>JAVIAB010000073.1:59767051-59984551 GCA_032433765.1 Megaustenia siamemsis
AGATAGATTGATTCTGATGAGGAATCCCCATCACCGCACTCTGAGCAAATCCCACAGGCGATTAGTTCCCTTTTGCAGACATCGAATGGTTCGCATAAATTTAATGAATCCCCTGAGACACTGGTTGTACTTTCTTCTCAAACTTGATCTCTCATTAATTTTTGTTGTCACTCCCTCCGCTCTCAGTCGATGACGATCAACTAGGGCACGGGTAAATAAATGTAATGCTGCGGTAAAGCTGGTAGCAAGGAACCAGTAGTTGGTGTAAAGTAAAGGTAAAGTAAAGGTAAAGGTAAAGTAAAGGTAAAGTAAAGGTAAAGTAAAGGTAAAGTAAAGGTAAAGGTATTACCCTGGTACCCATTTCTGACAACGGCTGGGTCGACCGTGGGGGTATTTATTTTTTTTCAACCACGAGTACGATTCACATTACTCCCAGCGGGAATCGAACACGGGTTGTCCGAACGTCGGTAGTCCAGTCGGGTGGTTTTCACAACTAGACTACCGAGGCTCCCGTGTAATGTATACTTCTATAACGTATGGCAGCTGTACATAAAAGTAAAAAAGTAAAGTACCCCCATCACGCCAAGTGGCGTATAGGGAATATGGTGTTAGTGACCATACATTTTACAGACCTTCGGCACATGACTTTTGGGGTAATGTTCTCGGTATAACGCCCGTGCCGTGATTTATATGGCACATGATTTTTGGGGTAATGTTCTCGGTATAACGCCCGTGCCGTGATTTATATGGCACATGATTTTTGGGGTAATGTTCTCGGTATAACGCCCATGCCGTGATTTATATGGCACATGATTTTTGGGGTAATGTTCTCGGTATAACGCCCGTGCCGTGATTTATATGGCACATGATTTTTGGGGTAATGTTCTCGGTATAACGCCCGTGCCGTGATTTATATGGCACGTGATTTTTGGAGTAATGTTCTCGGTATAACGCCCGTGCCGTGATTTATATGGCACATGATTTTTGGGGTAATGTTCTCGGTATAACGCCCGTGCCGCTTTATTTTCCCAGAAAAAAATCCGGTACCCATTAAAGGCTGTGTGAACCGGAAGCCGTCGGTTGGGATCGAACCCTACCTCTAGTCCTTTATAGTCCAGTTCTCTAACCACTGAGCTATAGCGGGTCCCAGTGTTAATACTGCTCCTAGCTTATTTTTAGAGAATGTGTTGAGAGCAACGCTAGACCGCTCATCTAAAAGAAGTCAAGATATAGAATGCATTGAACACTTTCTGAGAAACGAAGTTAAGCCTGGAAGATCTAGTGAATCAAGTCAATATTTAGGTAAAAAGAATTGAGGATGGCGCTGCAGGGTCTTGAGATAAGACATCAACCTATGAACAAGAAGGTCGCGGGTTTAAATCCGGTCACAGGGGGTGGAAAATGATTTCCTCGGATCCTTGGTTTCTTCGTGACCCTCCCCGTGTCAAGGGCTAGTCAGATTCCATGTCTAGCTCTCGGATAACGGAACAAAATGTTGGCTTCGTGTGCACTCTGCGCACGTTGGAAAACACTTGACAATTAAAAGTCAAAAGAATACGCTAAAATGACCGCTACCCATGCTAAATTGCTAAGCAATAAAAATCGACACATTTCAGGGATGGAGGAAACAGACAGAAAAGGGGATTATGGAAATTAGCGATACAGCTAATCTACGCCGGGTGAACGCCGAAGAAGAAGAAGAAAACGAAAAAGTAGAAGAAGAAAAAGAAGAAGAAGAGACAAGTTGGGTATGCAAAAAAATAACAGTAGATCAAATATTAAATATATGGGTGCATAAAGAACACAAGCCCGTAGTACAGTAACTGGGGAGAAAACGGGTAGACGAGTGAATGGGCTTGGCTGCTTTCCAAACAAGTGGGCTCTGGTCTGGTTCCCGGCTGGGTCAAGAGTTGTTCCTTACAAGAAAATTAGAGCTGTGTGCTACACTATATACTTCGTGACGATTACATGGGAAATGGGGCCAGTGTCGAACTTAAACTTGGTATCGCCCTGAGCGAAATAAAACTTTAAGAGAGGCCCGCCCTCCCTCTTAAAAATTAGCACCATAAGGTCTCAGAGCACTTGAAATCATATACTGGTAGATAAAAAAGTGTAGTCACAGAGCACAATAGACAAATTTGTTTAGTCCTGTCAGATTGTATGGCTCAAAATATAGCTTGTTTAGCTTAAGGTAAATCTAGGCATGGATTCATTCAGCAGGGCTGGAACTAAGAATAGCAAAATGTTATATCTTCTCAATATTCCTGTATGGTGCAGAAACATGGGCATTAGACAAGAAAACAGAACAGAAAATTGAAGCCTTTGAAATGTGGATTTCTAGAAGAAAAGGTAGAATTGGATGGAAAGAAAAGAAAACAAACGATGAAGTTTTAAAACAACTAAAAATAAAGACAGAACTACTAAATACAATTAAGACAAGACAAATGAAATTTTTGGGACACGTTAAAAGACACAACAGCCTACTAAAAGTAATATTGGAAGGAAAAATACAAGGTAAAAGAGGCAGAGACAGACCAAGACTAACATGGACGAGTAACATCAAAAGATGGACAAGTCAATTTATGACAACCTGCGCTATCAAAGCAAGAAACAGAGTAGAATGGCGATCTATGGTAGCCAACCTTCGTTTGTGGAGACGGCACTTGATGATGATGATGATGATGAGGCATGGATGGAACTCTCTCTTCACAGCCATGCAGTTATTCCACCGACAAATACCTGTTATGGGACAACAAAAGATAGAATATGGATATAGAGATGATACAACAAAATCCCATACAGGTATTTGTCGGAGCATTAGGATTTTAAAACTACAATATTGATCCAATTTTATAAGTGCTCTTTTTAAACATGATAGAGTTGGAAGGCTGTAAATATCTCAGCGTACTATAGGAGGCAATACAACGCATCTACGCCGATTTAGCGTCCATCTATGAGGGGGGAGGGGAGTAAAGAAAAGGGCAGTCGTTGAACGAATGCAGAGAAAATGATTCCTAAAGACGCAATGGTTTCACTGTTTGATCAAGATAGATTTCTTCACATTACAATTATCGCAGACCTTACTATTGCCTCAAACACTACTATTACTGCAGACATTATTATTGCTGCAGACATTACTATTGCCGCAGACATAGTTATTGTCGTAGGCATTACTGTTACCGCAAACATCACTATTGCCGCAGACATTACCATTACCACAGCCACTACTATTACCACAGACATTACTATTACTACAGCCATTACTATTACCACAGACATCACTATTGCCTCAGACATAATTATTGTCGTAGGCATTACTGTTACCGCAAACATCACTACTGTCGCAGACATTACTATTACCACAGACAATACTATTGCCGCAGACATTACTATTACCACATAAATTACTATTGCCGCAGACATTACTATTACCACATAAATTACTATTGCCGCAGGCATTACTATTACCACATACATTACTATTACTACAGCCATTACTATTACCACAGACATTACTATAGCCGCAGACATTACTATTGCTTCAGACATAATTATTGTCGTAGGGATTACTGTTACCGCAAACATTACTACTACCACAGACATTACTATTGCCGCAGACATTACTTTTGCCGCAGATATAATTATTGTCGTAGGGATTACTGTTACCGCAAAAATTACTACTGACACAGACATTACTATTACCACAGACATTACTATTGCCGCAGACATTACTTTTGCCGGAGATATAATTATTGTCGTAGGCATTACTGTTACCGCAAACATTACTATTGCCGCAGACATTACTATTGCCACAAACATTACTATTACCACAGACATGACTAACACCAGAGACATTACTATTACCACAGCCATTACTATTACCACAGACATTACTACTGCCGCAGACATTACTATTACCGCAGACATTACTATTGCCTCAGACATTACTGTTGTCACAGACATTGTGTCACAGTTTTGGTTTCAGGTTTCAACCCCCCCACTCCGTTTCCGGCATTGAAAAAAAAACACTAACGGGATTTCCAGGACCGGAAAACGACACAGACCAATTTCCTGCCATCCATCTCAGTGCACTTATTTCTGCTTGTGGGTTAACGTACTTGTCTCTACAATTTAGATTCACTTTTAGCACTTCAACCTTATGTCGACAATTGATAGTTTAATAATAAATACAAATATGAAGAACAAATAAGGAAGAAATCAAGACTTCAACGTGACACCGCTGATTTATTAGAGTAACAAGCAGGTATAATGGATCATAACGCGCAAGCACAGAATTGTCTGTTTATTCCGTTAACAGGCAAAGAGAATAACCTCTTATCGGGAATTATGACTCTCAGGAGTAATGATTTCTTTCTTGTTATCTCGATGTTTTAATATCAAAACTGTTATTCTAAATAATGTCATGATTTAAAACAAGTCAGTTTAAACGTAATAAAAAAAGTATTCAGCTGTAGTCACTTAATTTTGATTATTCAAGACCCAGACAGGTTTTAACAGGTTAAAGTGATCTGTGATGACGAACATTTAACACGACAGGCGAGAAATGAGATTAACCTTCCTGTACCTGGCAACAACGTTACGTATCGATTTCTCATCAAGTCTAGAAATTTAGAAAACGAATTTATTTTAACCATCATTCTGTTCAATTATTAGTCTAGCCAACATATTCACGTCACGACTTTTCATTTCAGATCACAAACAATAAGCTTTTTGTTTTCTGTGATAAAAACTGTGCGATCTAAGTTTTCCTTACTATCTTTTTTTCTCTCTCTATTTTGCAATGAACAAAGTTTTCAAAGTGTGGTCGACAATTTGGAACCAACAACTATCATAGACAGGTAAGCAGTTCAACAAGTTTCCGCTGTGTTCAGGTTGTGGGAAAGGTAAAAGCTAAGGGAGTAGCTTCCAAATAGAAAATCTGGAGCTCAGACCTTAAGGCGGTTAGTGATCTTTAGAGATTCTTTCAGGCATCTTCTATAATGAGATTATCTGGAGCTCAGACCTTAAGGTGGTTGGTGATCTTTAGAGATCCTTTCAGACATCTTCTATAATGAGATTATCTGGAGCTCAGACCTTAAGGTGGTTGGTGATCTTTAGAGATCCTTTCAGGCATCTTCTATAATGAGATTATCTGGAGCTCAGACCTTAAGGTGGTTGGTGATCTTTAGAGATCCTTTCAGGCATCTTCTATAATGAGATTATCTGGAGCTCAGACCTTAAGGCGGTTAGTGATCTTTAGAGATCCTTTCAGGCATCTTCTATAATGAGATTATCTTGGGCTCAGACCTTAAGGCGGTTAGTGATCTTTAGAGATCCTTTCAGACATCTTCTATAATGAGATTACTTCCAAACGTAGCACAGTTCTCGTCCTTCTGAATAAACCAACATGGGGAGAGACATGATCACCTACGCCAGTAGGCATGGTACTGGATAATGATGATTCGTTATTATGATAGTTCACACTATAGCACCTGGTCAACAGGAGAATGCAATCTCTAATGACTGCTGACGTTAGAAAAAGTTTCCATCAAACTTTCAATGATTGCAAATCTTGAAATGAAATTCAAAGACTTTTGGGCTAAAAGTTCAAAGCTCAGTCAAATGTGTAGTAGTGGACAACATATTTAGCGAGCCGCGGCTGTGTCGATGAGGGAAACACTCGCACGCAGATCAGGTGGTCAGAGTTTGATTTTCTGTTCGCGGAGATGGGAGATCGCGAGAATGCATGGAAAAAGACCAAGAGGAAGACCCAGAAGAAGATGGATAGATGCAGTGACAGAGACATGTAACAACAAAGGAAAATCACTAATTCAGACAATTCGAGCAGCACAAGAACGACAAATGATATAAACCACGACACCTTTTTGGTATCAGTGAAAGAGAAAAGAAGAAGAAGTGGAAGTAAATAAGTTCTGTAAATATGGATTGAAGTTCAAAAGATGGGACGAACAATGTCAGGGAATTCGTTCTGAAGACATCAATTAAGAGTTTCTGACAATTACATCGTTGGCTGTAGATCACTTTATTTGATAATTAGTGATGCCATGACGCCCGTTGATGACGCATTTACCTTGACATAATTTGACAAAAAACTGTTAGAGTTTCGTCTATCTGGAATTACTATACAAGTTTTTATATCAGTTAAAATAGCACAAACTACAGTAACCCTAGCTAAGCTAAGACTTTTTTTTTGAAAGATAAGAGCCTGCTATTGACTCTCAACCAGGCTTATGCACACACTGGTTATTTCAATTATTATACACGTGAACCCTTACAGCGGAGCCGCAGATGAAAATACAAGTTACGGAGATGAAATGTTATATACGATTTTGAATATCTTTGATTTAGATCAAATCACGAAACAAAATGTTCGCAAATTATAACAATCAATGATGATCTTTTGACTATTGTGAAGAAACGAAAAGTGAAAATGGTTTGGCCACGTATCTCCAACATCCGGCCTGGCATAGATCATTGTGCAAGGAACTTTTAGTGGAGGGAGAAGGCGAAGTAGACAGAAGGAGATGGAAAGATAGCGTCAAAAAACGAGCAAGCCTTATCTTTGTAGAGTCCCAATGAATTAATGAAGATAGAGATGCATGGCTGATAAAATCTGTAAGTAGTGCCTCAATGATTCTCCGAGTTATATGGAGAAGATGAAGAATAGGATGAAAAAGAGGAATAGCAAGACGCATGTTTGCACCACGTGTCAATTTTCGTTGTTTTACCACATTTGTGGTGTATTGACGCAGACTGGTTCTTGCAAACAGCAATGCTGTTTTAGTACACACGACCACATGGTAATAATTACTGGTGCTGCTGTTAACCGAAAAAAAAAATCCGCGACGTTTACAAATAATGTTACCAGACAACGTGTGTCACGGCAGGTGATATTCAACTATAATATTTATTTCGACATTTGACCTACCTCTTTATTCATCTTCAATCTATTAATTCCAAGAAAACATTTTCCAATAGTGACTTCGAAAACAAACACGCATCCTGTATGTCATCAACTAATTATTGAGAGATCCAGAGTGCGACAAAATAACTTCCCAATCAAGACAACAATTTCGTTGTTTTATATAATTGACATCGAAGCAATCACCAAGGCAATCATTCAAGAATGTCGTCTTGACTGTTAGAGCAACGTCGCTGTCACTATGGGCTTCTTTCTATTAGGAGTCAATGTTGCATTTACGGTAGAGTCGAATCCAACCTCGTGTCATAATAAGTTTAGGTCACTAATCAGTGAGCTACCGAAGCTCTATAGATGAGGAGGCCGACCAACGAGATTGGTCGCAAACTGGAGAAAGACACGAAGTACAAGAAGTACAAGAAGTACAAGAAGTACAAGAAGAACAGGAAGTAAAAGAAGTACAAGAAGTACAAGAAGTACAAGAAGTACAAGAAGTACAAGAAGAACAGGAAGTACAAGAAGTACAAGAAGTACAAGAAGTACAAGAAGAACAGGAAGTACAAGAAGTACAAGAAGTACAAGAAGTACAAGAAGTACAAGAAGAACAGGAAGTACAAGAAGTACAAGAAGTACAAGAAGTACAAGAAGTACAAGAAGTACAAGAAGAACAGGAAGTACAAGAAGTACAAGAAGTACAAGAAGTACAAGAAGAACAGGAAGTACAAGAAGTACAAGAAGTACAAGAAGTACAAGAAGAACAGGAAGTAAAAGAAGCACGCGAAGAACAAGTACAGGAAGAACATGAAAAGCAATAGGTACAGGAAGAGTACGAAGTACAAAAAGAACGAGAAGTACAGGAAGAACGAGAAATACATGAAAAACGAGAAGTACAGGAAGAACGAGAAATACATGAAAAACGAGAAGTACAGGAAGAACAATGAGTACAGGAAGAACAAGAAGTACAGGAAGAACAATAAGGACAGGAAGAACACGAAAAGAGCTTTAAAATGTTGTGCAACGACGCGCTTTACTTGTTTTGTACTTTATGAAACATTTGTAAATTCCTGTCAGAAAAGAGGTAAGCTTGATGTACTGGGCGACTCTGGAAGATTAGAGTTACTACTAACGCCCGATGTTATTGAATAAAAGTTAAATTAGAGTTTAACACAATGTACCTGAACTGTGTCGTGCACACATGATTACATCAACTCTTTGAATATGTAACTGATTTAGCACTCTGACCGAGCGAGTTAACCGATATGTACTCTGTTGAGTGCCAATAACCTGCAGATTTTGTTTTATGCACGACGTAACTCACGTGACGATATCAACATATATATATGCTTGACTGTCTGCCTATTTAGTACTGACTTAACGCTTGGAAAGGTCAGCTGAGGCAAACATTGTAGCATCGTTTGAATATCAAAAAGCGAGCTTGAGTTTACTCGTTATCGTCTTTTGCTCAGAACTCTGCTCATTCGTTATTTCCCTTTCTGCTCGATGACTACTAAAGTAATGAAAAGTCGTCTTTATCATCCGCCATTAAAAGAACAATCGGGTATCACCTGTAGCACAGGATGTCCCCTACCGAACGAAGGTTTTCCTTTGGAATCCCCCTTAATGTTGTTGGCGTAATTTCTATTATCGTGGCGATTCATGACTGTACAAAGAAATTAAGACGATGGTTTTTTGTTGCCTTCCGTCGGTTTGTTTACGCTTGGCTCCGCTAGCTTTTGAGCTTTTGACTAAAAAATCTCACCCACAAATAACTGTCGTGATCCAAAGTTGTGGTGAGACATGATCACCTACGCCAGCAGGCCCGGTACTTGATAATGATGATTAAAAGAACGTTAAGCTGGCGTAGATGTGTTTTGTTGTTTGCAACTAAGCTGTAATGTTTGCGCATGTCAGCTGAACATACTCGACAGTGCGCCATTTTGAGTGCCTACCATCTTCGATCCCTATTCTCTTGACCACACTGGACAGTCTGTTCACATTGTTCCAATGCACCAGCACCGATGGGAGGTGGAGGAGGGTCTTGGTCTGTCTGTTGTTCCCTGACCTTGACACGTGCAGTCAGTTGTGATTCACCGACCCTGACACATGCAGTCAGCTGTGGGTCGCCGATCTTGATCTGCTCAGTCGCTGCACTGGCTTCCTGATCCTCAAACTGTCCATTTTTGTTCACCAATCGCTGCTGTAGAATAGTTTGCCTTGTCCAGGAGCTGCAAGCAAAAACGAGACCGTTTATCCTGAAGCAGAACGTGACTATATTTCCACACTGCCATCGTTGCTTGGTGGTACCACATATATCACACCCTACTGGATAGACTATTCTTCATTTGCTTCAATCGAAACATCTGTCAATGCATACGTTTATATGTCCATAACAAAGAGAACGATCTCATGTGGTATAACAGCGATGAGAAAGATGCAGTCATATATACAGACGGATCTGTAATATGACACCAAAGGAGTGCATGGGAATTTACAGCACTCTCAGCTGGCAGAATAGTCAAGGAAGACAGTGGTGCATACGTTATGACCACGAGTATCATGACGATGGAGGTGATGGCAGTGACCAGGGCATTCATCTTGTTAGAGTCACAAGACTACACCCACGCATGTATACTGAGTGATTCTATGAGTATGATTTTTTAAAAAAAAAGCAGAGGTGGGCTCTGTACGCATGCAATGGGTAGAGTCATTGCAAAAGTAAAAAATAAGAAAGTTCACATTTGTCTACGTCCCAGGGCATGCGGAAGTACAGGGAAATGAAAGAGCGGACAGGTTGACTAGCTGCGCTATCGTTGAGGACGGTCAGCCGATCAATCGGACGGACATCATCAATGCCCTTCGAGATGTGAGAAGAGCACAGGACTTCAACAACTATGAATCCACGTCACTCCTTCGGATGAAAGAGATGGGAGTTAAGATGGGCACAGCCATAAACGAGAAACTTAGTGGGCGTGTAAGAAGACTTATCAACCAACACAGAACTGGAGTCGCCAGTCGCTGGACACTGCGGGACTTGCTGAGGAGGTGGTCTGAGCACCTATGGTGATGTTCAGAGCACAATGATGATGACCCGCTAATAACTCAATAACGTATATATGTTTGAGTCAACTACTCATTTGTTCTAAATCTGTGTTTACCTATATTTTATCATAGCCTAGTGTTAACATCACAACTAATTAGACTTAATGAACACAATACAAAGTAAACGTGGTCCCAAAGCAAATAAAAGTAGTAAAGTAAAGAGCCCCCTTCACGCCAAGTGGCGTATAGGGAATATGGTTGTCTATCTATCTATTGTCCTTTCGAGCCGAAGACGGCACATAGGGCAGAACTACAATCTCAAAAGCAGAAACCTTACGTGCCAAAATGGCACATATTGCAGATATCACTGCTCTAAAATCTATGGTTCTGTTTCCATAACAATACTTTTTTACAATGACAGCTTGTCAAGCCATAAATCAATCTCCTTAGTCGCCTCTTACGACATGCCTGAAAGGTCACAGTGTCACTATTCTTTACTTCCCACATAATTAGACCCCGGTAACACACGGGAGAATATGGTGTTAGTGACCATCAATTTTACAGACCTTCAGCACATGATTTTTTTCGGTAATGTGGTTAGTATTACGCCCGTGCCACTTTACTTTCCCAGAAAAAAAAATCTGGTATCCATTTAAGGCTGGGTGAACCCGGTAGCCGTCGGTTGGGATCGAACCCTACTTTCTGTCCTTTGTAGTCCAGCTCACTAACCACTGAGCTATCGCGGCTCCCTCCCATTGCAAATGCCGTTGGTTAATGTTTTCGCCAAAAACAAAAACAAACAAAGCGAGCAAAGTAAAAGACTGAATGTTTATTTTCCTAAACATGATATTATGTTCTCTTTGATCTATTTTAATGTCATAGGGCTGGAAGGTCAGGTATACAATTTCACCCTTCAATGCCATATCATTTGGAAAAAAGGGGTTGGGGGGGAAGCAGTGCACCTTCTGTAGTTACTTACCTTCCACAGCTATTTAAGTCAAGTACCTACTTCGACAGACATCAAAGAAACGCTACAGCATCAATTGACAGTACGTGAAGCCGCCAAGAGGACAAAAACCAGAACTTTGTATCTCCCTCGACACCCGAACGGTACAAGAGAAAGGGAAGAAAGAAATAGAAAGATATTTCCTTCAGCTGAACTGACTGGAAACTAGAAGACAGCGATCGAATGATGGAGGTAAACGTCATGCCAAGTTACTATCACTTCCCTAACATATAAGTACACAATAAATTAAATGTTATTGAAAAAAATAATAAAACGCAAATTGCAATTTAGCGAAGAATATTCAAATAATACACTTTACTGAAAGCAAAGAAATTTGTATCACAACTTCAGAAAATATGAACACATTGATATGTGCATAAAATAACAGTAACTCATATATTACTTTTCTGTAGAGTTTATTAATATTATTTAAGGCATTACAAATCTATCACATTCATTGTTTTTATCCTACTGGAGATTGATTGAATGTCAAGTAATTTTCTCTTTTGGTGACCAATAACAAGTTGTACTAGGCAACCATGTGAAAACGTTGAGTTATTGGTATCAATGTTTGGATAAATAAATTACAGCAACAGAAACATATTATCATCATCATCATCATCAAGTACCGGGCCTGCTGGCGTAGGTGATCATGTCTCTCCACAAATTTCGATCTCAACAGTTATTTATCATTTCTGTTGTTGACCTTCTGTCAAGCCATTCTCTTAAGCTGTGTGGTATCTTTTCTTTTTGCTTCCCTCTATCTCTTCATCACTCGATTTTTCCTGTTGTTACAATATATTCCAGCTGTTCCTTTCTCATTACATAGCCAACAAATAATTATTGTTTCTTTCTGTATATTCTCGTTCTTCCTGTACTTCCTGTACTTGTACAGCTCGGTTATTAGCTCTCTTTTTGCTTTGCCCTCTTTCGTAACGTTTTCATTACTCTTCCTAGCTGTCTCAACATTCTTCTGTAAAACCACATTTTTACAGCCTCTAGTGATTTTCTTGTCTATTGTCCTATTATCCATGATTCACATCCATATGTTAAGACTGGCTCTACATAACATTTAAGAACTCTTTTTCTTGTTTCTATTGTCATAGAAATATAAATATATGAGAGACAATAATTAATATCAAATGAAATGGGAAGAAACAAATTCTGATACATTACTACAAGGCAAAATAACAGCAAAACAGTTGCTGCTAAACAGTAAAAAATAGGAAAGAAAATGTCACAGAGGGCATTTTTAGAAATTTAAGCTTGAAGGTATTGTTACAACGGAAAATATTAAATGCAAAAATAGCTGATGGTAACACGGTGGTAAGAAATTTGCTAGCTGTACATGATAAACGTGTCACGTACCACCAACTAACAGCATACTTTTGTACTGTTTCCTAAAGCATGTCCCTGGTACACATTTTCTCACAAATTTCCCTGGTACACATTTTCTCACAACTTTCTCTGGTACACATTTTCTCACAAATTTCCCTGGTACACATTTTCTCACAACTTTCTCTGGTACACATTTTCTCACAACATTCCCTGGTACACATTTTCTCACAACTTTCTGTGGTACACATTTTCTCACAACATTCCCTGGTACACATTTTCTCACAACATTCCCTGGTACACATTTTCTCACAACATTCCCTGGTACACATTTTCTCACAACATTCCCTGGTACACATTTTCTCACAAATTTCCCTGGTACACATTTTCTCACAACATTCCCTGGTACACATTTTCTCACAACATACCCTGGTACACATTTTCTCACAACATTCCCTGGTACACATTTTCTCACAACTTTCTCTGGTACACATTTTCTCACAACATACCCTGGTACACATTTTCTCACAACATACCCTGGTACACATTTTCTCACAACATACCCTGGTACACATTTTCTCACAACATACCCTGGTACACATTTTCAGAGCCTGGATGAACGCCGAAGCCGTGCAGGTCTAGTAAAACATTCTTTACAACTGGGAATTAATCAAGAACCCTTCATATCAGTGGCCAAAAACCTCACAGCTCCCCCTCCGTGATTCAGTTAGTAATGTTTACTTGCTAATGTTTTAGCATATGGCCCTTTTCGTCTTGTCAGACGGTTTAGTGGAGGCTATTGTGCATTTTTTTAATTTGGAGGTTTTGTTTTTGTCGAACAGCTTCTCTCGTGGCTGATTCTACCAATGTTTGACAAACGCATTCGGCCACAGAAGGAACGCGTCCGGCTCACTAATCCACAGGGTTTCCTATATCTTTTTCATGAGTCTTTTCTCTTCCATGGTTTGCCCAAAAGATTTTGTAGTACAGCCTCAGATTATATTAAGCCATTATTTATACATGCTCTCCATTATGTGCGATTACTTGCCAGATGTTCCCAGTCATCTTCACAGATGGAGAAGTCATTCAGAGATGATTGACGGATATCTTTATATCGTAGTTTAGGTCTGTTCACCATATAGTATTTGTTAAGGAATGCGGTTTTCTTCTATTCGCTGGACGTGCCCATGCAATCTTAACTTTCAGCTTCTGAAAATTCACATGATTGTTGGGGTCTTAGGACTACTAAGTTGGTTAGTGTGTCCTGCCAATTCTTCCTCTTCTACCTTTTAGCTCCCAGTAGAGCATAGGTCTTCAACAAACACTTTCCAAGTCGTTCTGTTTTTTGCAATTCTTTTAAGATCATTCCATGTCTTCCCCATCATCTTCATCTCTGCTTCGATATATCTTCTCCAAGAATTCCTTGGTCTTCCTCTTTGTCTTTTCCCCTGGGGATTCCAAAATAGGGCATGTTGTGTAATACTCTCAGTTGGCTTCCGTAGTGTGTGTCCTATCCATCGCCATCGTCTTCGCTGTATCTCTTTATCCACTGGTATTTGACCGGTACATTTCCATAATTCCACGTTAGTGACTTTGTCCTGCCATTTCCATCCCTTTATTCTGCGCAAGCATCCATTAATGAAAGTCTGTACCTTCGTGATTGTCAATTTTGTTATTCTCCATGTTTCACAGCCATATAATAGGACCGACTTAACATTTGAGTTGAACATTTTTATTTTTGTATTTAGCCTAATTTCTTTGGATTTCCATATGTTTCCAAGTGCAATGAAAGCTCCTCTTGCTTTTGATATCCTTATTTTGGTATCATTTTCTGTTCCTCCCTCTTTATCTATATTACTGCCCAGATATATGTAAGATTGTACGTCTAGTAGAGGTATTTCTCCTAGTTTTATTCGGTTATTGCCAACTGCATTAATTCTCATAATGTTGGTCTTATCTCTATTAATCTTTAGTCCTAGCTGTTGGGATCTCTCATCTAATATACTCATTTTATCCTGCACCTGTTGATGGCTGTGTGTCCTGCCAATTGATGTGCATTATTCTGCGGAGACATCGCATGTGGAAGATATTTAGTCTTTGTTATGATATGAGTGTGTTGTCCAGGTTTCAGATCCACATAACAGTGTGCTAAGTACACAGGTCTGATATAACAAGAGTTTTGGTCTTTAGTGTTAATTTCGTGTTGTTCCAGGTCCTTTCTGTGAGTTTGCCGAAAGTCGTAGCTGCCTTACCAATTTGACTGTTTATTTCATCAAGAGAAAGGGTTGATGTGATTGTGAATCCAAGATACGTGAATTAGTATAAATGTCTTTTTTATTTTACAGAACCACAGTCTGAGAATCTTGTTTCCTGGAGTGCTGCAATTCCACCTGTAGCCTATTTAGTTCTTTGTCAATGAGGGCTGTTGTTCTAATTTGCCCTTCCATCAGTCTGTTAACTTTAACAAGTCCAGGGCACATGGTATATACATTCCATGTGCCAAGTTTACACATTGGTACTTTCTTCCTCATTTCATTATGTCTACTCTGCCTGGGCAAAGAATGATGCTAATGTTATGTCCATTAAAATGACCAACTGTCAATAATTCTTTCTGTTCAATTTGAACAAATTTCCCACATTTCATTGTTCGTATGCGATAAGTCTAGACACTCGATTTCCTGTAAATTGGGAACACTGAGACATATACCCGGACACTTTAGATAAGTCTTGATTTTGGTACAATATGAGAATGGGACAGGCAGCTTCTTCATCGCTGCAGGTAATACTATCATCTCTTAGATTCAGTAAGGATTATTTTCTACGTCTTGAGAGTAATATCAGGTAGCATCTGTTTGTCATCATCTTCATTAAATTCATTATTCTTTAAATTGTCAGATTTATGTGATCCCAGTCGATGTTATAAAAGTGCATAAAACCTGCACGCAAGCATCAAAATGTAACTGTCTGCGTGCTGACTGCTGTGTGTAGTCATACACATATTAAGGCAGGGGAAATCATCATTGCTTAATGGCAAGACCTCATTAAATGATACATTTTTTGTGGTGTAATATTGTTACAAATCAAATCATGAAACTTCATTTGTTAGTTACAGATGACAAATCACGTTAAACAAAATGTTTCCTTTATCTATCCCAAGAGAAAACTGAATAATCGACCGTACTCTTATTCTCTCTGAAGTCCCCATGTTTCCTACGTGCACGCCTAGAGCAACACATCTTAATTTGGTTTCACCAGTTCCCAACCCAGCAATTATATCTGACTCCTGCTAGACCTGCTGTCTTTAGAAATCTCTGCCCAGGTCACTTGTGTTCTCGTCTAGCGCCTTCGGGTCACGTTTTCCGACATCTTTTTAGCGGAGTAATGGCCTTCATTTGATTCTGTTGCTAGAAGCAAACTCCTCCTGCAAGATATGTCTGTGTGTCTAAATAGTCCACCTTTCAATCAGCACAAAATGAATTAAATAGTCCACCTTTCAATCAGCACAAAATGAATTAAATAGTCCACCTTTCAATCAGCACAAAATGAATTAAATAGTCCACATTTCAATCAGCACAAAATGAATTAAATGTGGCATATAATTTTCTTCTTTCCTTTCTCAGTTGCTTCTCAGAGTCGAGGGCAGATATAGTTTGCGTTATCTTCTTTTGGCTTCTCCTCCTGTTATTATTCCTAATGTTTCTTATATTCCATCAATCCATCTTTTTCTCGGTCTACCCTTGGGTCTGGTATTGGCGCAACGTTTATTGAATGATCTTTGTTTTGTGTTTTTATGTTTTTTTCTTAGACGTGGCCATACAATTTTTCTGTTTTTTCTTTACGTAATCAGGGGCCGAAGTTACTCCTAGCTTTTTTTTCCTCAGTTATTAATTTCTAATCTTAATCTCTCAGGCTATTTCCTGTCATGTGTCTAATACATTTAACTTCGGCTGTAGTTATTTTCTGTCATTATGATAGTGATAGTGATAGTGATAGTGATAGTGATAGTATACAATGTAATCGATAATGCAATAAAATTAGCAAACGTACCGGTATAAGGAATTGAAGTGTCCCGATTTATTCCGCTTGGCAGCCTCAATTTTAGGTTAAAAAGAAACATAACATGGGCATTTCCGGTGATTGCTTGTTGAGTACTTCATGTTATACATTTTACCTCAAAGAAAGAAACATGCGATAAATACGCCCACGCAGAAAAATGTGCTCCCACATTCCACAGATTATGCATTAGTATGTGTCCCATATCATCTGTTCACTATCTGCAACATCAGCGGCATTATTAATGTGTTCATGTTATTCTTTGGGAAATAAATGAATAGTGATGTACATATATATTTAATTGCAAAATGGTAAAAATATACCACATTAAGTAAATTATTATATGTTGTTATAACTATTACACACACACACACACGCACGCACGCACGCACGCACGCACACGCACACATATATATACACAAGGGTGGATTAACCATTAAGTAAAATAAGCACCTGCTCTGGGCATCAAGGGAACAGTGCATCACAAAGTTCCCTCACATTAAATGAAACAAATGACATACAGATGTATACAATAATAGCAAGAGCATTCGGTGAGTGAAGACCTCCACCAAGGATCAGTTATGATGACGTTAGAATCACCGAGGTGTCACAGGCCTAGCACATGTCTCATTGCTGCTCCCACGTTGCTTGTAAATCAACTTGGTACCTCTACTGCAAATGTTGATTCAAGTTACTTATCAATACATGAGGATGTGAACTATAAAAACATGTGCAGATCTGTTTGTATCATTAGATGACCAACTGTGCACGTCAGGAGATGAATTTGAAAGGTATGAAGCAGCTACAGAGGAAACGCTACCAGGTGTTGATTACAAGGCAGCTACAACTCACAAGAGTATCAGAGAGAAAGTAATGGTACCAGGTGTTGATTACAAGGCAGCTACAACTCACAAGCGTATCAGAGAGAAAGTAACGGTACCAGGTGTTGATTACAAGGCAGCTACAACTCACAAGAGTATCAGAGAGAAAGTAATGGTACCAGGTGTTGATTACAAGGCAGCTACAACTCACAAGAGTCTCAGAGAGAAAGTAACGGTACCAGGTGTTGATTACAAGGCAGCTACAACTCACAAGAGTATCAGAGAGAAAGTATCGGTACCCAATGACGGAGATGAACCAGAAGTATATCTGAATGTCAGAGATAAATCTCGTATCACATTTTACACAATTGTTGACAAACTTGAAACTGATATAACAAGAAGAGGAGGAATATACCAAGAAATAGCAGAGAGATGTTCTTGTCTAAGTGGCGTGCCACATAATGTCGCTTCATCATCTACTAATATTGAAAGGTATTCTCAGTGATGTGCAACATAATGTCGCTTCATCATCTACTAACATTGAAAGGTATTCTCAGTGATGTGCAACATAATGTCGCTTCATCATCTACTAATATTGAAAGGTATTCTCAGTGATGTGCAACATAATGTCATTTCATCATTTACTAACATTGAAAGGTATTCTCAGTGATGTGCAACATAATGTCGCTTCATCATCTACTAATATTGAAATGTATTCTCAGTGATGTGCAACATAATGTCGCCTCATCATCTACTAATATTGAAAGGTATTCTCAGTGATGTGCAACATAATGTCATTTCATCTTTTACTAGCATTGAAATGTATTATCAGTGATGTCACAAGCTGATTCATGCTTACCCAGAGAAAGTCAACAGTAATTTCTCAGCTTCAGCAGTTTCATGTGCGTCATAGGTTCAGTCCAACAATAAAATGTAAAAACAGGATTCAGTCATGCTGATCTTTATCAAATAATTGTAGAAGACAATATTGAGTGTGCTTTTCCGAATGTAGACATTGGCTTTGGATGTTTAACATTAACGGTCACAAATTGCTCAGCTTCATTGTCTCACTTGAAGGATATTAAAAATAGCATCCGAACAACTATGACACGCTGGATGTCTTATCTCTATAAAGGATAGAAGCAGATGTGTTCATAAGATTAGTTTTGAGGGTCCGATCAAAGACTTTGTAAATTAAAAAAATAGGAGAAAACTGGTTACTTCATATCAATAAAGTAGAAGTAATTCAAAAATAGATATTTTCCATTATAACGTACAGCTGTTTCCTGTCATTCTAACAATGAAATGTGTCAGAGGAATGACAGGAAACAGCTTAAAGGACAGAGTAAGAAATACCGACCTGAGGAAGAAACTCGAAATTGAACCAGCCATCGAATACATAAAGAAACAACAGATAAATTGGTTCGGCCACATAACAAGACAAAAAGAACTAACAATGACTCAAAGAGCCATAAACAAACACTACAAAAACGCCAGATTAAGAGGAAGACCGAGAAAGAGATGGATAAAGGGAATACTAGAGTCACTAGGAGGGATAACACCAGAAGAGGCCAACAGAAGAGCAAAGAATCGCAGATTGTATCTCCCCTCGACGCCAACGGCAATGGATAGAGTGATAGAAGAAGAGGATTTTATTTTATGGTTTATTGTTGTTTATATTTTGAATTAGATGTGTATGGGGAGGGGGGAAATCTTGTAAATGTTTAAGGCTTCCGAGGTCCTATATATATATATATATATATATTGCTGTTTATATATTCTCAGACAATTGAAAGAAATCTGTTGTTGGTGTACATTTATAGCTGCCAGGCACTATTTTGCTGCTGGCTGCTTCTGTCAATATTGAAATGACAAGTCCAGCTGTAGAATGAATCGTTGCCTTAAATCAGTTCACTGAGGAGAAATCTATCGAATTCAAATCAAGGAAGGTCTGCATTTAGCATTTAAGGAGTAAGAGTATAGAGTCAACAACTATGACAGACATTAAAACACTATGTAATCAACAACCATCATGTTGGTCTGTGTGGAATCATTTACCATTAAAGTCAATGTAAAGTAAGAACCAAAGCTGGCTACTCAGTCACTTGATACAATACATCGAGAGTACCGCCGTGAGCTGTGTGTTTCATTCGTTTTGATCGTGTTTCGATATTCCGATTATTTACGATGATATCGTATGACAAGGGACAGTTGACTGTGTTCACTTTCTGTGCGGTTTCGCCTAATGTCTTTTGGTGTGTGCTGAGACTGCTATGATAGGGTCTACAGCAAATTTCCTTTGTTTGGGAGATGAGTTAGTGATTCGGATGATTCCACTGGCACGGGTGGTTGAGCAATTATGGATTTTAATTCGTTTGCAGTGATACCGGGGCCTTCCATAACAATAACCATACCACAAGGATGCGTTACACACATAAAGGGAGCAACCTTCTATGGCTCCTTTTCTTCAGATATTCAAGCACCAGTAGCACCATCAGAAGAGAAATTAAAGCGACAAATATATGATATGAACAGTTTGCAAAAACCACATTATGAAAAGTAACATAGACAAGACAGAAGTCATGATCATAGCAAGAGAAGAAAAAGAATTCACGCATCTTCATTAAGAACAACACACTTTAACCATACATCTTTAAGCAAAGCAAAAACTGAAAAGAAGAATGATTCTCACAATAGAGATGGCATGCCAAAGAAGAATGTGATAAGAAAACACGGAATCAGAAATGTGGATACAAGGAAAGGGAGTAACACCGGTGTTGAATGATATTATGAAATATCAAGTCAGTTTGTGCAGTAACACCATCATTATAATGTCTTATCTTGCGCATTAACACCATCATTATAAAGTCGTATCTTGCGCATTAACACCACCATTATAATGTCGTATCTTGCGCATTAACACCATCACTATAATGTCTTATCTTGCGCATTAACACCATCATTATAATGTCGTATCTTGCGCATTAACACCATCATTATAATGTCTTATCTTGCGCATTAACACCATCATTATAATGTCGTATCTTGCGCATTAACACCATCATTATAATGTCGTATCTTGCGCATTAACATCATCATTATAATGTCGTATCTTGCGCATTAACACTCAGAATCAACAGTAACGGGGGAAAAGGTAGACACAGAGGACAATGATTAATGAAATGCGTAATGATATGCATCGTAGAGAAGAGGATCATTGACCCAAATCACTCCATTTCTCTCCATTTCATTTAGGGGCGTCGGTAGCCTACCGCTAAACCACCCAACTGGGCTACCGACGTTCGGACAACCCGTGTTCGATCCCCACTGGAAGCAGTGTGAGTTGCACTTGTGATTGGAAAAGAAAAAAATACTTCCGCGGTCGACTCAGCCGCTGGCAGAAATGGGTACCAGGGTAGTACTCTGGGAAGGTGAAGAATGTCGCCTCGCGTCGTGGTTTCGATGCTTGAAGCGACACTAGCCCGAAGTCTCCGAACACATATGTTTGGACGGTCGAGCACATATGGGTGAAAACTCGCGTGCTAAGACGCCGATTCAAGTCTCGTACTTTACCTTTACCTTCACTCCATTTCTCTCATAGAAGACAGTCAAGAGAGACCGGGAAAGGTGAACAAAAAATAAAGGAAATAAGTCACACAGACTATAAACATTGATAGATAAGAGACAGACAGAGACGTAGGCATATAGGTATTAAGTAACATACAAAATGGAGCGAAAACACTATGAATTGTGCCTTTAAGGACATGCGTTAGCTTTGCCCAAGACTTCCAATGCATGTATTCAGTTAGCAAGTTTTTAATCACAGACATAACATTAACACTTCAAATATGACATCCTTATCTTCGGAAACACACTTCTCGAAAAACAAACATCTAAATCCGTTTACTTCATGTTAATTTCTTTCCCATAATTCATACTGACTCTAGCAGTGCTTCTCATAGCCTGGTGTCTATAGTTCGTTCACAAATTCGTGCCCACAGAGTTGGTCAATCATCTCGGAAACTGTTTTATAAATTTCTGTACTTCTTTTTCATGAAATCTTATTTTTTTCACCGACCTTCAGATTTCATAACATTTAAGAACAAAGGTGGTCTGAATTCTGCACAAATCGATTTTTGCTATATAATTTTAGGAAAATATCAAACCGTGTGCTCTAAACATTAGATGTTACTGTAAATTATGTTAATTTTCTAACAAAGCAAGCCAAAGGCGTATCTGTATTACATTGAATAGTAATATAACGACCCCTTTTAGATTATTTCCAAAAGTGCATGTACAATAACACAGTTACGCTTCGCATATTGATGAATTAACACTTTAAACTCTTCATGGTTTTAATAATCAAGTTGTAACTTCACAACAGCTTACAAATTATCACATATAAAGGAATATTCATTAATAGTCAATATTTTGTCAAAATACGCCTCTGGACCAATTTAACAAGAAACCGGAAATGAAATTACCACCAAAAAAACCCTCGGAGTGGCGCGCGTCTTAAAAGTTAAGAGTGCGAAACGGTGCTAAGATTGTGTGGTGTGCACGTGAAATTTGCCTTATTAATTGGTGAGTTAATTACAACAAATATGGGTATTGTAAAATTCTAAAATTTAGGACAAGCAAGAAAATCATATTTGTATATACCTCAAATAAACAAAAATGTTTCTTAGATGCATGACAGTAGGGCAAAAAAATCAGACTGAAGGTCGGTGAAAAATAAGATTTCACGAAAAAGAATTACATAAATTCATCAAACAGTTTCCGAGATAATTAATAAACTCTATGGGCACGAATTTCTGAACGAACTCTAGTTCCTGGCACACGAGTATCTGAATGCAAACAGAAACAATACAGACCACGGCACACACACACAGCAACTGCATTGTTAGAAGTGTTTTATTAATGTATTACTCTTGTGTTATATTTATTGATTAAATGATTTACTTCATTTAAATATATTAGAAGCTTTGTGACAAGACAAACAGCCGACGTGGGCACACGAAACAGTAATGTTAGGTTGTATGCACCAATAACTGGTTGTGTACAGCCAAGAATAAAATCACAACAGAAACGGGATAGGGTGGTATAGAGATAAGACGTTGGTCTCTGGACAAGAGGTCCGGGGTTTGATTCCCACTCCAGGCTGTGGGAATTAAAAGAAAATATTTTTCGTGCTTCCTTCTTGGCTTTATCCATTTCTAGTCTTTAGGTAGTGAGATCCCATGTTTAGTCATCTCGTATAACGGGTGAATCAACAGGAATCCCCCCCCCCGCCCCCCGTGTGTCGAACACTAAAGAACTCTTGACAGTTGGAAATCAAACAGATCAGACCTAGAAAGTGGCAGCTGCCCCGGCCATATTAAGAAGAAACTCAACCTAAAACGTTAAAACTCTTGACGATAAAAAATGTGAGTAACTTGTAACTTTGAAAACGAAGAATGTCTGCCTGTATGGCGTGTGACATCTGAGCACACGATTGATGATGTGAAAAATAAATAAACGCGATATTCACAAAAAGAAACTCAGTTCTTCGGGATTTCGCTAGAGATATAAAGCTGACACAAGCATACAAACAACAATACCATAACAGAAGCCAACTTGATCCCTTTCCGACTCATTCTTCATAACGATGTAGTTAACAAAAGTCATCATTAGATTCCAGAAAAGTCGACAAGATAAACACCACCAAAAATTAAAGCACCTAATAGTGTGATATAAAGAGTCGCAACTGTTGTACTTTTTGGTTACTGGCTATCACCTGATGCAATTGTCACTTCCCAAGTTTTCTTGTAATTTGCCGACTACTTCTTGTCTTGTCCAAATTCTTGTAAACTCAAGTTGTAAACTAGTTAAATCAGACACTGCATGACTCTATTAACTCTAATTTTCTTACTGATTCCCCTACTGACTGATCCTGTGACAAAATCTCCGTCTCTGTCCTGTATCTCTCTTCTTCAAGTATGACGAAGCTTGATTATATAGTTTCCACAAATCCGCCCAACCAATCTTGGCTCTTCGATTATAGACCAGTTTCTGAAAACAGACTGTCCTACATTGGCGTGACGTTTTCTGCTATGCGAGCTATCGATGGCAGACATCATCTTACCTACAACCACCCCGGTAATAATGAATCAGTAATGACGAATCTACTGAAGCGTGTCTGTTAAGTCATTTTTTTAAATTTCTGAGTATGTGGGGTTGAAGAGGGTTTACTGAGGTAGTTTATTTGTTACAGCTCTTATTTTACTACTACAAAAGGTATGGATAGTCGTTGTCCTCATGTAGTTTACAAGTTACAGTTCCTATTTTACACCTAGTAATAAAAAGAATCACACAATCACACAATCAAACAGTAAACAACAAAACAGAAGCAACACTCATCCGACGGAAAAACGACCAACTTATTCCATCCGCCCACCAACATACCGATGGTACCATGAAACTAAATGGCGTGTATTTATTATTGCAGGGAGAGATAAAAAAAAAAGTGAAGAGCTCCCGTCACGCCAAGTGGCGTATTGGGAACATGGTGTTAGTGACCATCAATTTTACAGACCTTCAGCACATGATTTTTGGGGTAATGTGGTCGGTATTACGCTGTGCCGCTTATTTTTTCTCAGAAAAAAGATCCGGTACCCAGTTAAGGCTGGGTGAATCCGGAAGCCGTCGGTTGGGATCGAACCCTACCAGGGAGAGAGATGGCTGACGACAATTATAGCGCGGACTGGATTACTGTGTACTCTAAGGTTGAAAAAATAGATTGTTTAATCTGTGGCTTGCAAAAAAAAACACTTGCTCAAATGTTTCGTTCTACAAGATTTTAAACGTTAAATAGAAGCTGCGTGGATGGTATGTTTCTGTCTTTGTTTTCAATTTAACATAACTTTGATGTGCTGTATAAATTTTAAAAAATGCAAGCGTATGTGTAGCTGGTTTAAGTAAGGATTTGTTGAGTTAGATATGTACCTGTAAAACAGTGATATAGCTATAGTGTTTATCTAATCTTTCACAATGTCATAAAAGACGTTGCGTGGGTATGAAGGGCGGCTTACCTACCCGCTTATAAAATATAGATGCACTACAATTCTAGTACGTCTATATCAATATATGACACATCATAATCATCATGCGCCATGCCGGTTGGCGTTGCGATCATATCCTTCCACAATCTTCTATCCACATTGCATCGCATCAATTCTGTTGTTGACTGTTTTCCATGCCATGATACCAAGCTCTCTAGTATCTTCTCTCTTTGTCATCCGCGATCTCCCTTTTCCTGTATTTTGCCAGTTGTAACCAAGAATTCCCACTGTCCTCTTGTCATGATATGTTGGAAAAATGTTGATTTTTTTTGTGTCTAGTGTTTTTAGGAGCTTCCTTTTTTGTTGGCCTCTTAGAGAATTTCCTCATTGGTCTGTTTAGCTCGACAGGGAACTTTCAACATTCTTCACAGAAATTCCATCTCTGTGGCCTCTAATCGTCTTTTCATTTATTTGTTTGCTGTCCATGATTCGCTTCCATAAGTCAGAATTGGCTCTATATAGCACCGATGAACTCTCTTTCTCCCTTCTATTAACATATACTTGTTGCATAAGAAGTTCTTCATTTTCTAAAATACTATTTTGGCCTGAGCTATTCTGCTATTTTATTTCTGTAATGTATCTATCATCTGATGTTATTACTGTGTACAAGTAGATGACGCGTTGCACTTGTTTCAGATTTACCATGTTTATTTTTATGCTGCATGAAAGTGATGCTTGTTTCTTCTAAGTGTGTGAATCAATATAACCATTACTTTCCTTTTCTTAATAATCAGACTGAGACATTTCTTGTTGCTTTCTTTTAATATTATGTTTATCATGGTTATGGTTATTCGAAGGCCCCGGTATCACTGCAAACGAATAGAAATCCATAATTGCTCAACCGCCCGTACCAGTGGAATCATCCGAATTAACATCTCATCGAATATCAAAACAAAGAAAGGCAGTTGCATTCCTCATTATAGCATTGAGTCAATGTTTAACATTAAGATAAGGCTCACTTCTATGGCTTAGAGACATGGACGTTGGATAATGCAACTAAACACACATTATAAATATTTGTGAACAATTGTCTGAACAAAGTTGTGAACATCTGATGATAGAACAAGATCAGAGGTGAAGACACATGGGAAAGAGCAAAACAAAGATCAATCGCAGCAACAGATGATGAATAGAAAACTAGCTTATTTTAAATCTCTTTTGCTAGATATCTAGTCCTGACGTCGGCGTTTGATAGTTCCTAATTAAAACGCTAATGTTTATTGTACAATAACTCGGCACCTACGGATCTGCCCTGAGTGCAGTGTGAGTGGTCGATTCTTTGAAATGGTAATAAGGCTTTTGACAGTTCACTATCGTCATTACTTAGAACTTTCACTAAATGATTTTGTTGATTGAGGAGTTTCGTCAAATGTTTTCATCAGAGCTCGGGAAAACTGTCTAAAGTTTACACTAGAGAAATATATTGATAGATAAATCTTAAATCTACGAGGAAAAGGCATTTTTGAGACATTTCATTACTTTTCTCTATATGGTAAAACAATACAATTGTATATTTTCATTATCATCATTATCGAGTGCCATCTCCGCAACGAAGGTTGGCTACCATGGAGCGCCATTCTGCTCTGTCTCTTGCTTTGATGGTGCAGGTTGTCATAGGCTGGTTTGTCCATCTTTTGATGTTACTCGACCATGTTAGTTCTGGTCTGCCTCTGCCTCTTTTATCTTGTATTTAACCCTCCAGGATTACTTTTAGTAGGCTGCTGTGTCTTTTAACATGGCCCAAAAATCGCATTTGTCTTGTTTGAATTGTGTTTAGTAGTTCTCTTTTCATCTTTAGTTGTTTTAAGACTTCATCGTTTGTTTTATTTTCCTTCCATCCAATTATACCTATTCTTCTATATATCCACATTTCAAAGGCTTCAATTCTCTGTTCTGTTTTCTTGTCTAATGTCCATGTTTCTGCACAATATATGAATGTTGAGAAGACATAACATTTTGCTATTCTTAGTTTTAGCCCTGGTGTTATTTATTTTGATGTTAGCATGTTCTCCATGACATTAAAATTACTTGTTGTCATTCCTATTCTTCTTTTGCTACTATTTTCATATTCAAAAATGACAACAAGAAATATACTGTAAGCCCTTTTGTCATGGGAATATTTCCGGCCAGAGAAAACGCGTTAATAAACAATTCCTACACCTACACACTTCCCTCCCACACTGAGCTATTTTTTTCCCCGCCTCCACCGTGACATCCGGTCCTACATTCCAGTTCAAACTGCCGCTCCGATATCATTTAATCTGAACCAATCAAAAGGCCGCCTGCGCAAATCAATACTCGCCTTGCACAATGTTTCTCTCATCACTCGCTCGCTGAATACAGATTTTAAACCCTAGTCAGTCCTGGTTGTTAACAGGAAACGGAAGCGTACGCTCAATGAACCGTGGCTGTTTTGTCTAATAACATTAGCCAATCAAATTATTGAAATGTGACGTACTTTTACTCCCTAATGTTTAGATTCGATCTAATGTGATTACAAATAATCGAAGATGCCGTGTAGGTAATAGAAAGGACGAAAGGACCCGCCGAAAAAAAAAACACATGAATACTTATAGGCAAAACACTTGTAAATTACACACAAATTAGGCATATAGGTAAACAGTCTGCTTTACAATATAAATCTAATTAACTCCTCTACTGAGAGACATACCTCTCAAAGATGTAGAGTCTAATATAATTTATATTGTATGTATGTGTGTACACACACACACACACACACGCACGCACACACACACACACACACATCACACATATATGCAACACAGATCTTATCTTTACTACAAATGTGGTGCCAATATCAGTTGGTAATTATATTATTTTAATTACAGTAGTTGTTGAGTCAGAAAATACAAATCCAGCAACTCGAGTTTAAAACTACAAGAATTGCTATCATTGCACTAGAAGCCATCGGAGCTTTCATTGACGCATAATGAAATAAAAGGAGATGAAGATGAGATTTTTTTTTTAAAAAGCGTTCAAAAAATTCAAATTCAAAGCGTACATCTGCGAAAAATGGAGAACAACTAAAACGACAATTGGAATGATACACATTTTTATTAATTGATGCATATGCAGAATAAAAAGGTGGAAATGGTATTAACTAACTAACTAACTAACTAACTAACTAACTAACTAACTAACTAACTAACTAACTAACTAACTAACTAACTAACTAACTAACTAACTAACTAACTAACTAACTAACTAACTCACTCACTCACTACTCAACTCACTCACTCACTAACTCACTCACTCACTCACTCACTCACTCACTCACTCACTCACTCATTCACTCACTCACTCACTCACTCACTCACTCATTCACTCACTCACTCACTCACTCACTCACTCACTCATTCACTCACTCACTCACTCACTCACTCACTCACTCACTCACTCACTCACTCACTCTACCAATTTGTAAAGATGCTAAATTACCTCAGCTAGAACAAGTATTTGATTACATAAAATAACATTTTAGGATCGGACTCATTTTAGGGAATACAAATGATTATTTCCTAAATATAACAACAAAATGTATTTTATGCAATGGATGCACTGTGGCATAGAATGGAGGATAGCCGATACAATAATTTGTTACAGATGACACGCATAAAGAATAATTTCGCTACAGAGCATCAATGACAGAAGATTCAACTTCTAGATCATGAAGAAAGAACAACCCAGAATCATGAGACTTCCAACAGGTCACTGTGGACTAAATACTGCGCCTCCATAAACTGCAAGCGACCCATTTGACATGCCAGGTCTGAGTCTAGACTTCAGGACACGCCCTGTAAACATGCGAACAGCCTTCAGAACATAAATCTGGCTTCACAAATAATGGGTGACTTACAGACGAGATTTGGGGAGATTGTTAAGACCTAATGACAGTTAGACTCAACGAGCCAATTCATTTAATTGTTTTATCTCTTTGTCTGCTAAGTTTGTCTCAATCTCTTCATCGTTTGCACATAAAAGAACGTTAAATAAGCGTAGATTCTCTGTGACGTGGTTTATAGCAAAGCTGCGATGTCGGAGCCTTTCACTTCAAACCAACCGACTCAGTGTGTCATTCTTTGGGCAACCAATTACTCCCATTTTCGACGCCTACTGCCCATTTGCAGGCCCACCTAGAACATATCAAGTGGGTTGCGGGTCAGTTTTGATTACTTATCCTTAACGCAAGCAGTCAGCTATGAGTTGCTGATCAGAAATAAAGAACAGAGAACAGCTTTACAGCAGCTTCGCATCTTGGTGCATCTTGATGCCTTCACCTCTATGAGTTGCTGAGCAGCTTTCAGTCCATGTAATGATGGATGTCTTTGGCCCTAAATCTCATGTGTGAAGTGCAGAGCACACGAAGTTGGTGACAGAAAGAGAAACAAATAAACACAAACGATAAGAGAAAGTTGTAATTGAGATCTTGATTTTGGAAATGAAGTGCTCAGTGCATTAACTGGCAGCAGTCAGAGAGGGACTTACAGCTGATGTCAAGATCAACAAACTCGAGCTGAGCAAGATCAGCAAACTCGAGCTGAGCAAGATCCTATTACAAAGCAGCAAATTTAGATATATTGCTTGACCAAGTGAGTCACTAAAAGCGCTTGTCGTGGGGTATCTAAACTTTTATTTATTTATATTTGTCAAAACTCATTGACCAAGCTGGGACTACAGATGGGATGGTCGTAGTTATCTTTGGTCCATTACTGGAAGATGTATTCAATACATGAAAATATTGGTGGGTCGCTAACCGAGTTGAAAACTGTACACAGTTGTTTGTTTTAATATAAAAATGGCATTTTAGTTTCAGTTCAACACAAATCTTAGCATTTTTGGGAGAATATGTTTTGTGTATACCACATTCCACTATTTCATAAAATCGTATATTTTGTAGGAGTGGCTCTATTTAGTGACAGAATATAAACATGATAGTTTTCGAGGTGAGTTATTGTTATATTTGTGAGTAATGTTTGTGTCAATCAAAAGCTTCTATAAGAACAACTTCAATGCTTGAATAAGCCAAATATTTATCATAGACTCGTTCTGGTGTGTTTTTGTATTTCTGTCTTATCATGTGCCCAAGCCATTATATCTGTTTTTAAAAAATGTAATCTATGTATGGAATTGTACATGCAACAAACAGCAGTTATTCGAATTAGCAACCAAACCGGACACTTCCAATATATAAAACAAGGAGTCAGACAAGGCTATGTTCTGTCGCCGGATTTGTTTTCACTTTACATCGAACATATTATGAGATCAATAGTAGACAAAAAAGGAATTGAAGTAAACGGTCACAACATAAATAATTTGCGATATGCGGATGACACAGTCTTAATAGCAGAGACAGAAAATGAACTATAAGAAATAGACATAATAGTAAAAGAAAGCAACAAAAGAAATCTCAGTCTGAATAGTAAGAAAACAGAAGTAATGATCATATCAAAGAAACAATCATCACTATCATGCAGCATAAAAATAAACAGGACAAATCTGAAACAAGTGCAACGTTTCAAATACTTGGGCCACAATAGTAACATCAGATGAAAGATGCACCACAGAAATAAAAAGCAGGATAGCTCAGGCCAAAATTGCATTTCAGAAAATGAAAAATATCTTATGCAACAAATCTATGTCAATAGAAACGAGAAAGAAAGTTCATCGGTGCTATATAGAACCAATTCTGACCTATGGAAGCGAATCAAGGACAGTAAGTAAAGTAAAAGTAAAATACCCCCGTCACGCCAAGTGGCGTATAGAGAAATATGGTGTTAGTGACCCTATATTTTACAGACCTTCAGCACATGATTTTTGGGGTAATGTGGTCAGTATTACGCCCGTGCTGCTTTACTTTCCCAGAAAAAAAATCCGCACCCATTTAAGGCTGGGTGAACCCGGAAGCCGTCGGTTGGGATCGAACCCTACCCCTTGTCCGTGGTAGTCCAGTTCACTAACCACTGAGCTATCGCGGCTCCCTGAATCAAGGACAGTAGACAAACAAATAAAAAGACGATTAGAGGCCACAGAGATGGAATTTATCAGAAGAATGTTGAAAGTTCCCTGGACAGCTAAAAAGATCAATGAGGAAGTTCTCAAAGAGGCCAACACAAAAAGGGAGCTCCTAAAAAACATCAGAAAGAAACAATCAACATTTTTCGGGCACATCATGAGAAGAGGAAAGTTGGAATACTTGGTTACAACTGGCAAAGTAAAAGGAAAGAGAGATCGCGGACGAAAAAGAGAGAAAATACTAGATAGCTTGGTGTCGTGGCATGGAAAACAGTCAACAACAGAACTGATAAGATGCACTGTAGATAGAAGATTGTCGAAGGACATGATCGCCTGCGCCAACCGGTATGGTACATAATGATGATGATGATGGCCGGAATTATTCCTAGTTATGTTCTCTGTTCTTATTTCTGATCTTATCTCTCAGTTGTCAATCGTTTTCATCTCAGTTGAAGTTATTTTTCTTATTGTTCTGGAGTCTAGAGTCCAGGTCTGGCATTGGTAGCACCACGTTGGGATGACGATTGTATTGTTCCTTATTGGGTGGAAACAGGGTGGGGGAGGGGGGGGGCTCGGTAGCCTAGCTCGGAAAACCACCCGACTGGGCCACCCACGTTCGGACAACCCGTTTTCGATTCCCGCTGGAAGTAGTGTAAGTTGTACTCGTGGTTGAAAAAAATACCCCCGCGGTTGACCCAGCCGTTGGCAGAAATGGGTACCAGGGAAGATGAGGAATGCCGCATCGCGTCATGAGTTTCGATGCTTGAAGCGACACTATTCAGAAGTCTCCGAACACTTCTGGATAGGCGGCCGAGCACATATGGTTGGAAACTAGAGTGCTAAGACGCCGGTTCAAGTCTCGTACTTGACCTTTACCTTCCTTATTGGACAACAGTGGTGATAGCTATCCGTTGATTTGACAAACTGTTGTTGGATTTTGATTCTTTTCTGCTGCTTGTTACTTGCCGTTTGTCATCAGACTTACTATATATTTAAATTCCTCTACTTGTTTTATTTATCTGCGGTCTATAGTTATGTTGATGTTCTGTCTATCTTTTGCGATATTCATGACTTCTGTTTTATTGATGTTGATTTTTGTGATGTATTGGTTGCCTGTGCTGTTAAGTTTATTTAATTGTTCTTGTAGGTTTTCTTCTTTTCCATGCATTAGTGCCTGATCGTCTGCAAATGGAATCTGATGTGTTGGCTAACTTACATATACAGTCCATATAGGTAAGGCGACAGATCGTCCCGGATTGTCCGGGACAGTCAGGAATTTGACATTTTTTTAATCATCTTTGTCCCGGATTAGCTGCCGTACCGGTTTTGTCCCGATTTGGCATATTTTTTAGCTTTTGTCCCGGATTTGATAAAAAATAATTTGGGACACAAACGTTTACCAATTTTGCCATTTGGTATACGGCGTACATTTCTTCAATTAAAAAAATATTATTCCGTTGCTGTGTAGACAATTTTGTTTAATATCAAAACAGTAGAATGCGCTCCTAGTTTTAAATCTCGTATCTATTCGTTGTGTTACTAACTTTCACTTTCACTTTCGCAAAAAATGGCGCTGAAGCGTAATTGTAGTTTTAATCAAGATTTACAAAAGGAATACCCTTTTATAAAAAAGTCTACATCGTCATCAGACTTCACTGTAAGATGTAATATATGTTCATCCGGGTTTACTATTAACCATAGTGGACGTGGTGATATTAAGAGCCACATAAATAGTGATACACATAAGAGAGCCGTCGCTACTGCTGCATCAAGCTCGTCGTTGACAAATTTTTTCGAGCTGAACAGGTTGGTGACAAAGAAGAACAGCTAGCTGCTACAGAAGGTGCCTTTGCATATCATACAGTGATTCACAATCACACGTTTAGATCTATGGACTGCACATCAAAATTGCTTCAGGTAACTTTAGAACCAAAATTTGCTTGTGCACGTACGAAAACAAAAGCTATTATTCGGAATGTGTTCACACCCCATGCTCTAAACGAGTTGAGATGTGACCTAGAAAACGTAACATTTATCTCCATACTGACAGATGCCTCCAACCACAAAGAAATAAAGATTTTTCCTTTGCTTGTCAGATACTTTGATCGCAATAAGGACTGAAAGTTAAAATATTAGAGTTGAAGTCATTGCCGGGTGAAACATCTGATCTAGTAAGTAGTTTCTTATTGACTGTCTAACTGAAATGGTTTAGAACTGAAAGTAGTTGGATTATGTGCAGACAACACAAATTCTAATTTTGGGGGCGCTGAAAGAAAAGGACAGAACAATGCTTTCACAAAACTGAAAGAAAACCTTGGACATAGTTTGATAGGTGTTGGGTGTGCTTGCCATATTTTCCACAACACTGTTCGAGCAGCTGCAGACGTATTGCCTGTTGATGTTGAAATGACTATTGCAAAAATGTATCTGTACTTCAAATCATACACAGTTAGAGTTGAAAGTCTCAAGGAGTTTTGTCAGTTTGTCGACACAGACTTCCAGATGATTTTAGGTTATGCACAAACTAGGTGGCTTGCGCTCTTGCCTGCTGTTGAAAGGGTCTTTACATGTTCCTGCCTCTAAAATCATATTTTCAATCTCAAGACAGATGCCCAGTTTTATACAGGAATTCTTTGAAAACCCACTGTCTGAGGCATGGCTTATTTTAGTTCACAGTCAGGCATCCTCTTTCCACGAAGCAGTGCAGAAAGTAGAGGGACAGATGGTCACTGTATTTGAAGTCATTGACAACATCAATAGGTTGAAAGCTATCTTGGAGTCCAAGCTGGAAGACGGCTTCTTGCCATCAAGAGTTCAGATAATCCTTAAAATGAAGGATTTCCACGTGATGATGTGAAAAAGTTTAACGCCAGTGTTTCTTCATTTTATGAAACAGCTTTAAGTTATTTGAAGAAATGGGCTGCAAATAATTTTCAAAACCTAGAGTCTTACAGCTGGGTAATGCTGAACAGAACACCATATTGGAAGATATTGAGAAGTCTTCATCATTAGTGAGTCAAACAGTGCCTTCAGTCGACTTTCCAGAAAATGAAATGTATGACGAATATGTCTACATGAAACAGTTCGTTACTTCACAAAAAATTAGTGAGTGGAGTCTTAATAAAACATTACCAGGGCAGCGTTGGGTTGAACTAGCTTCCCACTTCAGAAACAATCATGTGCCCGTTTCACATATTCTGAAGTTGGCAGAGTCTTTTTGTGTCTACCTGGAACAAATGCTGCAACAGAACGAGTGTTTTCTCTGATGAACAGTTTGTGGACAAATGATAAAACACAACTAGGTGTTGAAACTTTAAAAGCCATGTTGATCACCAAAGTGAACTATGAGGGAACATGTGTCGAATTTATAAGATGCTGCATACAAAGGACATTTTACAGAAAATTCACTCATCTGAAAAGTACAGCATCTCTGTTTCACCTTCAATTTAAGTGAGTATTACTGTTTTTTTTTATCTCCTGATTATCCTGAGAGCGTATTGTAGGTCTATATTATTAGATGTTTTAAAATGTATGTATTATTCACTTGAAAATGACAGCAAGAAGAAATGTAATTTTATTGGTGGAAAATTGAAGTAAAATTATTCCGTCCCGGAATGGGATTTCAAAAATATGGTCACCTTAATATAGGTAATAAACAATATGTGGAGATAGTACACACCCTTGTCTTACACCTGATCTAACTTCGAATGGCCTGTGCAGTCTGCTGCTGTCCTGACTGTACAGATGCTGTTGATGTAGAGACTTTTAATTAGGTTGGTTAAATGTTGGTTTACTCTATAAATTACTGTCTCGATAGCTGTTTTCTATTTACTCGTTCGATTGCTTTTTCATGGTCTATGGAACCTCTGTACACATTTTCATTCTGTTTTTTTTTCGTTGTTTCTGCTAGTTGACTTAGGTCTTTTCACCACTGATAAAGAATCAGCTTTAACATTCTATGATCATTTTTAATGTACCGGAGAAAAGTCATCCAATGGGAGTATTTCTTAAACAAGAAGCAAGGAAGCAAAAATATCAATGGAGATTGTCACACATATGGTGATATCGTGCTGGGCCGATGTCACGCTGGATAAAGCATGAACAAAATAAAAACAGAAATGTATGTAACAGCTTTACTGAAAGGAAGACATAACAAAAATATCACGAACTGGTTTGTGTAACAGTAACAAAGTAGAATGTTCCTTCTATTAGACTGGGTACTTTTGGTATTACACAGTTCATGTCGTTGTTGAAAGATAAACTTTGGGCTAATCTTTTTCTTAAATGTGATAAAACAAGTATAAAGTGTCTCACTCGTTACCGAACCCGACATTCTTAAATGTAATAAAACAAGTATAAAATGTCTCACTCGTTACCGAACCCGACATTCTTAAATGTGATAAAGCACGTATAGTGTGTCTCACTCGTTACCGAACCCGACATTTCTTAAATGTAATAAAAACAAGTATAAAGTGTCTCATGCGTTACCGAACCCGACATTCTTAAATGTAATAAAACAAGTATAAAGTGTCTCATGCGTTACCGAACCCGATATTCTTAAATGTAATAAAACAAGTATAAAGTGTCTCATGCGTTACCGAACCCGATATTCTTAATGTAATAAAACAAGTATAAAGTGTCTCATGCGTTACCGAACCCGATATTCTTAAATGTAATAAAACAAGTATAAAGTGTTTCACTCGCTATCGAACCCGACATTGCCTTCATGGTTTTACCACAAGACACTCGTTCCTCCAAAGTAGAGCAACATATTTTCCAGGCGCCCTGTGTGAATTCATAGGTTATTGGTTATTGGTTATGGAAGGCCTCGGTATCACTGCAAGCGAATTAAAATCCATAATTGCTCAACCGCCCGTGCCAGTGGAATCATCGGAATTATAACTCATCTTCCAAACAAAGAAAGGTAACTGTAGTCCCCATCATAGCAGTCTCAGCACACGCCAAAAGACATAAGGCGAAACCGCACAGAAAGTGAACACAGCCAACTGTTCCCTGTCATACGATATCATCATTCATCGTACACAATTGGAATATCGAAACATGATCAAAATGGATGACACACAGCTCACGATGTGTACAGAGCACTTAACTCAGTAGCTCCTGCAACAAGCCGGACTTGGAATATGAGAAACTGCAACAAGGAACACTTTGCAGACATAGCCTTCAATGGTTCCTGCCACCTATCCATCACATTGCCCGGAAGATCACGTCCTCCTGAAAATGATGATCGTCATAGTAAATGTATGGCGCTGATGATGTTAGGACATCGTGTTTGACTCCAACTCCGAACATACAAAACACAGTTCGTCGTCACATTATCCCGAGTACACCAAACGCAAGATCGCAAGATTAGCGCATGGTCGGTCTTGGGACACACGATGATCCATTATGATGATGTAGCACGCACAAAATGTCTGCGCCCATGTATTCATTATTACTCTACTGAATGCAGTCTACAACGAACGAAACATGGTACAAACTTCCAAAGACGCTGACTTGACGGAGCCCACCACATTAATGCGTTGTAACTTGTAAATAACTTGCGGCAAACATCTCCATCAAATGGTCACTGAACAGCACTTTGTGTGACGTAAAACGCAGATCAACATTAGACGTTGGAAGGCGCATTCACAACACTTGAATTGTCAAAACGGAGCATTGCTGTGCGTGAAACGCCAATTCAGTGGCGCAGATATAACAAGTAGAACATCATTTCGACTGGAATGCAGAAAATTGGAACGGAAACCTGAAGTTGATAAGAATCCAACGGAATTTCTGCAGCGATAGAGAGAACGTGACTCAATTCCGCCATCTTGGAAACGGAATTCATAGGTACTGTAAACTAACACTCTCGCACAACAACCGTATTGTCTAGGCACCCTTAGTCAAATTACAGTAATCAGCAGAGAGGCGCGTCAGACAGGCGTGCTACAACATTTAGGCACTGCACACACTTCGTGAACATACACATACATAATACATAAACATTGCTCACACCATGAACATAAGCCTGTTCAGATCTGTATTGTATATGCATTGTATATTCATTGACGCTACAGTATTGAGGAAGCATCGAGTTCAGAACCGATGGAGATACCCTGTATCACAATCACAAGGGCTAAATTCTCAAAAAAAAAAAAATGAAAAGAAAAAAGATGTGTACTAAAATTGCAGAGTTATTGTTTCTGCTGCAATTATGATAATGTAGGACTAACATTACACGCGAAGTGATAATTATCAGTAAGGTGGACCTGAACTAACATTACACGCGAAGTGATTATTGTCAGTGAGGTGGGTCCCAACCAACATTACACGCGAAGTGATTATTGTCAGTGAGGTGGGCCCCAACCAACATTACACGCGAAGTGATTATTGTTAGTGAGGTGGGTCCCAACCAACATTACACGCGAAGTGATTATTGTCAGTGAGGTGGGTCCCAAAACAGTTAAGAGCTGAATGTGTCGGCAAATTATGGATGACAAAGTTCATTTTAAAAGTGAACCAGATCTAGGCAAGATCCTGTAATAGTGTTAGAATCCCTGATAATAGAATAAGAATCGTTGGCGATGTGATACACCCACAAGAACTACTGAGTACGAAGCCGAGACTGGTAATGTGGAGGAAGGTCGCGCAAATCAAAGAGTTGGATGGCCCACATGAAAAATGGAACCCACAATTTAGTCAATTGGAGAGTGAGATGATTGAAGAGCAGTTTGTTGTTTAGGTAGATATGTGATCGAGAACAGGGGAGTTTGTGTGAACACCCCATCCATTGTATTCAGAAAGTAGGAACTTTAGTTGGAAGTTTGTGTGAACACCCCATTCATTGTATCAGAAAGTAGGAACTTTAGTTGGAAGTTTGTGTGAACACCCCATTCATTGTATTCAGAAAGTAGGAACTTTAGTTGGAAGTTTGTGTGAACACCCCATCCATTGTATTCAGAAAGTAGGAACTTTAGTTGGAAGTTTGTGTGAACACCCCATTCATTGTATTCAGAAAGTAGGAACTTTAGTTGGAAGTTTGTGTGAACACCCCATTCATTGTATTCAGAAAGTAGGAACTTTAGTTGGAAGTTTGTGTGAACACCCCATTCATTGTATTCAGAAAGTAGGAACTTTAGTTGGAAGTTTGTGTGAACACCCATCCATTGTATTCAGAAAGTAGGAACTTTAGTTGGAAGTTTGTGTGAACACCCCATTCATTGTATTCAGAAAGTAGGAACTTTAGTTGGAAGTTTGTGTGAACACCCCATTCATTGTATTCAGAAAGTAGGAACTTTAGTTGGAAGTTTGTGTGAACACCCCATCCATTGTATTCAGAAAGTAGGAACTTTAGTTGGAAGTTTGTGTGAACACCCCATCCATTGTATTCAGACAGTAGGAACTTTAGTTGGAAGTTTGTTAGGAAGAATGAACTTTGGAAGCAGGCAATCGCTATCTATTAGAAAACCTTAATCCCAACAGTGGTGTCTCGATTAGCGCCCTTAGTAGTTCTAGATAGTTCGGTAGATGGAGCTGAGAAGCTTGTCAGTACCCCAGGTATCGATCAGAGATGTATTGATGGATTCAAAGATAGAGAAAGATTCTCCTAGAAGACTGGCTACCATCAGGCGTGTTCAGTAGTCTCCTGACTACAATACTCATGGAATGTGAATCTTCAAGATGGTTTTTTAGAAGAAGCAAAGCTGTTGATGCGATTAAACACATGATTATTGGAATAGAAGATCGTGTGTATGCTAGTTTATGAAACAAAACACTGTAACAGCCCTACTTCATCTTCTACTCATTCTAGAGAGGCGTAGAGATCATATGGGGAGAGAAAACATTACCCAACATACCATGCTGAAATGACGTGTTCAGGCCGAAAGGAGCAGATTACACACACGGCGTATATAACGTTTACGGGCTAATTTAGCGTCTTTCTAACAGACGATGGGGATGAGTAGTCGCATAAAAAGTACGGAAGGAAGACGCAATATGTTTATTTTGTGTGTTTGGATAAAGCTATTTTTCTTCTTGTTTTCATTCTTTCCATCTTGGGATACAATATCTTTTCTATTGATTTAGACCATTTGTTTGTTTTGTAGAAACACAGACTATATCCTCTACTCGCTATTGGCAGTAATGCAGTGGAATATCTTTTATTCTGTAGAAGTAATTCATCATATTCTGCATCACTCTATAGTACACTGTGGGGTTGACCTTGCCATATTTTATCATTTCTCTTCACAACTCTCTTTTTTCTACATTTGTTTATCTTTTCTTTTGTTGACTTCCTACAACACTATTTCCAAACTCTCTCATTCATTTTTTATTTATTTTTCCAAAACTTTTCCCCCTGTAATTTTACCAGTTATCACAATATGTCTCACCTGTTCCATTGTCATTGCATTGCCAATGAATGATGATTGTTTTCTCTACATGTTGGCAATTAGCTTCTGTTTTGTTTTGTGAACATTCTGGTTAATTCTATTAGTGGAGGCTACGATGAGAAGTCATTAAAAAACAAGTGAAGGTTCCCTCCACGCCTTGCTGGCGTATGGGCAATATGGTGTTAGTGACACTATTTATTCTTTGACAACGGCACATTTTTGGGTGATGTGGTCGGTATCACACCAGACCGCCTTTACTTCCCAGAAAAATCTCTGGTACCCATTTTTTAGAGGCTGGGTGAACCTCGGAGCCTTGTCAGTTCGAAAAAAAAATCCGCCACTGCTTGGGATCTAACGCGGACCCTTCTGATCATCAGGAAGTGAGCACACTAACCACTCAGCCACCGAGGCTCCAAAGTCATTTAAACATCACTCAAATTGCTGAATAGACATCTTATATAATGAAGTAAAATTGCACCTTAATAGAACGGTATATTATCATCATCATCATGTGCCATACCGGTTGACGTAGGCGATCATGTCCTTCGTCAATCTTCTATCTACAGTGCATCGTATCTGTTCTGTTGTTGAATGCTTTCCATGCCACGACACCATACTATGAAGTATTTTCTCTCTTTGTCGTCCGCGATATCTCTTTCCTTTTACTTTGCCAGTTGTAACCAAGTATTCCAACTTTCCTCTTCTCATGATGTGCCCGAAAAATGTTGATTGTTTCTTTCTGATGTTTTTTAGGAGCTCCCTTTTTGTGTTGGCCTGTTTGAGAACTTCCTCATTGGTCTTTTTAGCTGTCCAGGGAACTTTCAACATTCTTCTGAGAAAGCCCATCTCTGTGGCTTCTAATCGTCTTTTCATTAAAAGAACGGTATATATCAAATGAATTAATATTGCGATCACATTATATATTTATCTGCACAATATTAAACGTTAATGTATTTTTTAGATCAAAGTTGGCATCCTCATCTCATTAGCCAACCAGTCCCAAACACTATCTTAACAATAAAAGCTAAATCTGCTTACTGTTGACACCCCAGTATGTTAGCTGAGCCTAGGGTCACAGCTGGCGATTACGTGCATTTGAATATTAGCATATTATTTAGGAAACAGGACACAACATACCATGAATTGTGGTAACATATGTATGTAAAGACGCATGCACTCGCTCAATCTCTCCACATACACACACAAACACTGCTGGGTCATTAACCTATTTCTTTGAGAGCTCTAAGTCTGGCTCACACTGCACATTCTTTTCTCTCTGTTCCCCAACAGGTTGTCCTTGCTTAAAGACAATAACAATAATGAACAGGTACAGGGGAACTCCGACACTATACACAGGAACACACGTGTTGTATAGAATCGAAAAAAAAATCCACAAAGGACAAGAAGAAACACAATAGACAATAGACTGTCAAACAGCGACTCGAGCGCTTTGTCTGTTTCCCAGTCAAGAGAAGTCTGTTGACATCAATACTTCTTCTTGTTCATTCTTGATTTTTACGAGTTTTATACACACATATATATATATATAATATATGTGTAATAGCTCTGTCATATTTTACGAGTTTTATACACATATATATATAATATATATGTAATAGCTCTATCATATTTACGAGTTTTATACACATATATATATAATATATATGTAATAAAGTAAAGTAAGTAAAGTACCCCCCGTCACGCCAAGTGGCGTATAGGGAAATATGGTGTTAGTGACCCTATATTTTACAGACCTTCAGCACATGATTTTTGGGGTAATGTGGTCGGTATTACGCCCGTGCTGCTTTACTTTCCCGGTACCCATTTAAGGCTGGGTGAACCCGGAGCCGTCGGTTGGGATCGAACCCTACCCCTTGTCCGTAGTAGTCCAGTTCACTAACCACTGTGCTATCACGGCTCCCACTAATTTTTAGGGAATTAGTAAAACCCAGGTGTCCGCGCCAAGGTACGAACCCCGGCTGTTGCCGTGGTAAGCGAACCGCCTATCGATTGCGCTAACCGGACACCCATATATGTAATAGCTCTATCATATTTTACGAGTTTTATACACACATATATATATAATATATATGTAATAGCTCTGTCATATTTTACGAGTTTTATACACATATATATATATATATATATATATATATATAATATATATGTAATAGCTCTGTCATATTTTACGAGTTTTATACACACATATATATATATAATATATATATAATATATATGTAATAGCTCTATCATATTTTACGAGTTTTATACACACATATATATAATATATATGTAATAGCTCTATCATATTTTACGAGTTTTATGCACATATATATATAATATATATGTAATAGCTCTGTCATATTTTACGAGTTTTATACACTTATACAGCAGGAATCAGCTCCCTCAATGAGAGATAGATGATAACACAGAGCAAAGACAAATGGCCAGATTTGATAAAAGATCTTTGCAAGGATTGTGACTGCTTGAAAGAACATTTTAAAACAGGTAAAAGAGTATCTATGCCCTATGGATCGACTACGGCTCGAAAGATCGATCGATCGATAGATAGATAGATAGATAGATAGATTGATAGATAGATAGATAGATCGATAGATAGATAGATAGATCGATAGATAGATAGATTGATTGATAGATAGATAGATGATAGATAGATAGATAGATAGATAGATAGATAGATAGATAGATAGATAGATAGATAGATAGATAGATAGATAGATAGATAGATAGATAGATAGATAGATAGATAGATAGATAGATAGATAGATAGATAGATAGATAGATAGATAGATAGATAGATAGATAGATAGATAGATAGATAGATAGATAGATAGATAGATAGATAGATAGATAGATAGATAGATAGATAGATAGATAGATAGATAGATAGATAGATAGATAGATAGATAGATAGATAGATAGATAGATTGACTAAGCGTACTACTTCCACACCTATACAAACTGCTAATTAAATGCTGGAGAAACGGAGAAATACCTCATGATATGAGAAATGCCAAGATTATAACGCTGTACAAGAATAAAGGAGACAGGGGTGACTGCAACAATTACAGAGGCATTTCTCTCCTTAGCACAACAGGCAAAGCTTTTGCTAGAGTCGTACTTAATCGCCTGCATAGACTTGCAGAACGGGTGCTTCCCGAGTCCCAATGCGGTTTCAGACCCGGGAGATCAACCATAGATATGATCTTCACTCTTAGACAACTGCAGGAAAAATGTCGGGAACAAAATATGTCGCTCTATATTGCCTTTGTGGATCTCACAAAGGCATTCGACACAGTAAACAGAGATGGTCTCTACAAGGTGTTAGAAGGCATAGGCTGCCCTCCTAAATTACTTAGGCTGATAATTTCCTTCCATGAAGACATGAATGGCAAAGTCCATTTTGATGGGAGTCCATCAGGGAATTTCAAAGTCAACAAAGGAGTGAAACAGGGATGTGTCCTCGCCCCCACCCTTTTTGGTATATTTTTTGCTGCCCTCCTAAATTACACCTTCGAAAACAGCTCAGGAGATATTTACATTCGCACTAGACCAGATGGCTCACTGTTCAACCTAGCACGACTAAGAGCAAAAACCAAAACAAATGTTGCCCTACTTAAAGAATTTTTATTTGCTGACGATGCAGCCCTAGTCGCTCATAGTGAGGCCACCCTACAGTCGCTGATCAACAACCTGGATAAAGCATGCGACCTTTTTTCACTGTCAATTAATGTTCAGAAGACAGTAATACTAAATCAAGGTGACTTCAAACCTCTATCTATTACTCTAAAAGACTGCCCACTAGAATCAGTACAGAAATTTACATATCTTGGATCCACAGTTACGCAAACCATCTCTCTTGATGAAGAAATAAACTGTCGAATTGGTAAGGCAGCTACGACCTTCGGCAAACTCACAAAAAGGGCATGGAACAACACGAAACTAACTCAAAAGACTAAACTCTTAATATATCAAACTTGTGTGCTTAGCACACTACTATATGGATCCGAAACCTGGACAACATACTCAAACCAGGAAAAAAGACTAAATGTCTTCCACATGCGATGTCTCCGCAAAATAATGCACATCAAATGGCAGGACAAAATAACCAACTTAACTGTCCTGCAACGTGCTAAGACCCTAACAATCATGTCGATGCTCAGAAGTCGAAGGCTAAGATGGCTGGGGCATGTCCAACGGATGGAAGAAAAACGCATTCCTAGGCAAATACTATATGGCGAGCTAAAACACGGAAAACGACAAATCGGCAGACCTAAACTACGATATAGAGATATCTGCAAATCATCTCTGAAAGACTTCTCCATCTGTGAAAACGACTGGCAACATCTGGCAAGTGATCGCACATCATGGAGAGCACGTATAAGGAACGGTATAACAACATTTGAGACTGTTCTAAGACAGGACTTAGAAGAGAAGAGACTCATGAAAAAGGATGGTAAACCTGTGGACCAGCGAGCCTGACCTGTTCATTATGTGACCGCGTGTGTTTGTCAAACATTGGTAGAATTAGCCACGAGAGAAGCTGTTCGGCAAAAACAATACCTCAAAAAAATACGCAATAGCCTCCACTAGACCGTCTGACAAGACGAAAAGGGCCATACATACAGATAGATTGATAGATAGATAGATAGATAGATAGATAGATAGATAGATAGATAGATAGATAGATAGATAGATAGATAGATAGATAGATAGATAGATAGATAGATTGATAGATAGATAGATCATCATCATCAGGTACCGGGCCTGCTTGCGTAGGTGATCATGTCTCTCCACAACTTTCGATCACTGCAGCTATTTATCATTTCTGTTGTTGACCTTCTGCCAAGCCATTCTCTTAAGCTGTCTGTTATTTTTTCTCTTTGCTTCCCTCTATCTCTTCGTCCCTCAATTTTTCCAGTAAAAAAAAAGTAAAGTACCCCCGTCACGCCAAGTTGCATATAGAGAATATGGTGTTAGTGACCATAATTTTTACAGACCTTCGGCACATGATTTTTGGGGTAATGTGGTCGGTATTACACCCGTGCCGATTTACTTTCTCAGAAAAAAAAATCCGCTACCCATTTAAGGCTGGGTGAACCCGGACCCGTCGGTTGGGATCGAACCCTACCTCTTGTCCTTTGTAGTCCAGTTCACTAACCACTGAGCTATCGCGGCTCCAATTTTTCCAGTTGTAACAATATATTCCAGTTGTTCTCTTCTCATTACATGGCCAAAAAAGATGATTGTTTCTTCCTAATATTGGAAATTAGCTCTCTTTTTGCTTTGATCTCTCTCAGAACATCTTCATTACTCTTCTTAGCTGTCCATGGCACTCTCAACATTCTTCTGTAAAACCACATTTCTACAGACTCCAGTGATTTTCTTGTCTGTTGTCCTATTGTCCATGTATCGCATCCATATGTTAAGACTGGCTCTACGTAACATTTAATAACTCTTTAGATAGATAGATAGATAGATAGATAGATAGATAGATAGATAGATAGATAGATAGATAGATAGATAGATAGATAGATAGATTAGATAGATAGATAGATAGATAGATAGATAGATAGATAGATAGATAGATAGATAGATAGATAGATAGATAGATAGATAGATAGATAGATAGATAGATAGATAGATAGATAGATAGATAGAAAGGTACACTTTTTATATTACTATGAAATATATTATATATATATATCATCTTCATCATAAAGTACCGGGCATACTGGCGTAGGTGATCATGTCTCTCCACAACTTTCGATCTCGACATTTATTTATCATTTCTGTTGTTGACCTTCTGCCAAGCCATTCTCATTAGCGGTGTGGTATCTTTTCTCGGTGCTTCCCTCTATCTCTTCGTCCCTCAATTTTTCCAATTGATACAATATATTCCAGCTGTTCACTTCTCATTATATGGCCAAAAATAATGATTGTTTCTTCCTAATATTGGAAATTTGCTCGCTTTTTGCTTTGTCCTCTTTAAGAACGTTTTCATATTAGTCTTCTTTGCTGTCCATGGTACTCTCAACATTCTTCTGTAAAACCATATTTCTAAAGACTCCAATGATTTTCTTGTCTATTGTTCTATTGTCCTTGATTTACATCCATATGTTAAGACTGGCTCTACATAACATTTAATAACTTTTTCTTGTTTATATTGTCAAGAATGGATTGCATAGTATCTTCCTAATTTTTTTTTTAAAACTGCTTTTGCCTGAGCCATTCTGCATCTCACCTCTGTTGTACATCTTCCGTCTGAGGTTAACAAAGTTCCCAAATATTTAAATTTATTTACCTGTTTTAATATTGTTCCACTTGTCATTATTTTGCACTGAGGTGATGTATATATATATATATATATATATATATATATATATATATATATATATATACATAAATGGCACTGCTCTGTCTTACTTTACGGGTTGTATAACACTACTCATGTTTCAAAGTAATTTATATGGCATTGGACTTTCGTAATTTCCGCTTCGACTATCTGCTTTTCTTGTGGTGGTTACTAGACCTGGGTATGTAGCCTATCTAGATACAGTGCCTTCCTGTTATCGTTGTGAATATCCATCTTTGCTAAATATTGAAAACAATTCTTCACAGCAAATCTGGTCAGTCTAAAGTCTTCTGATGACGTGCTACAGGAATTGATGACAGCCCTCCTCTCTGCCCTCGGTGCCGAGATTTCACATCAGCACAAAAACTCTAGAAGATTACAGCTATCATGTACCACCAGTTTGCTAGCCTGGATAGCTCAGTGGTTAGTGAACTGGACTACAGGAGACGAGATGGCTCAGTGGTTAGTGAACTAGACTACAGGAGACGAGATAACTCAGTGGTTAGTGAACTAGAATACAGGAGACGAGATAACTCAGTGATTAGTGAACTAGACTACAGGAGACGAAATAACTCAGTGATTAGTTAACTAGACTACAGGAGACGAGATAACTCAGTGATTAGTGCACTAGACTACAGGAGACGAGATAACTCAGTAATTAGTGAACTGGACTACAGGAGACGAGATAACTCAGTGATTAGTGAACTAGACTACAGGAGACGAGATAACTCAGTGGTTAGTGAGCTAGACTACAGGAGACGAGATAACTCAGTGATTGGTGAACTGGACTTCAGGAGATATGTTATTAACATATGATGATGATACCTATCATGGGACTGTTAAAATGTTACCGGACCGTCCTGGCTAAACGCTATTACAATAAATGCACACTCATACGCCCACACACACACCCACACACACTCCCACACCCACACACTCTCACACCCACACACACACACCTACACACACTCTCACACCCACCCTGTTCCCTAATATTCCTGATTGACTCCTGCAGCCAGCCCATGACTGTTCACTTCGTAGAAGTCTTACATCTTGTCACTTATAACAACGGCTCCAGCGGGTTTTTCCCATCAGCGTTTCTGTGCGATAGTTTTATTTTATCTTTCTACTCTGACATTTTTGAACCGGTTATTGCTCGAAACTTTCAATGTATCCTAGACACAACAAGGCGAAGTTCACTTCATGTCTGCTTTCCTTCCGACCAAGTCATCTTGAGAGTGTCTCCATATGTAACTTTGTATGAAATGATCTCATATATTTCCTTAGTCACTAAATGGTAACTTTAATATTTGTTTCTGAATTCCTTATGTTGAAATAAATAGCACCCACACACACACTGGATATAAAGGTCCCGCGTTGGTAGCTTTTATAATATTTTATATTCACACCAGCCTATGACAACCTGCACCATCAAAGCAATAGACAGAGCAGAATGACGCTCCATGGTAGCCAACATTCGTTGCGGAGACGGCACTCGATGATGATGATGATGATGATGATGATGATGATATTCACACAAAAAGGGAATTTTTTTTTAAAAGCCAAACAAAAGCTAGAATTTATAACTCTTTCGAATTTTACTGAAGAAATTACAAACAATATTTATATCTAGCTAAGTTATCACCGTTTGCAATTAGATAAATCTCTAGATTCTTTCCACCTCTTTATCTCTGGTCATGGATGATACAACAACCATAGCTTGATAAAGCGTGTGATGACATGGAGATACTTAATGTTCTCTCCAAATTGTTCTTATTCGGTTTTTTCTTAACGTTGCACAAAGAACTGCTTTTAAAAAGAAATTAAATTCAAATATATTTAATCATTTAGTTTAATGTCAAGAGCAATATACATTATGTGAAGTCCTCAAGAAAATATTTCAGATGATGAAAAACAAAACGAGAGAATCACAATATTTACTAACGGCATCGAAGGTTGTTTAGTAGTAACATGGTGTTCAATTTTACACAGACTATTTGAGAAATATCATTTTTAAAATCAATTTGGCAATCATCGTTTTTGGGCCATGTAATAAGAAGGGAACAGCTGGAATATAATATAACAACTGGGAAAACTGAGGTGACGAAGAGATAGAGGGAAGCAAAGAGAAAAGATACCAGGCAACGAGAATAGCTTGGCAGAAGGTCAACAACAGAAATGATAAATAACTGTCGAGATCGAAAGTTGTGGAGAGACATGATCGCCTACGCCAGCAGGCATAGTACTTGATGATGATGATGATTATGATGATGATTTGAGAAATACATTTCGTACAACGTAAAACAAAACTAAAACACCATTGATATTACATATATTATTCTTCTTCGACCTTCCTTATAAAAAAACAACAGATAAAATGGTTTGACCACGTGATAAGGCAGAAAAATCAAAACACAAAGCAGCGAGCCTTCAATAAACGTTGCGAGAACACCAGACCCAAGAGTCGACCACGAAAAAGACGGATTGGTGGAATATTAGAAACACTAGGAACCATAACAACAGGAGAGGTCAACAGAAGAGCATCATCATCATCATCATCATCATCATCATCGAGTGCCTTCTCCGCAACGAAGGTTGGCTACCATGGATCGTCATTCCACTCTGTTTCTTGCTTTAATGGTGCAGGCTGTCATAGATTGACTTGTCCATCTTTTGATGTTACTCGTCCATGTTAGTTTTAGTCTGCCTCTTTTACCTTGTATTTTCCCTTCCAATATTATTTTTAGTAGGCTGTTGCATATTTTAACATACCCCAAAAATTTCATTTGTCTTGTCTTAATTGTATTTAGTAGTTCTCTTTTTATTTTCAGTTGTTTTAAAACTTCATCGTTTGTTTTCTTTTCTTTCCACCAAATTCTACCTATTCTTCTATAAATCCACATTTCAAAGGCTTCAATTTTCTGTTCTGTTTTCTTGTCTAATGTCCATGTTTCTGCACCATACAGGAATACTGAGAAGATGTAACATTTTGCCATTCTTAGTTTCAGCACTGCTGATATTTGTTTTGTTGTTAGTATATTTTTCATGGCATTAAAATTACTTTTTGCCATACCTATTCTTTTGTTTATTTCAATTTTAAATTTTCCATCATCGGTTATAGTATGTCCCAGGTAGTTGTAGCTCTGGACTGTCTCCAGATGTATTCCCTCAACTGTGATATTTAATTGTAGGTCTTGAGGATTTTCTTTGTTTATGATAATAGTTTTAGTCTTTTTGATTTTCATTTCTAGTCCATATTTTTTGCTCGTTATGTTTATCACATTAAGCAATTGTAGTAGGTCTTTAGGATTTTCTGCTAGTAGAACAGTATCATCAGCTTATCTTAGGTTATTGATGATTTTTCCATTAATGTTTAGGCCTGGCATCTCTGAGATGTTTTTTTCAAGATTTGCTCAGTGTATAGATTGAACAAGCTTGGTGATAGGATGCATCCTTGTCTTACTCCTCTTTTTATATCCATGGATGTAGAGTTCTCGTTGTTATATTTTATTATTGCTGTTTGCTCCCAGTACAAATTACATATTAGTCGTATGTCTGTGTCGTCTAGATATATATCCTTTAGGTAATCTATAAGTTGGTTATGGTGTATTCTATCGAAAGCTTTTTTGTAGTCTATGAAGCAGGCATATATTGGTTTGTTTACTTCTATGTACTTTTCAATCAATTTTCTCATGCTAAAATATGGCTTCTTTTGTGCCACTGCTTTTCCTGAATCCAAATTGTTGCTCATCTAATTCAGTATTGATTTTATTCTGATTTCTTGCCTGTATAAGTTTTAGTAAAATTTTGGTTACCAGGCTCATTAGGCTTATTATTCTGAAATCACATCATTCAACTCCATTCTTTTTAGGCGATGCAATGAAAGTTGATGTTTTTAGTTCGTTTGGTATGTATCCTGTATGGTATATGTCATTGCATATGTTTGTGATCACTTCGATGCCAAAATCTTCTAGAGCCTGTGTCATCTCTATCTGTATATTGTAGGGTCCTGCTGCCTTTCCATTTTTCATTGTTTTTATAGATTTTTCTACCTCATATTTCAGGATTTTATAGTTGTATGTACATTTTATGTCTGGCTTTTTGTCCCTTTCGTCATGAAATAATTCTGTTATATATTCTTGCCATCTATCTATTATATCTTTGTTGCCTGTTAGCATTCTTCCCTCTTTGTTTGCAATACATCCGTTTCCTGCAGCTTTTTTTCTTTACTAGTCATTCTTTTTATTTCTGTGTGCATCTCTCTTAAGTTTTGTTTACTTTCTATTGTTTCAACTTCTAGACATCTTTGGTTGAGCCAGTCTTCTTTTGCCTTTTTGCACATTCTCCGTATTTCAATTGCCAATATCCTTGTATCTGGCAGTGTTTTTCGCTTGTCTTCTTTCTTCCATTTTTTCTAAGATTTTGTCAGTTATCCATTTTTGTTTTTTATTACTTTCCTTTTTGGGCAAGGTGTTGCAGGATTCTTGCATGCTGTTTTTTATGCATTGCCATTTTGTTGTGACTTTTTCCTCAGGATTTTCTCTTCTGTACTGCTCAATCCCCTCTTCTAGCAGCTTCTGATATGTGTTCTTTACTTGTACAATATAAGTTTCTTTTACATCTTTCTAGTTTAACGCTGTTATATCTATTGATGTTGCTGAATTAGTTTTTTCTTTGTTTCTCTTTAATTTGATTTTCATTTTAATCATTACAGGATTGTGATCTGAATTAATATCTGCTCCTGGGTAGGTTTTGGCTTTCTTGACGCTGTTCCGGAATCTGTCTTTTATCATTATGTAATCTATTTAATTCCTCTTCCTGTCTCCAGGGCTTTTCCATGTGTATACTTTTTTTTTCTCTAGCTCAAAGAAGGTATTGCATATTATCAGTCTGTTTTCTTCACAAAATTGTATTAATCTTTCTCCTCTGTTATTCATTTTTCCTAAACCATTATTTCCTATAATGGTCTTATATTTACCAACAGAAGAGCAAAAGACCATAAATTATATTTCCCCTCGGCGATGAAAGGCAGACGAGGAAAGAAAGAAGCAGAAAAAGATCAACCTTGCGAAGATTATCTTGAAGTGAGAGATGAAGTAGAGAACAAAACGTGCAAAAACGAAAGGAAGGTTGAAAGAGGACATGAGAGATCTGTTAGCCCGGAATTAGTCAGCGTACAGTGGTCGGCTATAAACAGAGAAGATTGGGAAATTAGTAGTAGCCATCGGTGCTGCTCCAACATCATCATGAGTGATTTATTGAAGAGGAAGTGAGGAAGGAAAGACAATTGTTGAACGTCATCTAAACCGCTGAATTTGGAAACAGATTATTTGCGTGAATCTCACTTTTTAAATATTTATAAACTACTTGTGAGTGATTTAGTTAGTTGTAATTGTGAGTGATTTATTTCATTGTAATTGTGAGTGATTTAGTTAGTGGGAACTTGTGAGTGATCTAGTTAGTGGGAACTTGTGAGTGATTTAGTTATGTGTACTGTGAATGATCTAGTCACCTGTACCTGTGAGTGATATAGTTAGCTGTACTTGTAAATGACTTTGTTTTACTCGTGTGTGATTTAATTAGCTGTACTTATGAGTGATTTAGTTATTTTTACTGTGTGTGATTTAGTTAGTTGTACTGAGTGATTTAGTTATGTGTATGTGAATAATCTACTATAGGAGAAATACCTAGATGTACAATCTTACATATATCTGGGTAGTAATATAGACAAAGAGGGAGGAACAGAAAATAATTTTAAAATAAGGTTATCAAAAGTAAGAGGAGCATTTGTTGCTCTGGGAAACATATGGAAGTCCAAAGAAATTAGGTTAAATACTAAAATAAACATTTTCAACTCCAATGCTAAGTCAGTCTTATTATATGGCTGTGTAACATGGAGAACAACTAAAATGACAATCATGAAAATACAGACTTTCATTAATGGATGCTTACGCAAAATAAAAGGATGGAAATAGCAGGACAAATCACTAACATAGAATTATGGAAATGTACCAGTAAAATACCAGTCTTCTTTCCCCCTGCCACCCCTATCCTCTCTTTCTTTTACTCTTCTCCCATTTTCTTTTTGTACCCTATGTGACACCTCAATTCATTTTTTTCCCTTCAAATTTGTCATTGTTTGGTTGGTTCCCTTGGTCTATTTAAATCACACCTGTCCTATTGTCTATTAAGCTTTTAACCAGACTACGAAATTTGGCCACTGTCTTTTCCGCGATTTTGTTTTAGAGCTCTGTAGTTGCCATGCATTCTTACTCGGAATTTTGTGTTTAATATGTATAGCTTTTTGTTATACCTGATGAAGGATTTTGCCGAAACGTTGTAGCTTGTCTGGTCGTTCTGTTAGTTTAGCTGCTCAATGCCATTTTATGTCTGTTTTCTCTATCTTCTATCATACTTGCAACATATTGTGTACACCAGAGTATCTTCTATCATACCTACAACATATTGTGTACACCAGAGTATCTTCTATCATACCTACAACATATTGTGTATAGCAGAGTATCTTCTATCATACCTACAACATATTGTTTACACCAGAGTATCTTCTATCATACATAAAATATATTGTGTACACCAGAGTATCTTCTATCATACCTGCAACATATTGTGTACACCAGAGTATCTTCTATCATACATACAACATATTGTGTACACCAGAGTATCTTCTATCATACCTACAACATATTGTGTACGCCAGCGTATCTTCTATCATACCTACAACATATTGTGTACACCAGCGTATCTTCTATCATACATACAACATATTGTGTACACCATAGTATCTTCTATCATACATACAACATATTGTGTACACCAGAGTATCTTCTATCATACCTACAACATATTGTGTACACCAGAGTATCTTCTATCATACCTACAACATATTGTGTACACAAGAGTATCTTCTATCATACCTACAGCATATTGTGTACACCAGAGTATCTTCTATCCTACCTGCAACATATTGTGTACACCAGAGTATCTTTTATAATATGTGCAACATATTGTGTACAGCAGAGTATCTTCTATCCTACCTGCAACATATTGTGTACACCAGAGTATCTTTTATAATATGTGCAACATACTGTGTACACCACAGTATCTTCTATCCTACCTGCAACATATTGTGTACACCAGAGTATCTTTTATAATATGTGCAACATATTGTGTACAGCAGAGTATCTTCTATCCTACCTGCAACATATTGTGTACACCAGAGTATCTTCTATCATACCTGCAACATATTGTGTACACAAGAGTATCTTCTATCATACCTACAACATATTGTGTACACCAGAGTATCTTCTATCATACCTGCAACATATTCTGTACACCAGATTATCTTTTATAATATGTGCAACATATTGTAAACTGTTAGGTTCAAACATAGCAGGAGGCTGATGCGCTGGTAGACATGACCCGGGCGTCCCTCTACCCCTCACCCTGACGGTCATCCAGCCAAAGGGCCGAAACACTTGCTGACTGTGCAGCATCTGATGCTCACATTACCTCCTGCTGCCAAGCTTGTTTATAATTCCACATTAGTTTTAGTACGAGATCTTTAACTCAGTTAAATGCTTTCTCCGTGCTAACATGATGATGTCTTTCTCCGTGCTAACATGATGATGTCTTTCTCCGTGCTAACATGATGATGTCTTTCTCCGTGCTAACATGATGATGTCTTTCTCCGTGCTAACATGATGATGTCCTGCAAATTTCTTGTGATCTTCATCAAACCAGTCTGTTACATTTTATCGTTGGTTTGAATTGTCATTACCCTCAAGTTCGTGAAAGTCTCATTTATATTCTTGTGATGTTAAATGGAAGCGAATCATGGACGGTAGACAAACAAATGAAAAGACGATTAGAGGCCACAGAGATGGGATTTCTCAGAAGAATGTTAAAAGTTCCCTGGACAGCAAAATGACCAATGAGGAAGTTCTCAAAGAGGCCAACACAAAAAGGGAGCTCTTAAAAAACATCAGAAAGAAGCAATCAACATGTTTCGGGCACATCATGAGAAGAGGACAGTTGGAATACTTGGTTACAACTGGCAAAATAAAAGGAAAGAGAGATCGCGGGCGACAAAGAGAGAAAATACTGGATAGCATGGTGTCATGGTATGGAAAACAGTCAACAACAGAACTGATACGATGCACTGTAGATAGAAGATTGTGGAGGGACATGATCACCTACGCCAACCGGTATGGCACATGATGATGATGTTAAATCTCGCAGTACGCCTCGATGTGCCGCCATACGCCATGCCGATTTCTGTCATGTGCGCCGCTTTCAATTTGATTAGTGTAAACTGTCATTAAACCATATTCTTTGTATGTCTTGTATCATCTTGATATTGGTGAAATATAATTCCTTGTTTAATTCTCTAAAACATCGTATACGATATGTTATGTGTTAGATAAATATAAACATGTAGATTAATATTTAAAAACATGAACAGTTTTGTCTCTGAAATCTCTACCACTAAATTGATTAAAACCTTCGGTACTGAAAGGGTTAAAACGTGTCTGCACAATGAAGACATGAAACAGAACCTGCTGTGAACGTACCGCACTTTAGGTCATCGTGTTGTGAGAGCCTCTTGACATACGCACACGCACACGCACACACACATAGCAGCCCATTTGTCTGTTCTCGCCAACGTTACCATAACCTCACACATTAATACAAATTCCTCAAACTGTTTCACATTTCTGCGACTAATTTCACCACCCTCACTGTCTGTCCTGTAGAACCTTCCTCTTTAGATATGGTAGGATCAAAGCAAAGAAATGCATATAAATGCATGAACATGCGAGGCTACAGCAAAGTTAATTATGAGGAGAAAAAAAAAGGTGTCCCCTATATTTCTGACCCCACTTTTAGACATCTCGATCTTTCCTCCTCTCGGGAACTCTGTATTCCTGTGCTCTGTTCTTTGCGTTTTGTGTATGCACACGGACTTGTGTGTGGCAACTTCTGGTTATTCGTGCTGGGTGCGCACATTTTCACTTTGGTGCGCGCAAACGTACCCCGTGCGTGTATTGTGCCGTTCAATTTCCTCCTGGCCACAACACCGTTTCCAGGGAAGACCTTTTATTCTCATTTTTATTTTATTTCTCATGCTAGTTCGAAAATATTATTCTATTATTATCTATTATTTTTTTGTTTTAAATACATATCTGTGTGTGCGTGTTGAGTGTTTGCTCCTGTTGAAGGCCTATTGAGCCGAAACGTTGTTTTAATTTGTGTCGTTAACTTATTATATAAAGCTTTAACCACACTGGGAGCCGCGATAGCTCAGTGGTTAGTGAACTGGACTACAAAGGACAAGAGGTAGGGTTCGATCCCAACCGACAGCTTCCGGTTCACCCAGCCTTTAATGGGTATCAGATTTTTTTCTGGGAAATAAAACGGCACGGGCGTAATACCGACCACATTACCCCAAAAATCATGTGCTGAGGGTATGTAAAATTTATGGTCACTAACACCATATTCCCTATACGCCACTTGGCGTGACGGGGATACTTTACTATTTTTTTTTCTATTTTTTTCCTATATATTTTTTAAATTTCTCCTCTTTTGATATGCTTCAATAAAATAACAGCATTAGTAGGCCACAACGTCCAGTCACTGTGTAGACAACTTTTACAACTTTTTCAATTCTCCCTTTTATCTACTCAATCTCTACATCGCGTTGTACACATAACACTTCTTCAATATTACAACTATCTTTCAGATGTTTCATAAACAAATCTATTTCAGATATTGAACAGTCACATTCATTGTGCGTTAGATTTTTATTGAAAAGCAGAAGATCGGTATTAAAGGCACCCCGTTCAGTAAACGTTCTACCTGTTATAAATGGGTACCTGAACACTGGTCATTAAAGAAATGTCATCAATGGGTAAAGCACCAATGTCCTGCTCCACCAAAAGTGTGCCACAGAATAATGGCGACGACTCCATGTTCCCACTTTCGAACGGCAGTAATAGGACACACACATTCACACACACATACACAAACATTCACGCACGGACCCATACACACATATTTCCTCTCTGTCAAACCCAAAAACACAAATTGAGAATAAACACAGAACATACGAAGTAGAAAATACAAAGATTTTAATTCAATTTCACGAAACAATAAACATGCTCATTAACTTGTCTCTAATGAGACACCTTGACACAACAGTTTGGGCTCTGTGTGAAAAGTGCAATGATGGCCAGCAAAACAAATCCGCATTAGTTCAAGCATTTGGTTACTGACTATCGCACCATTTGTTGCCATTACTTGTACCAGTGAACCATCGATCAAGTTTGTCTCACAGACTTTTCTCTAGCGCAGTGGTTTCCAAATCTTTTCAAAGTAACATGCCCTGCAGTCGAAAACTCGTCACCAGCTATCCTTGGTGTCATTAATTTGCTGTAAACTATCCGTGGTGTCAACAATTCGTCACCACCTCTCCTTGGTGTCATTAATTTGCTTTAAACTACGCGTGGTGTCAACAATTCGTCACCAGCTATCCTTGGTGTCATTAATTTGCTGTAAACTATCCGTGGTGTCAACAATTCGTCACCACCTATCCTTGGTGTCATTAATTTGCTTTAAACTACGCGTGGTGTCAACAATTCGTCACCAGCTATCCTTGGTGTCATTAACTTGTTGTAAACTACACGTGGGGTCAACAATTCGTCACCAGCTATCCTTGGTGTCATTAATTTGCTGTAAACTATGAGTGGTGTCAACAATTAGTCACCAGCTATCCTTGGTGTCATTAACTTGTTTTAAACTATGCGCGGTGTCAACAATTCGTCACCAGCTGTTCTTGGTGTCATTAACCTGCTCTAAACTACCCGTGGTGTCAACAATTCGTCACCACCTATCCTTGGTGTCATTAATTTGCTTTAAACTACCGTGGTGTCAACAATTCGTCACCAGCTATCCTTGGTGTCATTAACCTGCTATAAACTACCCGTGGTGTCAACAATTCGTCACCAGCTATCCTTGGTGTCATTAACCTGCTCTAAACTACCCGTGGTGTCAACAATTCGTCACCAGCTATCCTTGGTGTCATTAACCTGCTCGAAACTACCCGTGGTGTCAATCGCGTGGCCGAGATTACTCTCGATGTCTAAAAAATCGTCAACTATCCCCACTAATATATAAACTCATCTTTTGTAATACAAAATAATAATAAAAACTCTCACATACCCTGAGTGACATAAACTAATCCGCACATACCTTCAGTGTATGTCATACATTAATCATCCACAAATTGTAAAGAAAATCCTGACTACATTAGTGCCAAAAACTAATACTGATCTCTCTTTAGTTTTAATAAACGATTCACCAGCTACCATTTATGTTCAAAACAACTCCTGAGCTACTCTTGTAGTTATAAATTAATAATCATTACCTCGTAGATTTATAAATGAATCATCATCTCCCTTAGTTATAAATTAAAAATCATCTACACCAAAAGATATAAATGAATCATCATCTGGTTTAATTTTTATGAACTAAAATCCGATGTCTAGTAACTATTAAAATTTGCATCACAACAATCTATCCAGAATGTGAGAAAACACCCAGCCCAGAAATGTTCCTGCACTCTTTCACTTGAGGTATTGTAACGTTACTATAAAGAAATGATCGGCAGCCCTTCATTAATGTGACCACAATGTCATTAACATTCAGATAAAACAACTTACTAAAGTATTGTGTTGCTGTCTTCAACAGATTAACGACAACATCTTAGATGGGCAGACTCACAAACATGGGCAGGCAGGTAGGCAGATGGATAGATGGACGGACAGAGCCAGACAGAGCCAGGCAAACAGACAAACAGGTAGGTAGGTAGGTGGATAGATAGGTAGGTAGAATCATTGAATGATTGAGTTAATGACAGATAATGAATAGATAGATGTATGTATGGGTGGATGGATGGATCATGGATGGATGGATAGAATCCCAACGAAACGACCTCTGTGTTGATATCATCATCATGTGCCATACCGGTTGGCCTAGGCGATCATGTCCTCCCGCAATCTTCTATCCGCCGTGCATCGTATCACATTCTACTGTTGACTGCTTTTAATGCCATGACACCAAGTTATCAAGTATTTTCTCTCTTTGTCCTCCGTGATATCTCTTTCCCTGTATTTTGCCAGTTGTAACCAAGTATTACAACTTTCCTCTTCTCATGATGTGCCCGAAAATGTTGATTGTTTCTTTATGCTATTTCTTAGGAGCTCCCTTTTTCTGTTGGCCTCTTGTGACAATATCACCGAACTTGGAAACCACTGCAGTAAAGTGCTACAACCAAGGTTAAAACAAACTATTCCTATACCTAACATTGATCATGTTTGCGGTTAACCCACAGACTTAGGCACTCTAAAAATACAACTCTATCAAACCCGCAAGAACAGTATGACGTCAATGATAAATATTACTACAACAGTAATCAATTGTTTCCTTATTTAAAACGAACAAATGTTAATCAATAAAATGAATTGAAGTAAAACTTTCAACTAGACGCCTCAGAGTTCCTTCTGGACGAACGAGAAGCAATTTCCTCACAATTTAAACGATGAACGATCTGACTTTTTAAGGGAATACCCTACAACAGGAATTTCCAGATTTTCTCCTCCTTTCTCCGTCCTCCTTCTATAATTAAATTAATTTGCCGCAAAAAATGGATTGGCAATCATAATGCAATAACTAACATCTGTCGACATTTTATAACTTGGTAAGACTGTAATTGACAATTTCAATTCTAGATAGAAATAATTTTACCGATTTATTTATCAACCACAAGTATTAAGAATGAATCAATCATTTCTTAGGCTAAATACTTGTTTTGCTGATTATCAGTTTTTGATTTTTCGAGAGTTGGTGTTGATCATAAGTTATGCAAAAAAAAAAAAAAAAAATCTATATCACCTCGATGTATTGTATATTTCTTTATTTGTTTGTAGTTTCCATATGAAGAGAGTATGGGGCAGCAGTACTAGACGCTGTGTTATTAAGTGTCAGACATTGCAAAGGACCAGCATTGTATCTCGCCACACGTGGCTGCTCTGGTCGAGCCTCTCATTCTCGGCAAGGAAGCGGATGCTCCAAACATGTATGCGAATGGAAACAAGCAAAGACAAGTACATTGTTTAAAACAGCTGGATACCGTCTTAACATTACATGGAACAAGTCTGATGGAGGTGAAATGTAGAATTGCACAGAACAAGAATATTTGTAATAAAATGAAAAATATTTATGCAACAAGCCATTATCTTTGAGAGTTAGAGAGTATTTTAGTGCTACATAGATCTAGGATTGCTCTATAATAGGAGGTCAAGGTGCAGCAGAGTTGAACATGCCAGCGAATCGTAACTGATGGCTTGCTCCAGGATTGGTGAACCAGAACCATCCAGAACCTACTCCACCTCTTCGTGGTACCTCTAGTAACAGACTAGCCAGTGTAGTCTGGCAAAGTGAGTAGGGATCGAGACGGAAGGAAACTCCGTACTCAAAAATGTCACGCTGCCGTCGGATGTTTTGGGCTGAAAGACGCAAATATCACAGTTATATTGCAAACCAGAACACAACGCGTACACGTCTACTTAATGTTCTTTTAAGGGCAGATGACGAAGAGGTGTATTTCTTTAGTGTATTTTTGCGAATAAACGCAAGCAATCAGTTGCGAATCTTGGACAGTTAAAAACAAACACGGATACAACTTAAGATAGAATCACTTGAACTGCGCTTTTGAGGGGAGCAAGCTAGAAGTATCTGTGGCAGTTAAAACGTTGAACGGAAATACTAAAAGAGGCTGATGTGAAAAGAGAGTTTATAACACAAATGAGGAAAAGGAGAAGAAGTGGACTGGAATAACAATAACAGGAAACAATAAAAGGTTAGGAGAGACAGAGCAAGGCTAAGGGAAAGAATGCTGCATGGTTAGACGGTGTGGCGTGGAAACAAACAACAGTTGAGCTGCTGCCAGCACTCACGAGCAAGGATGGCACATGATGTCAAACATCTCTAGGCATGGGCCTTGAAGGACGTACATACTTCAAATTGTTGATAAACATACTGCTGATAAAAGAACATCAGCATAACTATAAACGGCAGACAACTAAAACAAGTAGAGGAATTTAAATACGTAGGAAGTCTAGTGAAAAAAGACAATTCACAAACATCAGAAATTGACTCAAGATGCATCAAAGCTTGTCATATCATTGAGCAGCTATCATCATTATTGTCCAACAAGGAAAAGCCAAAATGGGCACTCTACAATACAATCTTCATCCCAGCGTTGTGCTACCAATGCCAGTCCTGGGCCCTAGATGCACGAACAATAAAAAAAATAACCTCTAATGAGATGAAATGTGTTAGAAGAATTATATGAAACAGTCAGAGTGATAAGATCATAAATGAAGAACTGAGAAAAAAAGCTAGGAATAACCCTCACCATAGAATATATAAAGAAACAACAGAAACAATGGTGACATGGCCATGTGACAAGGCAGAATGATAAAAACACAAACACGCGCCTTCAATAAACGTTTGGAGAACACCAGACGCAAGGGCTGACCACGAAAAAGATGGATTGACAGAATATTAGAAACACTGGAAAATATAACAGCAGCAGAGGCAAACAGAAGAGTAAAATACCGCAAATTATATCTCCCCTCGACGCTGAAAGGCAAATGAGGAAGGAGAGACGAAGAGGCTGATAAACAGGTAAGTTTAGACACTACTCACTGGCCCACTAAGTCAAGATGTGTTGTCGACGATCGTCACAGCTCCTTGTCCAAGGTACGGTCTATCAGTTCTATTGTTACCTTTATGAACACCGCAGTTTTAGTCCGGCTAGATTCCTTTCTGTTGATGACCTTTGATCTTTTCACGTGAGTATTTTTTCCATCCTTGCCTAAGTTCAAGGTCACCGTTTTCAGGTAACATGTCGTAGGATTCCTCGCACTAGGAAGTGATAGTGCCAGGGTGCTTCCTCAATACTCTACTCTGCTCTGCTCTACTCTGCTCTGCTCTGCTCTACTCTACTCTACTCTACTCTACTCTACTCTACTCTACTCTACTCTACTCTGCTCTTCTCTACTCTACTCTACTCTACTCTACTCTACTCTACTCTGCTCTACTCTGCTCTACTCTGCTCTACTCTACTCTGCTCTGCTCTGCTCTACTCTGCTCTACTCTACTCTGCTCTGTTCTACTCTGCTCTGCTCTACTCTGCTCTACTCTGCTCTACTCTGCTCTACTCTACTCTACTCTGCTCTACTCTGCTCTACTCTACTCTACTCTGCTCTACTCTACTCTGCTCTGTTCTACTCTGCTCTGCTCTACTCTGCTCTACTCTACTCTACTCTGCTCTACTCTACTCTACTCTACTCTACTCTACTCTACTCTACTCTACTCTACTCTGCTCTACTCTACTCTGCTCTGCTCTACTCTACTCTACTCTACTCTACTCTGCTCTACTCTACTCTACTCTACTCTACTCTACTCTGCTCTACTCTGCTCTACTCTACTCTACTCTACTCTACTCTGCTCTACTCTGCTCTACTCTGCTCTACTCTACTCTGCTCTACTCTGCTCTACTCTGCTCTACTCTACTCTACTCTACTCTACTCTACTCTACTCTACTCTGCTCTACTCTGCTCTACTCTACTCTACTCTACTCTACTCTGCTCTACTCTGCTCTACTCTACTCTGCTCTACTCTGCTCTACTCTGCTCTACTCTACTCTACTCTACTCTACTCTACTCTACTCTACTCTGCTCTACTCTGCTCTGCTCTACTCTGCTCTACTCTGCTCTACTCTGCTCTGCTCTACTCTACTCTACTCTACTCTACTCTGCTCTACTCTGCTCTACTCTACTCTACTCTGCTCTACTCTACTCTACTCTGCTCTACTCTACTCTACTCTGCTCTACTCTACTCTACTCTACTCTGCTCTACTCTACTCTACTCTGCTCTACTCTACTCTACTCTGCTCTACTCTGCTCTACTCTACTCTACTCTACTCTACTCTGCTCTACTCTACTCTACTCTACTCTGCTCTACTCTACTCTACTCTGCTCTACTCTACTCTACTCTACTCTACTCTGCTCTACTCTACTCTACTCTACTCTGCTCTACTCTGCTCTACTCTACTCTACTCTCCTCTGCTCTACTCTACTCTACTCTACTCTGCTCTACTCTACTCTACTCTACTCTGCTCTACTCTACTCTACTCTGCTCTACTCTACTCTACTCTACTCTGCTCTACTCTACTCTACTCTGCTCTACTCTACTCTACTCTACTCTACTCTACTCTGCTCTACTCTACTCTACTCTGCTCTACTCTACTCTACTCTACTCTGCTCTACTCTACTCTACTCTACTCTACTCTACTCTGCTCTACTCTACTCTACTCTACTCTACTCTACTCTACTCTACTCTGCTCTACTCTACTCTACTCTACTCTGCTCTACTCTACTCTACTCTACTCTACTTTGCTCTACTCTACTCTACTCTACTCTACTCTGCTCTACTCTACTCTACTCTACTCTACTCTACTCTACTCTACTCTACTCTACTCTGCTCTACTCTACTCTACTCTACTCTACTCTACTCTACTCTACTCTACTCTACTCTACTCTACTCTACTCTACTCTGCTCTACTCTACTCTACTCTACTCTGCTCTACTCTACTCTACTCTACTCTGCTCTACTCTACTCTGCTCTACTCTACTCTACTCTACTCTGCTCTACTCTGCTCTACCCTACTCTGCTCTACTCTGCTCTACTCTACTCTACTCTACTCTGCTCTACTCTACTCTACTCTACTCTGCTCTACTCTACTCTACTCTACTCTACTCTGCTCTACTCTACTCTACTCTACTCTACTCTACTCTACTCTGCTCTACTCTACTCTACTCTGCTCTACTCTACTCTACTCTACTCTACTCTGCTCTACTCTACTCTACTCTGCTCTACTCTACTCTACTCTGCTCTACTCTACTCTACTCTACTCTACTCTGCTCTACTCTACTCTACTCTACTCTACTCTACTCTACTCTACTCTACTCTGCTCTACTCTACTCTACTCTACTCTGCTCTACTCTGCTCTACTCTACTCTACTCTGCTCTACTCTGCTCTACTCTACTCTGCTCTGCTCTACTCTACTCTACTCTGCTCTACTCTACTCTACTCTACTCTGCTCTACTCTACTCTACTCTGCTCTACTCTACTCTACTCTACTCTGCTCTACTCTACTCTACTCTGCTCTACTCTACTCTACTCTGCTCTACTCTACTCTACTCTACTCTGCTCTACTCTACTCTACTCTGCTCTACTCTACTCTGCTCTACTCTGCTCTACTCTGCTCTACTCTGCTCTACTCTACTCTACTCTACTCTACTCTGCTCTGCTCTGCTCTACTCTGCTCTACTCTACTCTACTCTACTCTACTCTACTCTACTCTACTCTACTCTACTCTGCTCTACTCTGCTCTACTCTACTCTGCTCTACTCTGCTCTACTCTACTCTGCTCTGCTCTACTCTACTCTACTCTGCTCTACTCTACTCTACTCTGCTCTACTCTACTCTACTCTACACTATTCACTGCGCCATTAACATTGCTCTCTATTTCTTCTCGTCCTTTGCCGACTCTTTCAATCTTTTCCACGTGTATTTCATCTTCTTTTATTTCTGCTCCAAATCTTCACGTTTTCTAGATCTTTCCACATTCATTGTGTGTTCCAGATAAGAGCTAAACTGGTAATGCTTGCAGCTGACTTTCAAGGAGTGTGTGTGCTATCAATTCCCACCATCTTTCACTTCTCATTTCTTTCTCAATTTCTTTCTTATTTCTTTCAGTGATATCGTATGACAGGGAACAGTTGGTTGTGTTCACTTTCTGTGCGGTTTCGCCTTATGTCTTTTGGCGTGTGCTGAGACTGCTATGATGGGACTACAGTTACCTTTCTTTGTTTGGGAGATGAGTTATAATTCGGATGATTCCACTGGCACGGGCGGTTGAGCAATTATGGATTTTAATTCGCTTGCAGTGATACCGAGGCCTTCCATAACCAATAACCAATAACCAATCATTTCTTTCTCATTTTCACTACCTTCTTCAAATGACCGTGTAAGTGATCTATTTATTTCATCAAGTTTGGAGGAGAACGTTAAGCTGGGAGATAGAAGCGATGCTCAATATTTCAGGCGCGCTAACGGAACCACAAGTACGTCACAATACGTCGTGAGGCTTTCTCGGTAACTGCAATTTTCTTTTATGTTCCAAATTTGTCGCAATGGCTATTTGAGCTGCTGCAGGCGCGTGAATGCCGGGACTACCATAAATTATGTAATGTTTTCACAATATCAAGTGCTTCCTACCACTCTACATCACATACGAATTATCACGTGTTATTAATGTATGTGGTAATTGATCTTTCTACCTTCCTTTCTTAAGATATTGATTTTAGTAGTCCACATATATATGTTCATGTAATTCTCAATAGTTTTCTGCAATGCTGCTCCGTTCTGGTCGTTATTTCCCTTGTCTACTAATGTCGCTAACTTTTCTTGTCTACTAATGTCGCTAACGTTTCTTGTCTACTAATGTCGCTAACTTTTCTTGTCTACTAATGTCGCTAACTTTTCTTGTCTACTAATGTCGCTAACTTTTCTTGTTTACTAATGTCGCTAACTTTTCTTGTCTACTAATGTCGCTACTTTTCTTGTCTACTAATGTCGCTACTTTTCTTGTCTACTAATGTCGCTAACTTTTCTTGTCTACTAATGTTGCTAACTTTTCTTGTCTACTAATGTTGCTAACTTTTCTTGTCTACTAATGTTGCTAACTTTTCTTGTCTACTAATGTCGCTACTTTTCTTGTCTACTAATGTCGCTAACTTTTCTTGTCTACTAATGTTGCTAACTTTTCTTGTCTACTAATGTCGCTAACTTTTCTTGTCTACTAATGTCGCTAACTTTTCTTGTCTACTAATGTCGCTAACGTTTCTTGTCTACTAATGTCACTACAAGTTATTAAATATTATGTGGAGTCAGTCTTAACATATGGATGTGCATCATGGACAATAAGACAACAGACAAGAAAAAATCACTGGAGTCTGTAGAAATGTGGTTTTACAGAAGAATGTTGAGAATACCATGGACCGCTTATAAGAGTAATGAAAATGTTATGAAAGAGGTCAAAGCAAAAAGAGAGCTAATTTCAAATATTAGGAAGAAACAATCATCATTTATTGGCCATGTAATGAGAAGAGAACAACTGGAATATATTGTAACAACTGGAAAAATTGAAGGACGAAGAGATAGATGGAAGCAAAGAGGAAAAAAATACCAGACAGCTTAAGAGAATGACTTGGCGGAAAGTCAACAACAGAAATGATAAATAACTGTCGAGGTCGAAAGTTGTGGAGAGACATGATCACCTACGCCAGCAGGCCCGGTACATGATGACGAATGTCAATACTTTTCTTGTCTACTAATGTCAATATTTCCATTGTCTACTAATGTCACTATTTCCATTGTCTACTAATGTCACTACTTTTCTTGTCTACTAATGTCACTATTTCCATTGTCTACTAATGTCAATATTTCCATTGTCTACTAATATTATTAATCCCTTGTCTACTAATGTCACTACTTCCCTTGCCTAGTACTTTCGTTAATTCCTATGTCTACTATAATTTCTTCCCTTGTCCATTAATGCCATCATCTCCCTTGTCTACTAATGAAGTTTCCATCCTTGCATACTAATATTTATTACTTCCCTTCCCTCCTATTACAGTTACTTCTTTTGCCTACTAATATTTATTACTTCCCTTACCTCCTATTACAGTTACTTCTTTTGCCTACTAATATTTATTACTTCCCTTACCTCCTAATACAGCTACATGTACTTCTTTTGCCTACTAAAATGTATTACTTCCCTTACCTCCTAATACAGCTACATGTACTTCTTTTGCCTACTAAAATGTATTACTTCCCTTACCTCCTAATACAGCTACTTCTTTTGCCTACTAATATTTATTACTTCCCTTACCTCCTAATACAGCTACTTCTTTTGCCTACTAATATTTATTACTTTTCTTACTTCCTAATACAGCTACTTCTTTTGCCTACTAATATTTATTACTTCCCTTACCTCCTATTACAGTTACTTCGTTTCCTACTAATTGTCAACGTTTATGAAACTGCACCAATAACACACATATTAACTGGAATAACAAAAAGTAATACAACTTCCCAAACACACACAAAAAAAACTATCTCTAAAAAATAATGGCAAAAGCTACAAATGTGTGAGTTTACATATTTCCGCTTCAAAGATTAAAATAACAATCACCAAATACAAGAAACGTAATAAAAAAATGTATATTTGAAACATTGGTAAATATCGCGTTACATAAATACGTATCTTGATAAACATGAAGATAAAACACGATACAGTTATTGTCACAGAAAATTCACAAATTTTTACAAAATTGATATAGAAAACATTTATATCCGTGGAATACGTGTTCGTACAAAAATCAAGCACACAAAATAGATGTGTAAATAGAAAAATAAATGGAAACGTTATCTGAAGGCGTAAAAAAAAGAGGGGATTCAAATATCTGTAGGTTGGTACAAATACATCAACTGTACATACAAGTGGTAACGAATAATAAATCGTTGACACAGAGGCTGGGGGTTGTTGTCATGGTAGTGACCTTAACAGCTAGACAGGAATTAACACTGACAGAGTTATCTTTCCGGGGATATGGACCAATAATTGTGTCCAGAATTGATCTTGGAATAATCAAAGTCTGCTTAATCAAGTCATTCAAACCGGGAAATTTTATAGGGCAGGTTATTAAATAGCGATATATATTGAAAGGGGAGATAACACAATCTGAAGCATAAATTCAATAAAGAATATACAACCGTTACATAAAATACATCGCGCTTGTTTGCAATGTTTGGATTCAAACGATATGTACGCGCACGTTATCATGGCTAGAATATTTATTATAAAAATAAGAAAGGAAAACAAAAATAAAAGTGGAATCACTCAGTTAAAGCCAAGATCGACTTCAGTGGCGTCTACAACTGACATCACGTTTCTTAAGCATATTAAAAAGCTGTAGCACTGTCATATTGTTTTACAAATTAGCTCACATGATGCGCACTGTGTGTAGATTCTTCTCTGAATGAGATGATATGGTCCATCTGCGACAGTTTATATTCTGTACCCAGCTCTTCATCTCCGTGGAGGACTTTATGTCCTTCCTCTTTGTAAATAAAAGTCCTATTGTGAAGGTTATTGGAAGTGGTACTCTATTGTAGGAGTTGAACAGCTTGCCAGAGGTAAAGAGCTAGTATCTGAAAAGTTCTATCTCGCGAGGTCTGGCTTAGTTGGCTACGAGAAGGTGCTGTAGACCGCTGGCGTAGCTGACAGGAGCAACGTTGAGGCCCTCCACGAAAGACTTGTGTCCATCGGGCGAGAGAGTGTTGGCCTGAGAAAGTCGACCAGGGTATGCCATGGAGTTGCCACTGCTCACAGAGTTGGTCAGGCTTGGGAAGCCGGACGCGCGACCCAGGTGAGACATGGAGTTGGGTCGGTTTATCGAGTCGGAGGAAAGGCAGGGGACGGTGCTGAGATTTGGGTTGGAATGGATCAGATCCTGGAAAGCGGGGCCATTGCCTTGTGGGGACATGTGGGGCGAGAGGTGTGGTGACAGGAGGGGAGATGAATGAGTTGAGGAGACTCCTGAAGAATGTTGCCGCAGGAAATCTGGGTAGATTCCCGTAGGAGAAATCTGTTGATGCTGCGAGTGCTGTGGGAACTGCTGATTGAGCTTTTGGCTGTACGGCAAGGTTGAAGACATTTGTTGCTGTTGTTGATGAAGCATCATTCTTTGCTGTTGATCCATTAGAAATTCGACTCTCGGATCTCGAGGTGAAAGGGACCTGGGTCTCTGGGGTCCCGCGTATCCTCTTTGTTGCTGACGGAAGTAGTTTCCAAATTCGGTTGGTGAGAGTCGATTTGGACGTTTCACGTGAGTTTTCAGTTTGGTAGAACCAAATTTCGTTTGGGCAAACATGGCGGCAGTGAAATGTTGGCGGTTCACATTGTTGGCTCGAGGTGTGAGAAAAGATGGCGGCGCCACACTTGTGTTTGGCAGAGCAGAGCTGAAGAGAGTGGAAGAAGGTGAGGTGGCTGTGCTCCAGGTGCCTGGTGGTACTGGGGAGGAAGGAGACAAACTCAGATTGGACAAGGAGGATGACAGGGAGTCAATGGGTTGGAAGGACTGGGATGAGTCCGTGCAGAAAGCGGTCACGTCAGGTGTGAACGCAAGAATATCAGGTGTGAAAGCCTGAGACTCAGGGGTAAAGGTTTGTGCCTCTGGGTTAAAAGTGTGATTGGCAGCCTGTACTTCTCGGTCCGTGTTATCGCTTCCATCCTCGTCCTTCCGGTCAGAATAAAGCACTTTGACGGGACCTTTCTCTCCGATCTTGTAGCTGACCTCAGAGGGGTCAATCCACAAGGTCAGGTCGTCTGGCAGATAACTCTTGACTTCAGCAATATCAAGGCCGGCCTTAATTGCAGCTTCCATAAGGACGGGATCAATCTCTTCTCCATTTCCCTTCACGCAGCGAAAACCAGATCCCTTGGAAGGATTTTCAGGATACCAGTGGCCTTGAAACTTTTCTTTGAGCCCGGCCTCAAGTTCCTCGCCAAACAGATCGACTCGTCTTCGAGGCAGCTTGCTATAAAGATAGGAAATGACGAAGTTCAACGCCACTGAGATTTCTACGTGCATGATAGTGACGTAGTTTAGCTGAACGAGACTAGGAACAAAAAGATGACAAAAACCTTTTCTTTCTCTCACTGACAATTACTCTATCCTCTAAACAAGTTTAACTTGTTCAAAGTCGAAATCGGTTAATTTTATATAAGGATTATTTTCCTTTATATATGCAATATAAACAACGGAAGACAGTGTCACTAATATCAAATGTTGCTCTGGTGTCTCCGGAGATTACGAGTGCAGGCAGATACAGATATCAAGGTGACAAAACAGCTTGGCCTGGTATTATCGTGTATCGATACTCCTAGCGACCTCGATAACGTTAATCACGTGTCCAAAGCGTGAAAGTTTCGTACTTGAATATAAAAATATGATGAACAGTTATCGGTTTGGATATTGATTATCGTCACGCTGAAGACTGTGGCTTTCAGGTATCTTTTGAGTGACCTTTACTGACTTGTCTGATATTTGATCATAAAAACATTGGGACGTCAGTATGATTTTTGATCAACCTGAAAGCAACAAATGAATCAGAATTAGAAAATTCTTGACTGTTTTCTGAATTGTTAACATTGCAAAATAAGAACATTGAAATAAATAGAAAGTTAAACTATTTTTGCACCAGATTTTAAACTTAAAAATAACAGCAGTATATAAATTATGATAGAATACTGTAAAGTAATTAGCAGTCGTAACAGAATCCACGTATATGACAACATATGTATAAGAAGATGCATCTTTATAGTCATATAATTGTAACTAAATGTTTAAATAATGCGATGGTCGTAACAAAATACAATTATAATGTCATAAAATAACAAAATACAGGTAAGAGACTATAAACATGACAAAAATACAGGTATATAACCATAAACACAACACAATACAGGCATAGGACAATAAACATAACACAAATACAGGTACATGACCATAAACACAACAAATACAGGTTATCATCATTGAGTGCCGTCTCCGCATCGAAGGTTGGCTACCATGGAGCGCCATTCCACTCTCTCTCTCCCTTTGATGGTGCAGATTGTCATAGGTTGACTTGTCCATCTTTTGATGTTACTCGTCTATGTTAGTCTTGGTCTGTCTCTGCCTCTTTAACTTGTATTTTCCCTTCCAATATTACTTTTTTTAGGCAGTTGTGTCTTTTAACATGCCCCAAAAATTTCACTTGTCTTGTTCTAGTTGTGTTTAGTAGTTCTCTTTTCATTTTTAGTTGTTTTAAAACTTCATCGTTTGTTTTCTTTTTTTTTACATCCAATTCTATCTATTCTTCTATAAATCCACATTTCAAAGGTTTAAATTTTCTGTTCTGTTTTCTTATCTAATGTCCATGTTTCTGCACCATACAGGAATATTGAGAAGATGTAACATTTTGCTATTCTTAGTTTTATCCCTGGTGTTATTTGTTTTGAAGTTAGTATATTTTAAATATACACGGGACACCTTTGGGCGAGGTGGAGATCCCCTTTAGCTCCCCTATCAGGGTTATGTGAAACCATTTTAGCAGGTGGTGGATGGTGTTGTGGGAGCAGCCGACAAGTAGTGCCGGTTATGGTCCCCACACCACGATGGCAGGCAGAGGATCTCATGTATAGAGACAATGGCTGCGATCTCATACTAGTACAGTCACTGTCAAGAAGGGAAGGAATGGAAAACTACCTTCTTATATTGTCTAGTATAATCGTGACAAAACACAACTTAATATCTACAGCTGACGACGTTAATGGGGACTCCACAGCCACCTCGTCCGGTAGGGAGTGCTATGTGCTACAAGTGACACCCGATAGTCATCAAGCTACTGTATGCAAGATCAAAAATAAAGAGACACTAGCAATAGGAACTTGGAACATTAGATTAGCATTCCAAGTTGGCATACTAGAAAACATCAGTCAAGAAATGAAGAGAATGAAATTGAACATCTTGGGACTATGTGAAATGAGATGGAAAGAAGCTGGATTATTACAACGCGACAGCGGAAATGTAATTTACTTTGGGGGAACCCCACACGAAAGAGTAGGCATCATGTTAGGTAGAGAAAGAAGCAAAACAGTGAAAGGATTTTGACCAGTATCAGATAGAATTCTGCTAGTAAAATTGAGAGGTAGACCAATGGATATCAACATAATTCAAGCTTAAGCACCAACAAGTAATAGCGAAGAAGAAGACATTGACACTTTTTACAACGAGCTAGAGATGACCATGGTACAGTTAAATCCCAAGAAATAACTTTTATATTAGGGGATTTCAATGCAAAGGTAGGAACAGCTAAAGTGCAAAATGTGACTGGGGGACATGGCCTTGGAGAGATGAATGACAGAAGGGATAGATTGATAGATCGGGCAAGGACACATGAAATAATTATAGGTAACACCTGGTTCAAACAACACCCTAGACAACATGGCAAAGCCCAGACAAGAAAGTACACAATCAAATTGATTTTATACTGGTACAGAGAAGATTCAGGACTGGGCTAACATCTGTTAAAACAAGGCCAGGAGCAGATTGCAATAGTGACCGTGTACCAGTAGATGGAAAGATAAGAATAAAACTGCGGAAGACACAGAAATCCCCAAGAAATATAAAATTAGAGCTAGATATGCTTATAGTAGAGAGACAGAAGAGTGATAGTACAAAATAGATATAATGCTATTGAGAAAATACAGGACATCGAGGAGCAGCGTGAACTGCTCAAACAATCGATTCAACAAACATCAAAAGAAGTAATACCAGTGACTAAAAGAATCAACAACAAAAATGGATCACAGAAGAAATATTAAAACTAATGGACGAAAGACGAAAACATAAGAAAGAAGAGTGGACATACAAAATAGTGCACAAAGAGATCCAAAAGAAATGCAGAGAAGCAAAGAAGGGTGGTTAAAGCAGAAATGTGAAGAAATGGAAAAACAACAAAAGAAAGACTCAAAATGTATGCACAATCAATTAAATGAATTAACAGGAAGAAAATAAGTCAAAGTTTCAGGATGTGTGAAATCAAAGGAAGGAAATATAATAATGGGACAGGAGAAGATAATGGAAAGATGGACAGAATATATTAGTCAACTCTATGATGATGAAACACCAGAGCTAAACAATTCAAACGAAGACACATGCCTATCAATAATGCAGAGTGAAGTGAAAGTGGTAATTCAACACTTGAAAAGAGGCAAAGCTCCAGGTCCCGACAATATAACAATTGAAGAGATAAATGGATTAGGAGAGCTGGGAGTACAAGTCATAACAAAAACTACTCAATGACATATATAACACTGGACACATACCTGAAGATCTACTAAAATCTATCTTTGTAGCCATACCGAAGAAGTCAGGCGCCACTGATTGTGAAGACCGTCTACCTATTAGTCTCATGAGTCATATGACGAAAATGTTACTAAGAATCATCATGAGATGTGAAGGAACAAGTGGGGAACAATGTGGATTTGTGAAAGGAAAGGACGCCAGTAATGCAATATACATCTTAAGAACATTGATAGAAAGATTTATAGACGTAAATAATGATTTATATATGTGCTTTATAGACAACACGAAAGCATTTGACAAATTTAAGCATGTAGAAATATCAATATGCTGGAGAAATTAAACATTGATGGCAAGGATGTGCGAATCATACAAAAACATGTACTGGCAACAAACAGCAGCTATACAAATTAACAACCAAACAGGACAATTCCAATATATAAAACAAGGAGTCAGACAAGGCAATAGCAATACTAAAAAAAAAACAAAGAAGAAAAAAAGTGGTATGGTGACAGCTTTACGTGGTAATGAAAAAAACAAAAGTCGACGTTTCGGCCAAGTAGGCCTTGAGCTGGAACAAAAAACAACAACACAAAAAATATAAATAAGGATATGTAAACAAATCCCTAACTACATGGACTCTTTACGCATCTTGGTGCATCTTGATGCCTGTACTTGTTTAGTCAGACAAGGCTGTGTTCTGTCGTCTTATTTGTTTTCACTTTACAGCGAACATATTATGAGATAAATATTAACAAAAAAGGAATTGAAGATAATGATCACAACATAAATAATTTGCGATATGCGGATGACACTGTCTTAATAGCAGAGACAGAGAATGAACTACAAGAAATGATAGACATAATAGTAAAAGAAAGCAACAAGAAAGGTCTCACTCTGAATAGTAAGAAAACAGAAGTAATGGTCATATCAAAGAAACAATCATCACCATCATGCAGCATAAAAATAAACAGGACAAATCTGAAACAAGTGCAACGTGTAAAATGCTTGGGCACAATAATAACATCAGATGGAAGATGCACCGCAGAAATAAAAAGTAGAATGGCTCAGACCAAAATAGCATTTCAGAAAATGAAAAATATCTTTTGCAACAAATCTATGTCAATAGAAGTGAGAAAGAGAATTCATCGGTGCTATATAGAACCAATTCTGACCCATGGAAGCGAATCATGGACAGTGGACAACCAAATGAAAAGACGATTATAGGCCACAGAGATGGGATTTCTCAGAAGAATGTTGAAATGCTTTTGAGTTAAGTGCTCTGTGCACACCGTGAGCTGTGTGTCTTATCTGTTGTGATCATGTTTCGATATTCCAATTGTTTACGATGAATGATGATATCGTATGACAGGGAACAGTTGGCTGTGTTCACTTACTGCGCGGTTTCGCCTTGTCTTTTAGGGTGTGCTGAGACTGCTACGATGTGGACTACAGTTACCTTTCTTTATTTGGGAGATGAGATATTCGGATGATTACGCTGGCACGGGCGGTTAAGCAATTATGGATTTTAATTCGTTTGCAGTGATACCGGGGCCTTCCATAACCAAATAACCAAATGTTGAAAGTTCCCTGGAATGCTAAAAAGATCAATGAAGAAATTCTCAAAGAGGCCAATACAAATAAGGGAACTCCTAAAAAACATCAGAAAGAAACAATCAACATTTTTCGGGCATATCACGAGAAGAGGAAAGTTGGAATACTTGGTTGCAAATGGCAAAATAAAAGGAAAGAGAAATTGCGGACGACAATGAGAGAAAATACTAGATAGCTTGGTTTCAGGCATGGAAAACAGTCAACAACAGAACTGATACGATGCACTGTAGATAGAAGATTGTGGAAGGACATGATCGCCTACGCCATCTGGTGTGGCACATGATGATGATGATATTTTAAATTGGAATAGCGACACATTATTTCACAACTAGACTGTCGCATAAATCATAAAATACAGGTAAGGGAATATAAAACATGACAAAAATACAAGCATATAACCATAAACGCAACAAAATACAGACATAGGACAATAAACATAACAAAATAGAATAGTAAGGTCACAGATATTACAAATCCAAATACAAGCCCATGGAGGTAGCAAAATATAAGAATTTGGTTATAACTGCGATAAAAAGTAAAAAAAAAAAAAAAGGAAATTAATAAAATATATTTTTCCAACAATATGCGCTCCAAGAGACACAAAATAAATTGTGACGAGCTAGTATTTGTAAAATAAAGACTAAAAGGAGTTAACAAAAATGGTGCCATCCATTAATTATAAATTAGGAAAAAGCAATAAATCAGTAACTTGAATAAGTTTTGTGTTATTAAAGAATTGTATGACAGGATGTTAGCATATGACCACAGCAAATACAGAACAGTCTAAATAAATGATAATAGAAGATACATATATTAAGATTGCGGTCACAGGAAGTACGAAAAGAATACAAAAATAGTAGATATAAAATACACGTACACGATAACAGTAAATACAGAAGACAAGAACATAACAACAGTAAATGCAGAGTGCAAGAACTATCCTTTATAGAAAAAAGAGTAGAACAACATTTTTAAAATAGTAACATTTCGACAAGAAACGACATTAGAGATATAGACAATACTTCAGACGAACGAAAGTCGTCTTTGGTAGATACAAGAGAACATGACTGAGGCCAGAATAAATAACTACAGGTCTTGCTCCATCCGTTCATCCATCCATCTGTCCGTCAGTCCGTCCGTCCTTCCATTCATCCGTCCGTCCGTCCGTCCATCCATCCATCCAACCATCCATCCAACCCTCCGTCCGTCCGTCCGCCCGTCCATCCATCCATCCGTCCGTCCGTCCATCCATCCATCCATCCGTGCATCCATCCGTGCGTCCGTCCATCCATCCGTCCATCCATTCATCCATCCATCCGTCCGTCCATCCATCCATCCATCCATCCATCCATCCATCCATCCAGCAATCCATCCATCCATCCATCCAGCAATCCATCCATCCATCCAGCAATCCATCCATCCATCCAGCAATCCATCCATCCATCCAGCAATTCATCCATCCATCCATTCATCCATCCATTCATCCATCCATCCATCCATTCATCTGTCTGCCTGTCTATCCTCACCAGCCAAGGATAGCATGTTAAGGCAGAAGCTCTACGCTTACCATGTCCAACGATCTTTACTATCTCGTGTCATAATTCGCACAGGACACGCATCTCTTCACGTATTCCCCTTCTGGGCGAGTCTATCAAACTCGGCTAGGGAGCTGACGCCCACTGTTCTTGCTTCCCGCTCAGTGCTCTACTTAATGATCCGCTAGCCTGATCTCATTTTCTTTTGTCCGCTGTTTCCTCATTTTAGGACCTGCTTTGCCACTCCATGGTATCTCTTCTCTCATCTCATGACCGACATGTGCCCACTTTCTTCTCTTGTCTATTGATGTTACTTATGGACACATGCCCATTTCACTTATGTCAACACAAGTTTTGAATTTATTCGAAGATATATAATGTATTTTCCTGAGACATTTGTTGCATCTAATTTATTGTATGTTTATTTAGCTGTTTTCCAGCTCTCACGTCATATGCGAAAGCATATTATCTAGCAGCATATAAAACAAACAAATAGTCGTATCGAAAACGCTAATACAATAGTGATAATCAGAATGCGTGCATATAAGTTCGAGTCGGACAAAATACAAGCATAAATTGGAGACTGGACAAAATACACACGTATAAGCGGGGAGAATATAGAAAAATGACTGCACCAGAATACACGAATATAACAACAAACCTGGCGAAATACATACTACAGACCTAAGAGAATATACACATATAACTACAAATGATATATTCTATTCTATTCTATTCTATTCATGGAATCAGTTTCATTGCAGTCAGGGCATCCCATATCCGCTCCACCGCTCGCCCTAGCATTTCTCGAAGCGTTTTCAGACTGATGGATCCTGTAAGGTGTTGCTTATAGATACACTATTTCCACACAGATTTTCCCACTAAGCACTACGGGTCCACCTTTAGACTCCCCAGCCTCTCAATGAATCAATGTTCCACTCACTCTACTGCTCTTTTCGTAAGGAATGAAGAACAAACTTGCGATGTTCTCTTCGTCGAGAGTGAGGCCACACTCAGTGCCAGAGTTGCCATCGAGCTTGTTGGCTATTTCATTGCCATGTACACCAGCGAGGCCTGGACATCACACCCAGATTAACGCGCTCACTCTAGAGTCATACTTTGCGAGTCAGCTACCAAGACTGCGTGATCTATGTTCTGTGTAACCAACCAGGTTATCGACGCCATTGCTGCTACTATCCCCATTCTCCGAGCCACTTCTCTGCCATTTTGGTACACCACAACACCCCAACCACTGCGCTGTCAGCGGGATACAGAACCATCCGTGTAGCTAATCGGATCCTGAGGTGATGACACTTTTTAAATGGATCCATTTTTACAACCCCGGTATCTCCATAGTCCCAATTGCGACATTCCTTGCCGAGCTGAATGAATACTTTGGTTAGCCTCTTTTTCTCCGCTGTTACTACTTCTATCCAATTCTATACACATACATAAAGTACACGAATATGACTAGTGGGTTAAAAAGCATTTTGTTATGTTACGATCATCATCACTGCACTCCGAACACATCCACAGGTGTTCTGATCTTCTCCTCGAAAATAACGTTGACCTCCGAGGCGAACGAGCCAAGTGCACAAAACACGGTCTGGGATCCGTACATTGTACGGGCGAGTTACTGGTCAGATTTCACTGCATGAAATATAAGTGAAGAGTAACATGATGTATTGAGTTATAATGTTGCATGGTGTTAGGTCTAACAGAAAATGGGCACGACAGTCAGTGTTGGCTCATGCCAATAAAATAAATATATGACTATTGTCCCAAATAATGCACGAAAATATCCCTGCTTTTTTAGAGCATCAATTATATGATGCCTATAGTGATACCAATTTTTTGGCGCATGCATATATTGCTGCGGAGCCTCGGTGACTGAGTTGTTAGTTCTCTCGCTATCCTAATCAGATCAGAAGGGTCGCAGTTCAATTCTCAGAAGTGGCGAATTGTTTTTAGGATCGACAAGGCTCCGGGGTTTACCCAGCCTCTAAAAATGGGTAAAAGAGATAATTCACTGAATTGAAACGGCCTGGCGTGATACCGACCAAATCACCCCCAAAATTTTCCGTGATCATAAAAAAACAAACTATGACCACTGACATCATAGGCCTGTCAGATCAGGGGAGGAAATTGTGTGTTGCTGCAACAACAGGTACACGGTGACAGTAGTGACAGACCAACAGGAACAATGTGTGCAAAGCACCAACCCATATAAGGATATTGTGGTCTCATTCCAAATAAGGCTACATTAACACATTAAATATGATGACAGAAAGTTACCAAGACAACTTCCATAAATTGTCTGAAAATAGACCGCAGTGAGAGATAAATCAATACATTTCCAAGCAGAAGCTTATGCTTTCGCATCCAATTTATTTTCAAGAGAAGCTGCGATGAATTTTTGTTCCGCCATTTTTAAACGGAAATGATGGGAGCACTTGTGGAGAGGGAAACAGTACTAGGTTCAAGGTCGGATATAGATAACTTTGAAAATGAGCCTGTTTCCTTATATGGCACTTCATTATTTATTTTTAGACGTCTCTCTCTCTCTCTCTCTGTTCTCGAAGATATTATTTACATCACTCCCCCAAGCAAAGTCTTTGAGGCATTATCAGCCGTTGCAAACTATTATTTCTCAGCTTTCTCTGACCTGGCTTTTGTTTTGTTCCTTAGCGCTTCAGCGAAATCGAGACCCAACCATAATGTGATGTTGTCTTTCAGTTTTTAATCTGACTACCTTTGCACTTGTCTTTCACTATTCCTTGTATGTCGATTTTATTTAAAAACCAGACCTGGTTAGCTTGTTTAATGGATATACCACTTTGGTGTTCGTTTCTTGGCGGTGTCATTAAGATAATCACACTGACTAGCTTTCTACCCAAATCTGTAGTCTATCTACGTTGTAGTGGCCATTATTAATGACTGGCAATAAGTAATTTGCATCACAGCTAGCTGTTTCTTTAACAACTCCATCATTGTGATGTTCTGCTCATATATATATATATATATATATATGTATATATATATATATATATAAATATATATATATATATATATACATATATATATATTTCTCAAAGATGTCGCTATATATGAACTGCTCTACTGACCCAATGATTGGTCACGCCTTAGACTCTATAAAGCGCTCAACCGACCATTGGCAACTGTTGCAATAACGATATTTTTTTTTTTTTTTAGTACTATTTTTTTCTCTTGGTTGATTATTGTAGAAGGAAATAAAAATAGCGACTAACAAAATCGATATTCGCGAAGTCGAGACTAACAATATATAAATTAAAAGAAAGTCGAGATTAATAAAGTCGAGATTAATTACTTAGGGTTAAGAATGAATCTCTTCCAAGTTGGTAAAGATAAATAGTTGTAAACAAGGATGATGGTTAAATGGAATACATCAGAAGCAACGAAGAAACTTAACAGATAAGAAATAAGAGAAAAAATAGATTACTAACGAATGTAAGGAAAAAGTTAACTAAATCATGAATTATTTATAGTCACTCAAACAAAGTAGTAGTTTCATCTTACTTGACGTCTACAATAAGGACCAGACATTCAACACATTGAACTGAAATAGAAACATGTTGGTCCTTAGATAAAAGGACTCCATTCAAGCAAAGAATACCAGCATGATATAGTTCGTATGCTTTCAGTTTCACATGAATTAATTCATGCTACCATGTTCAGTAGCAGTCTATCTATCTATCTATCTTTCGTTCGCCTGAAGCATTGTCTATATCTGCAATGTCGTTTCTGTATAAATGTTACTGTCTTTTGTAATTCTTGCAGTGGCCCATATAGTTTTGTCTGTAGTGTTGTATCTATGGGCCAATGGATTTCCTCAGTCTACTATATTCAGTGCAGTCTTGAAGTATGTGTTCAGCAGTCTGGGGCGCCTGTCCACATGTACAAGTAGTTGAGGTGCCGATCTTGAATTTTGTATACATGTGACTATGGAGTCGATTGTGTCCTGTTCTGAGACGTATAATGATAACTGTTCATATCTATTCATATTATAAAAGGCATCCTGATTTGGGGCTTGTGGTCCTCTGATTGATTTGATTATCTGTTTCTATGATGGTATGTAACAGGTGTATCTAGTTGTGTGCCTGTTGAACCTTCCTTTGCCAACTGATCTGCTTTCTCATTTCCTGGTATTCCACAGTGAGATGGGATCCACTGCAGGGCAACCCTATGGTGCTTGCAGAGTTCAGTCAATAAGGTCTGCAGATGTGGTAATTTTCTGGATTGTAGTGCCTGGAGTACTGATCTTGCATCTGTCAAAAACACTACAGGCTGCGGGCTAAGATTAATGTTCAGCAGTTTTCTATTGCTAACTTTATTGCTTGTATTTCTGCATCATAATTGTGACAATATTTCCCTGTTGCTATTTTATTCATATCCCTAGTGTTATTTGGGTATTCTATATATGCACCTGCTCCCCCATTTTTTACTGCATTCTGTGCTGATCCATCTGTATACACACGAATCCATAGGTCTTGTGGTATTCTTCATCCAGAAACTGAGAGTTGTTGTTTTTCGCTGTAGACTATTCTGTTCCTCTTTATCAACTATTCCTTTCACTTCTGTCCGTATTTGAACTGATAATCCAGATTCCTCTGTCCAGGGAGTCTGTTCTGGTATGGGCAGTAGGGGGTTAACAGCTCTTGGCATGTCTGGTGTTTGTCTACTAATACGCTTGGCTTGGTGGATAAAACTGCTTCTCTTAAGTCGTCCCAATGCAAGATTTTGAATCGGTCCTTCATTGGATGTCTCGGCATGCAAGCAAATTTTTCTGCCTGTATCAGCACCTTTGTGTCCCTCCGTTCTCTCAGTGCTGGTATCCTCCACAATTTCTCATCTCTAATATGGTGTTGATTTCATTGCTCCTGTGATGACCCTAAGTGCCTGGTTTTGTACTTTATCCAGTTCTTGAAGTGTGGTGTTTGATGCTGAACCATGCAGATGATCCATATTCTAAATGTGGGCGTATACTCTGTTGGTAACTTTACTGAGTATTTTCCCACTCGCACCCCACGTAGTTCCACACAGCTTTCTTAGAATAGCCAATTTTCTCCTTGCTTTTTGGGTTGCCTTATTTATCTGCTGTTTCCAAGATAGTTTGTTATCAAATGTAACTCCGAGATACGTAGCCTGTATGTCTTCTTTCACAGGCTCATTGTTTATATAGATGGCTCCTGCTTTTTGTTTTGGGGAAAGAGTGAAAAGTGTAGTACTGCATTTGTCTGTATTGATGCTGATACACCATCTATTTGTCCATGAATTCAGTGCATTCATAGCTCTTTGTAACAATTTGGAGGCCACTGTTGCATACTCCTCTGTGCACCACATTACCAAGTCATCTGCATACATTGCCACTTTGATACCATGTGGTAGTTCAGTAACTAGGTCATTGATGTAGATCAGAAAAAGTGTTGGAGATAGTACCCCTCCCTGTGGAACGCCCTGGCGCAGTAAGACCTTCTTACTCTTAGACCATCCAGTTGCACTCTGGCTCTCCTGTTATGCAGGTATGCTTTGACCCATTTGTACATCCTGCCATTTACTCCATAATTTCTCAGTTTCTTCAAAAGCCCTTCCTTCCATACCTTATCAAATGCTTTCTTTAGGTCTATCCATGCTGCTAGTACCAGTTTTTCTTGAAACGCATCCTCAATTTCCTGGGAAAGATAGGTTGCCTGATCTTCGGTAGAGTAACACTGTCTAAAGCCTGCTTGTTGTGGGACAAGGAGATTTTCACTTTCCAGGTACCACTGCAGTCTGAGATTGATTATACGTTCCATTGTTTTACACAAACAGCTTGTAAGGCTGATTGGTCTATAGCTGGATGTCATTGAACCATCTTTTCCTGGCTTTAGTAATGGTATCATAATTGCTTCTCTCCATGCCTGTGGCACTTTACCTGTGATCCAGCAAATGTTGTAGATCTGCAGTAGTTTTGCTTTAGCTGCAGTTCCCAAGTTCTTAATCATTTCATTAGACACTCCATCACTACCTGGTGACTTTTTCATTTTTAATTTGGATATTGCCAGCTCTAGCTCTCTTTGTGTAATGGGTATTTCCATGACTTCATGTGCAGTCTCTTCTTGTCTTGCATTTTGTTGTTTTAGACGGGTCTCTTGACGTTTCTCTAGGCTAATTTCAATATTGTTGTCATTTGCAAAGGAGTCTGCAAAGTGATTTGCTGCATGTTTACCTGTTAGAATGTTTCCATCCTTCTTCAGTGTAATTTTTGTGTTCCCTTCTGTACCTCATCATTCAGCTGTTTTACAGCTTCCACACTTTTCTTGTGTCTCGTTCTAGATTCATGTACTCTGTTTTCTCTTTCCAACTTCTCCGTCTGGCTTGTAGTTTAGCCCATTGAATTTGGCTTTAGCATGCTGATAGTTATTGTGGTGTTCCTGGCAGGGGTTATTTTCTGCTTGTTTTCGAGATGTTTCCATGTCATTGTGCAGTTGTTCAGTAGCAGTATTTTTGAAAAACTCGTTTAAACTAACCAAGACTATTTATTTTATTATAAATACAATATATCGACAACTTTTAAATTCACTTTCAGGAACCCAAAAGTGAAGTGAAACCACGCTTTTGAAGCTCTTATTGTTATTATTTGCCAATAACAACTTTATACATGTATTTATGTGATTTCTTCGAGCATAAAACGTTTATCCCTTACGGGGCTGCTGAGTCTGTCGTAAGTTCAGGCTTAACTTCAAAACATACTTAGGGGGTAGCGTGGGGATTCTTCCCAACGTGCTAGATCGTTAGGTGTCACATGTGATCTTGTATGGTCTAACAAACCAACGTTGTGATAGCAATGGCAGTACAAGAGCCTAGATGCAAGATGAATAAGAAAAAATAACCTGTACTGAGATGAAATGTGTTAGACGAATGATAGAAAACAGTCTGAGAGATAAGATCAGAAATGTGTTAGACGAATGATAGAAAACAGTCTGAGAGATAAGATGAGAAATGTGTTAGACGAATGATAGAAAACAGTCTGAGAGATAAGATCAGAAATGTGTTAGACGAATGATAGAAAACAGTCTGAGAGATAAGATCAGAAATGTGTTAGACGAATGATAGAAAACAGTCTGAGAGATAAGATCAGAAATGAAAAACCAAGAAAAGAATCTAAGAACAAACCCCGCCATAGAAAATATAAAGAAACAACAGATAAAATGGTTTGGTCACGTGATAAAGCAGAAAGATTAAAAAAAAAACAACGAGCTTTCAATAAACGTTGCAAGAACACCAGACGCAAGGGCACTTGAAAACTGTCCACGTTGCAAGTAAACGGCTGCCATGGGTCGTGTGGCGAAGATGATGCCAGTGCCCTTATTAGTCAATGACCATCGCCCATTACAGTTGTGGTCAGTATTGCACCAATTCACCTTGTTTTCTTGGAGACATCTTGAGTGCTCATATTCAGAGGCTTAAAAACATGTCAGAGCGGACACAAACATTCGTCACCTTTGAAAATGTTACCAGAAACCTGACTGGTCATTAGACTATCCTTACGACACATAGTAACATTTTTGGTCTATGTGGAGGGTATCACTATAGAACCAAAGGGATAAAGGCCGCTTGGTCAAGCAGTCGCCACGACGTGTGAGACTCAAGATTTTTATTTCACCTCCGATACAAAAATCCTTTCTGTCTACCGCAGGATTCGAACACCGTACGCCGGCTTTTCAGCCAGCGGAACAGTGGTTTTAGCCTCACGGCCACGCGTCATTAAACGAGAGTAGATAACTGCTATACACGGAACAGTAAAATTACCTCTCTATCTTTACGACATTACGGAGTCGCGATAGCTCAGTGGTTAGTGAACGGGACTACAAAGGACAAGGGGTAGGGTTCGATCCCAACCGACGGCTTCCGGGTTCACCCAAACTTTAATGGGTACCGGGTTTTTTTCTGGGAAAGTAAAGCGACACGGGCGCAATACCGACCACATTACCCCAAAAATCATGTGCCGAAGGTCTGTAAAATTGATGGTCACTAACACCATATTCCCTATACGCCACTTGGCGTAACAACTTTACTTTACGACATTATCCTCTTTTTGTAGCCTAGCGGGAGATTTATAGGTGGACCAAAGGTAAAGAATGCTTCTCCAGTGCAGTCGCCACGTGGTGTTCGGATCTGAGTTTTTATTTCAACATCGAAAGAAGAAAAAACAAAACGGTTGATTCCACCGTGATTGAGATTTGACTCCAGGAACCAGCATTTTCCGAACACCAAAAGTAATACAGCTCAGTGGTTAGTGAACTGGACTACAAAGGACAAGAGGTAGGGTTCGATCCCAACCGACGGCTTCCACGTTCATCCAGCCTTTAATGGGTACCGGATTTTTTTCTGGAAAGTGAAGCGGCACGGGCGTAATACCGACCACATTACCCCAAAAATCATGTGCTGTAATCAGGTATGTAAAATGTATGGTCACTAGCACCATATTCCCTATAGTCGTGACGGGGATACTTAAGTCTTAAACTTAAAAGTAATACTGCAAAGGCAGACAGACTAAATCGAAATTAAACAGAACCAATTGACACAGCTCCTAGTTATCAGACAGGCGTGTTAACTAACTTATGCACCTTATAATGGTGTACTAACGAAAGAAAATTAAACACAATGTCTTAACTTTTTTGATAACACAAGGTTAACAAAAACAAACCATCGTTTCTGTCCAGAAAATCTTCATCTGGGACAGAAACAAACAGAAGAGAAAAGAAATCTATAAAAGTCGAAACAATGTAAATTTCCTAAGATGGATCTATAACAAATATAAATAAATACATATCAACTATTGCGAGAGAAAATGAGATCTTGTGTAACGAATACGTTATAAATAAACGTAGATAGATCGCTAGGTAGAATGTGTTTGCCTCCCACTCAAAGAACATGGACGCGCTCCTGCATGGACTACACTGCTGTGTATTAGCGCACACCAAGTACTATTACTATTGTTTACCTCCAACTGATGTTACTTAGAAGCGCAAATAAATACAACAAATATAAGACACACACAAATTAAGTCTTTAACGACGGTATATTCACGTCACATCTTTACAGGCCAAACAAAATAAAAACACACACCATTACTACAACAACATCATGTAAGATAAATATGGGAGGCTTACGTTTTGTTTATAGAAAATGGCGAGAAAAAACAAAACGACAAACAAAACTATTGTGTGTCTATTAAGCGCATATAGGGACGTTTTCTGAAACATTAAACATAACATCTGAGACAGCTGTGTAAAAACATACAAAATAGCCCCCGTCGTTTATTATATAACCGGCCAATGACGCATGGCAGACTAACACAACTGTATTTATTATAACCCGCCTATGACGTAAATCGGAAAGACCAGTGTTCCTAATTCAATTTTTCTGTCTATACAACCTATAAGTTTGTCATTCGCTCTATAAAATCTATGTTTGTTATTATGTCCATATAATAGATATAGTTGTTGTTATTATGTCTATATAATCGATATATCTGTTGTTATTATGTTTGTATGATCTATATTTATCACAAGTCTGTCTGCCATTATGTTTGTATAATGTATGTGTCTGTAATTCTGACGTTACACTTTATATGCCAGTCTGTCATCTATTTCTAAAATATACATACATATTGGTTGTCATCTGTAAGACAGAATATTACTGCCAGTTCGTACTTTGGTCACCACGTCGGACGGGAAAGCCCAATTTGGCTTGTACATGTCGCAGTTCGATTGGGTTGGATGATAATGAGGTGTAATACATTAATGGATATCCCATTGGGTTACACTGTCATCACATGTTTTGCTATTAATAATTATTACCAGGGCTGGAGAGGGGTTACCGACGCTTGCGTATTTTACGTGAGAAATGGAACAGAGTTCACATATTCATCGTGAGTGTTATTTGAATACAATGACCACGTTTAGAGTGAGTAGGTAAGTCGGGCAATGATATAGGTCTGACGTGTGGCAGACTGAGGTGTGAAAGCAGGTAATGAGCTATAGCATTTAGATCATCATCTTCATTACTTAACGAGTTAATAAGTAAAGTAAGCAAAGGTTCCCTTCACGCATTGCTAGGCGTATGGGGAATATGGTGTTAGTGACCATATTTTTCTATGACCATGGCACATTTTTGGGTGATGTGGTCAGTATCACGCCAGGCCGCCTTTACTTACCAGAAAAAACAACTCTGGTACACATTTTTAGAGGCTGGGTGAACCCCGGAGCCTTGTCAGTCCAAAAAAAATACGAATCGCATAAATTTAAATTATCACTATCACCGAAGTTGTATCCCCCCCCCCCCACAACATCTGCCAAGCGTTGTCTCAACCAAACAGCGTAGTCTGCCTCAACCAAACAGCGTAGTCTGTCTCAACCAAACAGCGTAGTCTGTCTCAACCGAACAGCGTAGTCTGTCTCAACCAAACAGCGTTGTCTGTCTCAGCCAAACAGCGTAGTCTGTCTCAACCAGACAGCGTAGTCTGTCTCAAGCAAACAGCGCTGCCTGTCTCAGTCATACAGCGTAGTCTGTCTTAACCAAACAGCGTAGTCTGTCTCAACCAAACAGCGTAACCTGTCTCAACCAAACAGCGTAGTCTGCTTCAACCAAACAGCGTAGTCTGCCTCAACCATACAGCGTAGTCTGCCTCAACCAAACAGCGTAACTTGTCTCAACCAAACAGCGTAGTCTGTCTCAACCAAACAGCGTAATCTGTCTCCACCAAACAGAGTAGTCTGTCTACCTAGATAAAGTTTCAGTGAAACATATCTGAGATAAGCATAAACCACTCACTTTTTCATTTTGGCTTTAGCTGTCCTATTTGGCAAAAACCGTAATTAATGACAGCCAGGGCACGACATGTAACTAAAAATACCTCAACTTGTCTGAATGCAAGAACAGAAAAGAATGACAAAGGCTAGTTATCTGATCTGACCTACATTATGTCTCGGAAACAGACGAGCTTTTTCCCATGTACCAGGTTTCTGCGCACCCAAGCAATCATTTGAATCCGAATAGAAAAGAAACATCACAAGTGCCATTATTATCGTATATAACGCACCAGATGGAACGTTTTCCGTATTTTTGACCCAATCATATGAGCAACAACAACAAAACGTGCCTGAAGCACAGCAGTTTGCTATCGATATCTTAGTTGTTATACTCATATGCTTATTTCTGCATTACAAAGTCAAAAAAAAAAAAAGGTAAAGAGCCCCGTCACGCCAAGTGGCGTATAGGGAATATGGTGTCAGTGACCATGAATTTTACACACCTGATTACAGCACATGATTTTTGGGGTAATGTGGTCGGTATTACGCCCGTGCCGTTTACTTTCCAAGAAAAAAATCCGGTGCCCATTTAAGACTGGGTGAACCTGGAAGCCGTCGGTTGGGATCGAATCCTACCTGTTGTCCTTCTTAGTCCAGTTCATTAACCACTGAGCTATCGCGGATCCCATTTCTGCGTTATAGCTTCTTTATAATTCGCCTATAGTGGATTCACATTAATTTAAATAAACCATCAGATTAATTCGTTTAGCGCCGTCTCCACATCGAAGGTTGGCTTTTATGAAGTACCATTTTACTCTGTTTCTTGCCTTGATAGTTCTGTTTCTTGCCTTGATAGTCCTGTTTCTTGCCTTGATAGTTCTGTTTCTTGCCTTGATAGTTCTGTTTCTTGCCTTGATAGTCCTGTTTCTTGCCTTGATAGTCCTGTTTCTTGCCTTGATAGTTCTGTTTCTTGCCTTGATAGTTCTGTTTCTTGCCTTGATAGTTCTGTTTCTTGCCTTGATAGTTCTGTTTCTTGCCTTGATAGTCCTGTTTCTTGCCTTGATAGTCCTGTTTCTTGCCTTGATAGTTCTGTTTCTTGCCTTGATAGTTTGTTTCTTGCCTTGATAGTTCTGTTTCTTGCCTTGATAGTTCTGTTTCTTGCCTTGATAGTTCTGTTTCTTGCCTGATAGTTTTGTTTCTTGCCTTGATAGTTCTGTTACTTGCCTTGATAGTTCACCCTGTCATAGGTTCACCAGTTCATCTTCAGTCTCAGTCTGCCCTTACATTTCCTACCGTGTAATTTTCCCTCCAAAATGACTTTTAGTAGAGTATTATTTCTCTTCACATGTCCCAAAAATTCATTTGCCTTGTTCGAATTGTGTTAAGTTGCTCTTTTTAAAATTTTCATTTGATTCAAAACTCCTTATTTGTCTTCTTGTCCTCACACCCAGTTCTCCGCATGTTTCTATAGATCCACATTTCAAAGGTTTCGACTGTTTGCATTGTTTTCTTATTTAATGTCATTGTTTCTGTACCACTCATGAATGTTGAGTATACAGCATTTTACGATTCGTAGTTTTAGTTCTGATGTTTTTTTCTTTGATTTGGGTATATTTTTCAAGTTGTTGAATTTGCTTTTTGTCATCCATATTATTTTGTTTATTTCTGCCTTACATTTTCATCATTTGTTATGATGAGTAATTTAGTGCAATATTGCCACTCTTTGTCAAAGATAATCTTTGTGACGGGAAAGTGAATATTTTACACCAGAAAATGGTAAATCAATGTAGTCACATTTTGAAATATAGTTTCTACTTATACATAAAACATTGATGTACCAAATATAATTGACACTGATATTAATGAAGGTAGAAAATTACATAAAACATGAATGTAAATAAAGAGTAAAATGTGATATATATACAAGAGGTAGACGTGAGAGGTAGATTCGCTCTATGTTCACTTATAAACGCTGTGCAGTTAATAGTGTTAGAATTAAAATACCACTTTTAAGCTTAGATAATCAACCGTGAGAATCTTAACCAAGAAGAATAGCAGACAGCGATACAGGGATGCTTTCAGACGAGAAGCAGAAACTGTCACAAAAGTTTCCATAAAGTGAACACATGACGAAAAGAGAGGCAGACCAAGAACAATCTAGCAAAAAGCAGCAGGGAACAAAAATGAACAGAGTGGATAATACTTTGTAAATCATACCAAGAATACCCACTGGTCTAATGGAGCGTGGGAGGGGAGTAGACTCTGTAGAGTGTCACACGGCTTTGATTAGTGACTCGGCTGCTCGTTCGTGATGAAGGAAAATAAGAAATGCAACGAATGAAGAAAATACAAAACAAGTTGAATTAATTTGTTAACTGGGATCTTTCCATAAAACCGTCACCAGAAACTTATGTCTCAAACTCTTCCAACAAACTATTTCCTTAATCTATTCCCAGAAACTTCTGTCTCAAACTCTTCCAACAAACTATTTCCTTAATCTATTCCCAGAAACTTCAATCCTAAACTTTTCCAACAAACTATTACCCCAATCTATCCCCAGAAACTTCAATCCTAAACTCTTCCAACAAACTATTTCCTCAATCTATCCCCAGTAACTTAAATCCTAAACTTTTCCAACAAACTATTACCCCAATCTATCCCCAGAAACTTCAATCCTAAACTCTTCCAACAAACTATTTCTTCAATCTATCACCAGAAACTTCAATCCTAAACTTTTCCAACAAACTATTACCCCAATCTATCCCCAGAAACTTCTGTCTCAAACTCTTCCAACAAACTATTTCCTCAATCTATCCCCAGAAACATCTAAACAAACAGGCGTATAACTTGATTCGATGCGCGAAGACGAATAGCCCGATTCGAAATATTGATGCGCATAACTTGATTCGAAAATCAGAGGCTGTTTTCGCGATTCGATTCCAAGATCGATAACCCGGACACTATTATAGCCAGGCAGGTCGATAATATTGTCAAGATGATTTGTAACCAGGAGGAAAATATTGCAAGCGATACATCAGATATGTGGCTGATTCCAAACGACGTCAAGTCGTTGTTAGTTCTAACAATTGTTATATCATGAGATGTTTATGTTTAGCATGTGTTGTCTAAATATTCCTGTCTAAACTATTTGATCTGTTGTTTCATAATATGCTTCAGTTTGGTGTCACTCTTCTTGCTGGTTTTCGATTGATATCGTAGTTTCAAGTGATAGATATCAACAGTAGAATTGTAAACGTCTCGTTTTTTATATTATTATTAATACCCATTCAATGTATGAAGCCCTGTAAACGTCGCCGATATAACTTTCACATGAGTATACTTTAAAGCGTTCTAATGTTCTGCCCTTATCGTGATCGCCATAATCTCCAGGCCGTAACGACTCTGCTCTCTTCTTGATCCACTTTATGCTTGCTCCGCTGCAGTGGTTGAGGATGCGTCGTCAAGACGTGATCTTGCCGTTACCCTTGTGAGAAACCATGGATGATAATTTCCTACCGTGTCTAACATGTACCCATCGTACACTTGACGTACTTCGCGTTGATGTGCAATTAATCTGGTCTGCAGAGTCTGATAATACTGACTCTCTTTCGTCGTGACACTCACACTTTGTTCTTAACCACAGCGTCAGACCACGACAAAGTGATAGATGATGAATTACCGCTCACAGAATTCTCTCATGGAAGTAACATTACGTTTATTTACACGTCACATGTCCAATGAAACAACATATATACAAGCCACGGTGTACAATTCGCTCGGCTGTTCACATATTAATGTTCTGAATGCACATATATCTACTGCAGTCCTGCCTCAGTTCGTCTCTCACACACAATCGGCCCAACACCGAATCACTCTGGTCTGGAACCTAATATTTACTCCCTATACTAACACAATGATCTGTCTCATCAATAAATCAGAGACCTACTTCTTCAAATAGTCTAACTCTTTATTACAACTTTGGCTCCATGAGCCATTGGCTTACGCCTATCTACTGGGTGTCTACTAGTTCTCCACAGCCTCCATGTAGACAATTCTCCATGTGTCAATCTTCTCTTCCAGCCGCGTACATGGGATTATATACTTTGTATCTGAACCAACCAAATTATTCTAGTTAACTCTCCCTTAACCAATCACAACTCCTCTACGTCATCTCCTCCTCTTCAAGTTCACACTCTCAATCAGTCACGAGATTTCCACTATCCTGCCTGAACATTATTCTATTGACATCTCCCGTGACCTCTCCTCGTGCTATATTCACTCACTCACCTCTACCATCCCCTACTCTCCTTCACATTCTCACATTCACTGTTACATAATCGCTATTTGTTGAATCATACATGTTGTATAATATAGATAGTTAGAACGAAAATGCCACTTTTGAGGCTAAGACAATCATCATGAAAGTCTGAACCAAGAGGAAATACATACAGAGATTCATGGATGATTTCAGACGAGATTCAGAAACTGTCACATGAACCTCCATAAAGTGGACTTCACGCCAGATTATGCTCAATTTGTCTTTCCTTGAAATGTATCTTACCATGACAGTTAAGCTACCGAAAAAAGTCACACACATAACTAAACTAAACAAATTACAAACACACATAACTAAACTAAACAAATTACAAACACACATTACTAATCTAAACAACAAGTAAATAAATTACAAACACAAATTACTAATCTAAACAACAAGTAAACAAATTACAAACACAAATTACTAATCTAAACAACAAGTAAAGAAATTACAAACACACATTACTAATCTAAACAACAAGTAAACAAATTACAAACACACATTACTAAGCTACAAAAATATTAAAAAAAACACACAAATACAAATAACTAAATAAAATAAAAACATATAACTCACATTTTTAGTTGGTTTTGCATGTTGGAACCACTCACATCAAATATCAGTTTCAAGAATAATAACAATGTAATATTATGGTGACTTATTCGTTCACAAATGCTGAAAAATATCTAAAATTATAACTAAAATTCCACTTTAATACTAAAACAAGCAGCTGTGAAAAATGTTGGACACTTTGACGTTGGTTTCTGGTAAAAGTCATGAACAAAAACTAAACCTCGTATGCTCGCACACAAGATTGCTTCTTAAAACATAACATTCTACCGCTGAACACCAGTGAAAATAACCGAAGTTTAATCATTACCGCATAATATCGCCTTCGAATCGACAAAATAGCAATTCTTAGAAAATTCTCACACGGAACGTGCCATCTGTATTCGACAACGACTAAAGCTGACATACATTGCGCAAATATAACCCAGATATACAGAAAATAGCAATCGATGTTGTTCACCTGGTGTGACTGAGCCAAACTGGTTGGCTGTTTCACAGGAAGTCCTGGCCATGAAATCGTGACGGGAAAATATGAGTGTTGAAATTTTAAGTGCAGGGGTTAAGTAAATGGTTAGAAGAAGAAGGAAGCTGGTTGTGGTGTGGCTTGCCGAGGACTTGACGCCGACTGTCTTGTGTAGGTAGGGGGTGGGGACTGGACGGCTGGGGGAGTCATGCATGTAAACAGATACACTAACAATGTTCTGACGTCAGCTCTATAATTTGATGTTATCTGTAAAACGATTGTGGGGGGGGGGGGGGGTGTCAATTTTGTACGAGCAGTTAGTGTGAGCCCAGTGGTTAGTGATCTCAACTACTAAGAACAAGAGGTCGGGTTCGATTCTGATCGACAGCTTTCATGTCCATCCTCTAAATGGGTACTAGATTTGTCCACAGATAGAGACGCCACTGGAGTTTTAACTATTACATTAACTACAGAATAATGTGCCGAAGGTCTAGTCAAAAAAATATTGGCACAAGCATCATGTTCCCTACGCGCTACTTTAAGGCGTGACGGGGCTCTCTCTGTATTTCTGAGATGCGAGATGCTGCCAGAGAACACAATCATGTGCCATTTCTGCGATTGAATGACCTCAACAAAATAATGATGTAAGCTATTATATGAAAGTATAAACCCCAGCATCTTTAATTGTTCTTCTGTTCTATTGATAACGCTTTAGAAAAGCTGCAAGAGGCTCACTCGTTTGTGTTTAAAATAAGGAACATCAAGGTCCGGATGATGTCCTCCAGTCAATTTAAATGAACAAAAAATTGGTACCTACCATAGGGTGTCCGGTTAGCGCAATCGATAGGCGGTTGGCTTACCACGGCAACAGCCGGGGTTCGTACCCTGGCGAGGACACCTGGGTTTTACTAATTCCCTAAAAATTAGTACCTCTGAAGTCGGAGTAAATCTGCCTGCATGGCGAGGGGCATCCTGTAATTGGATAAAACAGACTTTACACGCAAAATTCAGTCCCACAAAATTGAGGGGTGGGACTTCGTCAGAGGTCAAAGCTGACGAAAGCGAACGAACGAACGTACTCATCATTACTAATTATTTTCCTTTGTAGTTTACGATAATTGTTGTGTTATTTATTGCCTTTGCTTAAGGTCTTTCAGTCGTTACATATTTTATTATTATCCTCCCACGTAATAAAAAAAAATCTGTTTTTATTTATTGTTGGAATTTGTATGTTTCAATCTAGTAAATTTAGAAGCAAGACACGTGACTAACTCTCAGTTTGTGATTGGTCAATCCATGATATATTAGTTGGCGAGTCAAGATACATTTATGCACAATTCACACACACACACACGCGCACACGCACGCACACACGCACGCACACACGCACGCACACACGCACGCACACACACTCAAGCCATAAGCAGCAAGTGAAAGAAAGTTTGCAAAAAAATAAATGCGAGAATACGACAAATTCGTGATCTTGTAGCAGAGTGAAATGTTACAAGCTACATGAATATAAAGGTCGAAATAGTTTCACAGCGCGTGCACATGCCATTGCTAGGAAATTATTTATGAAGGAAATGTACTTGTCGCTACCTTATGAAGGAAATACAATGTACTTGTCGCTACCTTATGAAGGAAATACAATGTACTTGTCGCTACCTTATGAAGGAAATACAATGTACTTGTCGCTACCTTATGAAGGAAATACAATGTACTTGTCGCTACCTTATGAAGGAAATACAATGTACTTGTCGCTACCTTATGAAGGAAATACAATGTACTTGTCGCTACCTATGAAGGAAATACAATGTACTTGTCGCTACCTTATGAAGGAAATACAACCTACTAGTCTAATGGTTAACATAATCGTCCCTCTATCATATGTTGTACGAGATAGCCATTTTTTCTTGTCTTCTTATTGCTTCCTATTTTTATCGCTTGAGACAAAAATCGGTCACTGGCGCCTGACAAGTTCCTCTGACGTCACTCCAATGTAGTCTGGGTCTACCTGTAGCTCTGCTTCCTTAACCCAACAGTTTGTCTACGACTGAGCATTCTCATGATTTGGGAAAACCATTTGTCTGAGATCTCTCTCTATGCATTTCAAAAACTGGTTCTATATAGAACCATTCTCTGATAATGTTGTTTCTGATTTTGTCTTTTTTGGTCACTCCTACAGCTTTCTTTTTTGACTTGTTGAGTGTGTCCATGTTTGGCACTGCTAAGAGAGCGAGGGCAAATTTCATTGAATACGATGTTTCTTTGATCTGATTCACACAGAACTCGTTTTAACAGTATTACATTACGTGTTAACAGTATTGAGCATGCGACATTCATTCCCACGCTCCCCCCACAATAAAAAAAAATCGCACTTCCTCCCCCCCCCACTCCAGACACATGACATGGCGATAATGCATTAATAGATAAATAATGATTAGTTACAACATAATGCCCGTATAGTAAATAAATGAAAATGAGTACCGTCTAAAAATTTCTTCATTAAAACTGCAGCGAAAAAGTAGCAGTGGTACACTAATGGTTCACTAATGGTACACTAATGGTTCACTAATAGTGAACTAAAACATCTATACTATAAACATTATATTAGAAATTGACACAAGTTATTGTATTGTTAACGTGATATTGTTAGCGTGATATTGTTAGCGTGATATTGTTAACGTGATATTGTTAGCGTGATATTGTTAACGTGATATTGTTAGCGTGATATTGTTAGCCATTTCCCGTCTTTCGTTCATTGTTCTTTCCTTCACTTCAGCGTTCACTCCGCTGTTCTGCACCAATCAGCGAGGTGCACACGTTTCAAAACGCTTAGAATTAAAAAAAAAAACACGCACCCACTGCTACCCAAAGCTTTTGTTCTCATCGACTTTCTTAAAAAGCAACTGCTACTAGCTACACTTCCCAGGAAACAATCTTAACAAGTTACAACGATTAACAAGTTCAAAACAAGATAATCCAATCACGCATCATTTGTTGGTGCCTATATTTTCCGAGTGTTGGAACATTTCTTAGAATTTGGTCATCATTGCGCCCGTGAAGTGTTTCTTTCCCGTTAACAAATATCCAGTACTCCATTTAAGGCTCGGTGAACCAAGAAGCCAAAGATCTTGATTGAATCAGATTCCTTGTCTCCAGCATTTCGCGAACCACTTGCTGGACCCCGACTAGCGAGCCAGACTTGTGTTAGACGTAGAGCTCTCATGGCCATATTCAACATAGATTTTTTGGGTTGGCTTTTCTGCTCCCTCCCCCCCCCACCAACTCCACTCCCTTCAGTGAAAATAAGATAAAAAAAACTGTCCGCTACTATGTGCTGCCAGACTTGACGCATGTGTGGATGTCAATCATGGATAAAAGGACAGCAGATGAGAAAATCATTGGCAGTCACAGAATTAAGAACTATGGTTTTACAGAAGAATGTTGAGAGTTCCGTGGAAAGTGAAAAGAGTAAAGAGGATGTTCAAAAAGAGGCCACGGCAAACATTAAGTAATTTCCAGCAATAGGTGTAAACAATCATCTTTTTAAAAATTTTTTTTTTTTTTGGGGGGGGGGGGGGGTGAAACTGGTAAGTAATGAGAAGGAAAAAAAAAACTAGGTATATAGTGGCATCTGGAAAACATTGAGGGAAGAAGAAACAGAGAATAACAAAATGAAAAGATTGAAGGCAGTTTAAGAGAACGGTTTAGTAGGAAATCAACAACAAAACTGGTAAACAGCTGTTTGGTGATAATCTCTCTGTGGAGAGGCATGATCACCTACGCTATCTGGCATGGTGCTTGATGTTTACTCGAAACTTTGACAACAATGTGTGTCCGCAGAACCTGACAATTTTATCTCTTGCATTTAAAAAAAAACAGGTTTTAAAAATGTATCAGTTTTGACAAAACACGCCCCTGACCTGAAATATTAGGAAAAAAAAACTTGGTGCAAAGACTAGGTTTTATGTCTTCCACTTATATTGTCAGACGTTTAATCAAAGACTTTCCGACAGTATCAATTTATGAACCCTGGGGAAAGTCTACCGATCATATAACGACGTTTAACAACTTTCATTGATTTTACATCTAATAAAACAGCGACAGAAAGTTCATGACCTTGAAACATCTATCTGGTAGTTACTGTCTTAATGTTCATGCTGTATGTTCAACGCCCCCTTGAATCATCTCATATCATAATTAAAATCACTCGTCAACACCCCGTTAATTGTACAATAGTCGTAGCTGCAGCCGCATACAAATTAATAGCAAACCCAATAACCACTGCACAGCTGCTTTACGTAGTATAAAAAATGACAAGTTAGGTCAAGTACTAGATTGATTGCATTTCTATTTGACTATGTCAGAACTTTGGTACATTGTGTACATTACTAAACCTGCTATTTGAGAAAAAAAAAACACAATTAAAGGTTATATTGAGCTCTTTCATTTATTACTGTATTAATCTATTTGTGCTCCTAAACAAGCTATACCAAATGTATAAATTTCGACTTTTCGCCTTACGTTGTCTTATTTCCCAAACACCTATTTATGTTATATGTAAACTTTAACTTTTCTGTTTCACTCTGATGTACCATATGTCGATCATAAAGAAATTATGATTTCCATCGAACTAAAAGTTGATTTGTTATCAACTAAAATAATCAAGTTATATTGTTCAATAATATGAATATCAAAAAGACTAAAACTATGATCATAAGGAAAGAAAATTCTCAAGACCTATAAATAAACATCAAAGTGAATACAAAGGAATACACCTGGAGACAGTTCTGAGCTACAACTACCTGGGACATACTATAACCAGTGATGGAAAATGTATAACTGAAATAACAAAAGAATAGGAATGGCAAAAAGTAATTTTAATGCCACGAAAAGTATACTAACATCAAAACAAATAACACCAGGACTAAAACTAAGAATAGCAAATTGTTACATCTTCTCAATATTCCTGTATGGTGCAGAAACATGGACATTATACAAGAAAACAGAACAGAAAATTGAAGCTTTTGAAATGTGGATTTATAGAAGAATAGGTAGAAAACTGGATGGAAAGAAAAGAAAACAAACGATGAAGTTTTAAAACAACTAAAAATGAAAAGAGAACTACTAAACACAATTAGAACACGACAAATGAAATTTATGGAGCATGTTAAAAGACACAACATCATTCTAAAAGTAATAATGGAAGGGAAAATACAAGGTAAAAGAGGCAGAAGCAGACCAAGACTAACATAGACGAGTAACATCAAAAGATGGACAAATCAGACTATGACAATCTGCACTATCAAAGCAAGAGACAGAGTGGAATAGCGCTTCATGGTAGCCAACCTTCGAAGCGGAGACGGCACTCGATGACGATGATGTAAGGAGTTAGTATAGGGTTGGACCTTACAATTAGGGTTCAGTTTAAGGAGTTAGTCCAGGGTTTGGTGCAAAAATTAGGGTTCAGTGTAAGAAGTTAGTTCAGGGTTTGGTGCAAAAATTAGGGTTCAGTGTAAGTGTGTGAAGTTAGTGTAGGATTCGATGTTAGAATTAGGGTTCAGTGTAAGGTGTTAGGGTTTATGGAAACATTTAACTTCGTGACCATAAAAGTGTCGAACATGTTGGGTCTAAAGTAACAGAAACACCAGCTTGATGTCAAACCATAAAACAACGCAGTTTACGTCTGCTTAACGACAAATTAACGTAAAAAACGTTGTGAGTGGTGGGAGCAGCAATCGTTGTACGAAATAACAATAAAAAAAGAAGGCTATACTCGAATCACTTTATTTGATAGTTTCCCATCATTTTATTTGTTAGTTTCCCATCACTTTATTTGATAGTTTCCCATCACTTTATTTGTTAGTTTCCAATCACTTTATTTGTTAGTTTCCCATCACTTTATTTGATCGTTTCCAATCACTTTATTGTTAGCTTCCCATCACTTTATTTGATAGCTTCCCATCACTTTATTTGTTAGCTTCCCATCACTTTATTTGTTAGCTTCCCATCACTTTATTTGTTAGCTTCCCATCACTTTATTTGATCGTTTCCCATCACTTTATTTGTTAGCTTCCCATCACTTTATTTGATAGTTTCCCATCACTTTATTTGTTAGTTCCAATCACTTTATTTGTTAGTTTCCCATCACTTTATTTGATCGTTTCCCATCACTTTATTTGTTAGCTTCCCATCACTTTATTTGATAGCTTCCCATCACTTTATTTGTTAGCTTCCCATCACTTTATTTGTTAGCTTCCCATCACTTTATTTGTTAGCTTCCCATCACTTTATTTGATCGTTTCCCATCACTTTATTTGTTAGCTTCCCATCACTTTATTTGATAGCTTCCCATCTCTTTATTTGTTAGCTTCCCATCACTTTATTTGTTAGCTTCCCATCACTTTATTGTTAGTTTCCCATCACTTTATTTGTTATTTCCATCACTTTATTTGTTAGTTTCCCATCATTTTATTTGATAGTTTCCCATAATTTTATTTGATAGTTTCCCATAACTTTATTTGTTAGCTTCCCACCACTTTATTTAATAGTTTCCCATCATTTTTTTGTTAGTTTCCCATCACTTTATTTGTTAGTTTCCCATCACTTTATTTGTTAGTTTCCCATCACTTTATTTGTTAGTTTCCCATCACTTTATTCGTTAGTTTCCCATCACTTTATTTGTTAGCTTCCATCACTTTATTTGTTAGCTTCCCATCACTTTATTTGTTAGCTTGCCATCACTTTATTTGATAGTTTCCCATCACTTTATTTGTTAGTTTCCATCACTTTATTTGTTAGCTTCCAATCACTTTATTTGTTAGCTTGTCATCACTTTATTTGATAGTTTTCCATCACTTTATTTGATAGTTTCCCATTACTTTATTTGTTAGCTTCCCATCACTTTATTTGTTAGTTTTCCATCACTTTATTTGTTTACTTGCCATCACTTTATTTGATAGTTTTCCATCACTTTATTTGTTAGCTTCCCATCACTTTATTTGTTAGTTTTACATCACTTTATTTGTTAACTTGCCATCACTTTATTTGATAGTTTTCCATCACTTTATTTGATAGTTTTCCAATTACTTTATTTGTTAGTTTTACATCACTTTATTTGTTAACTTGCCATCACATTATTTGATAGTTTTCCATCACTTTATTTGATAGTTTCCCATCACTTTCTTTGATAGTTTCCAATCACTTTATTTGTTAGTTTTACATCACTTTATTTGTTAACTTACCATCACATTATTTGATAGTTTTCCATCACTTTATTTGATAGTTTCCCATCACTTTCTTTGATAGTTTTCCATCACTTTATTTGATAGTTTCCCATCACTTTTTGTTAACTTACCATCACTTTATTTGTTAACTTGTCATCACTTTATTTATTAACTTGCCATCACTTTATTTGATAGTTTCCCACCACTTTATTTGTTAGCTTCCCATCACTTTATTTGTTAGCTTCCCATCACTTTATTTGATAGTTTTCCATCACTTTATTTGATAGTTTCCCATCACTTTATTTGTTAGTTTCCCATCACTTTATTTGTTAGTTTCTCCTCACTTTATTTGATAGTTTTCCATCACTTTATTTGATAGTTTCCCATCACTTTATTTGTTAGCTTCCCATGTGGTTCAGCCCGAAGTGTAATTATTTGAATCCGGGACTAAAGTGTCTATAATTTGTATGTTTTTATTGCTTGTTATTGCTCTCGTACCCTTCCAAATGCTGCTCTGTTAAATGTACTTTATTGCTGATTGGTCATTCTAATCCTTGACGTCTACTGTTTCACGCTTCTTTCCTTGTTATTGTTTTTATATGTTTCCAAGCGCTGTTTAGGTGTGTGCTTCCTAGTACTGAGGAGTTAGTGTTCGAACCTACGAGATATACACAAATATGCGATGCTGCTGTAATGCTGGATCGTTTTATGTTGTCTTTCATTTTTAAAGAGCTGTAATTATACAATTTTGTTCCTATTTCTCCCTTCTGGTTATGACTGCTTCTTTCTTTTATTGTTGTTTGTACTTTGTTCACATACGTTTGTATTGCCTCGGAGTTTCCCCTAGACAAAAGTTTTAAAAAAAGACAACCATTGTTACTCCAATCACGAGTTTTAAATCTGTAAGCAAATTGAAGATTACACTAGAAAGTTCATGTGAATGATTTTAAACACGCCTGGCTTACACTTACAACAACTCGCAACGAATATCAGATTCCACTATGAGGATTTAGAGAGACATCAAGTTACAAAGCAAACACATTCTGAAATGATGTTTCGTATCCATAACAGCACGAGGAACATATAAAAACTGATATTAATTTATGATACAAATGGAAGGCAGTGAAATATAGTGACCTTCTTGTACAGAATTGCAGATTTGAGAGATGTGTGTTTGTGTATAGTGTATTACTGCAAGCAAGTAGAGATTAGAAATTGAAAGATATTTGTATTTCATCAAAATTCATAGGAAATAAAGCGATATTTTGACATTAGGACAAACGGCGTGTAGTAAAATGATGATATAGGCACGTGAGAACACAACACCGGAAATGAGAATTATGGGAAACAACGTGGCGATCAACAAATAGAGAGCTGACGTTGTCGTTTGTTGGAAGCTTTTGTAAATTACGGCGCTGGGTATAAACAAAAATGACAGAAATGCTGAATAGCTTTTGCATTCGTGAAGTTTTGTTGTCTTGTATTTCATTCTTTGTTAGCTTTGAGTCGGATAATGGCAACATTGATGCATCATAATGCGATTATACGCTTCGTCTTTTCGTTAAACGATACTTGTAACTGTTTGTGAATATTTATATAATTGCATTGTTCTGTTAGTCATTTCACCAATTGTTTATATTTTATTCATATTTGCCTCTAGAATTAGTGAAAATAAGTATTCATTGTGTAAATATAGTATATATAGTGGAGGAAATGAATATGTTTAACTAGAAACTAAAACACTACAAACAGGCTTTCGTCTATTTTATAATCCTGTGTTTGTATACATCTATGTCAGTAGAAGTGAGAAAGAGAGTTCATTGGTGCTATATAGAACCAATTCTGACCTATAGAAGCAAATCATGAACAGTAGACAAACAAATGAAAAGACGATTAGAGGTCACTGATAAAACAGCACATGGATGTACTGATTGTGATAAAACAGCACATGGATGTACTGATTGCTGATAAAACAGCACATGGATGTACTGATTGCTGATAAAACAGCACATGGATGTACTGATTGCTGATAAAACAGCACATGGATGTACCGATTGCTGATAAAAACAGCACATGGATGTACTGATTGCTGATAAAACAGCACATGGATGTACTGATTGCTGATAAAACAGCACCTGGATGTACTGATTGCTGATAAAACAGCACATGGATGTACTGATTGCTGATAAAACAGCACATGGATGTACTGATTGCTGATAAAAAAGCACCTGGATGTACTGATTGCTGATAAAACAGCACATGGATGTACTGATTGCTGATAAAACAGCACCTGGATGTACTGATTGCTGATAAAACAGCACCTGGATGTACTGATTGTTGATAAAAACAGCACATGGATGTACTGATTGCTGATAAAACAGCACATGGATGTACGGATTGCTGATAAAACAGCACATGGATGTACTGATTGCTGATAAAACAGCACCTGGATGTACTGATTGCTGATAAAAACAGCACATGGATGTACTGATTGTTGATAAAACAGCACCTGGATGTACTGATTGTCGATAAAAACAGCACCTGGATGTACTGATTGCTGATAAAACAGCACATGGATGTACTGATTGCTGATAAAACAGCACATGGATGTACGGATTGCTGATAAAACAGCACCTGGATGTACTGATTGCTGATAAAACAGCACATGGATGTACTGATGGATATATTGATTGTTGATCATGGCGATGATTTAATGTAATTGACCTGAACAGCTTCAGACAAATTAGTCACGTGAGAGCAACATAACAATGTGAAGATCAAGCGAACATTAGAAATGTCTGGTAAGATAGAACAGATCTTTGACGACATAGTCAAGCCAAAAGAACAATGCATAGCGACTGAACTTTAAAAAAACAACAACAAAACTCTCAAAATGCTGTAAACAGAACATTGTGTCAGAACAATTCGTCAAAAAACAACACACATTAGAAGGCTTCCAGCAACTAAAAAATGGGCTTTAACATGGCACAATTAATTTGAGTGTTTTATTACATGCTCCACTTTATACACGTAAATGCAGCACCAATGTATTTCCACAATATGAGTTGCTATCGCATGAATTTAGCCAATAAAAGTAAAAGTAAAGTACCCCGTCACGCCGTCACGTATAGGTAATATGGTGTTAGTGACCATAAATTTTACAGACCTTCGGCACATGATTTTTGGGTAATGTGGTCGGTATTACGCCCGTGCCCCTTTACTTTCCCAGAAAAAAATCCGGTACCCATTTAAGGCTGGGTGAACCCGGAAGCCGTCGATTGGGATCGAACCCTACTCCTTGTCCTAATTTAGTCAATGCTATATATCATTATCTTTTCAAAACTAGGTTATCTCGCATCTGGTAGTGAACTGTCCAGCATTTGCGAGTAGCGGTTAGTTCTCTTGTTAATGGAGATAATCTGGGTCCAAACGTCTCGCAACAGATTGGCCAATCGTCATACATTTGTCACAGTTGTTTGTTTTCATCTCAAAGTGCCGCTTTAGTTCTAATCTGATAGATTTTACACATGTATGTGCAGCAACAAGCGAAGATTTAATCAAATACACACACACAAAACATAATCTCAAGATGCTTAATCCATTGATATAGCGAGTTGTCATCGTGGCATCGGATAACAGACTCTTGTCATTGTGGCATCGGATAACAGACTCTTGTCATCGTGGCATCGGATAACAGACTCTTGTCATTGTGGCATCGAAGAACAGACGCAAGCATCGATTCAAGACCTTCCCATGGCACTAACTAAGCTAGCAATGTTATCCACAGTGTATTGCACTAGAACCGAAATGTGAGGACCCGCCGCTGATGTACCAAGAACTGTGACGCCCAAGCAAACATGGGGCTGACAAATATGTCATGGCGATACGTCAATACAGAAAAATAAAGAAACAAGCGCAGTCATATTTGTTCCTTTTCTTGTCTTTGTCTTTCTACCAGCAGGACTTCATGGTTCATGTAGTGGCTGGAAACGTGCACTCGATCTTTTCCCTGGGAAATTTGTCGGTTAAGAGTCGTACTTCCGATATCTTCAAGAAATACGTCATCGGTTGTACAATAAATATGAACATTAACGCTATGGCCCAATTTGGTCAATGACGTAAATTTAACCACTTGATAAGTTTGAAATTAAAAAAAAAAGCTCTGTTCTTGACCACATAGAAGATTTTATTCCTTAGAGACTTGAGAACTGTCCAAAGGAGTAATTGGAGTCTGCGTGGAGTGTTGTGAGTTAACACTAAGTTCTATCCACTCCACCAACTGTACACCCAAATAAACGCCACAGGCTTTGCTTACCCAATGACTCTACGCCTTAAGTCCTCCTGGCTATAAACGCTTTAGATGCCCGCTGATAAAATACACCATTCATAGTGTCACTAGATTTACCTTCTTACTCGCTACAAAAAACTCGTTTTTGTGCTTGACTAAGAAGCGATAAGAAAGTATGAATAAAGTGCGTTATATTAAATAGAAGCACAGATTCTGTTCAAGTTCAACCAAAACAACATTGTGTAATGCTCTCACCATATGTCTATGGTGCTCACCGAAAAAAAAAACGGGGTTATTAATTGTATCATTAAATTGTTGCCGAGGGGTTGCCATTTTTAAAGTGAAACTAAAAACAAAACCGCTATAATTTCAAAATCTCCATTTGGCAATAATCTCCAGTATCTTGGCAACCACAGACGATATGTAATGTGGCAATTACTATTGATAACAGTCATGTACACCACGTATAGAAAGGATCGAGAAAGTAGGGGGGGGGATTTGAGGACAGAGAGAAAAGCAAATAATGAAAAGTTAAAGCACTTTAAAAAGATGAATGGACTATTAAAGAATGGTTGGGGCTAGACATAACAAACATGATGTTGAGAATGAATCAGAGAGAGTATACATAAAGTGTGCATGATGTCAGGAATGAATCAGAGAGAGAGAGTACATAAAGTGTGTATGATGTCAAGAATGAATTAGAGAGAGTACATAAAATGTGTATGATGTCAAGAATGAATCAGAGAGAGCACATAAAGTGTGCATGATGTCAAGAATGAATCAGAGAGAGAGAGTACATAAAGTGTGTATGATGTCAAGAATGAATTAGAGAGAGAGTACATAAAGTGTGTATGATGTCAAGAATGAATCAGAGAGGGAGTACATAAAGTGTGTATGATGTCAAGAATGAATCAGAGAGAGCACATAAAGTGTGCATGATGTCAAGAATGAATCAGAGAGAGTGTACATAAAATGTGTATGATGTCAAGAATGAATTAGAGAGAGTACATACAATGTGTATGATGTCAAGAATGAATCAGAGAGAGTACATACAATGTGTATGATGTCAAGAATGAATCAGAGAGAGTACATACAATGTGTATGATGTCAAGAATGAATCAGAGAGAGTACATACAATGTGTATGATGTCAAGAATGAATCAGAGAGAGCACATAAAATGTGTATGATGTCAAGAATGAATCAGAGAGAGCACATAAAATGTGTATGATGTCAAGAATGAATCAGAGAGAGTACATAAAATGTGTATGATGTCAAGAATGAATCAGAGAGAGTGTACATAAAGTGTGTATGATGTCAAGAATGAATTAGAGAGAGTGTACATAAAGTGTGCATGATGTCAACAATGAATTAGAGAGAGTGTACATAAAGTGTGCATGATGTCTAGAATGAATCAGAGAGAGTGTACATAAAGTGTACATGATGTCAAGACAAGAGATAAAGTATTTTCACAAGAAGAGACATTAGAGGAATGAAAGGCGCAGCGATTGCTCCGGTGATGATACGGGGTGCATCACTCTCAACCGAACTCTCAATTTTCTCAGTGATCCTAGCACCAATGAAAGATTTTGCAACGAAATTTGAACAGGGGTGCGTCCGATCAATGATGAGAAATGTGTCTGTAGTTTTTATGTGTGCTTGTGTGTGTGTGTGTGTGTGTTGCGCCTAATTCTAGTGACACGTCTACCTGAGACGTTTCAATCCTAATATATGTGGTATTGCTGATGGTCACTACACAACACGTTTGTTGTTCGTGAGTATTAGTGTGCATTACCTGCGAGTTCACGTAGGATAGTTTGGAAATGTGTTGCTATACACTAGAGGAGAGAGTGTTTGTGGTCAAAGTATTAAAGAAGTGTTGGGTTTGATATCAAATGAGACACCCAAAAAATAATTAGAATAAAAAATATCAAATGGCTTGGGCATATAACACAATCACTGCCGTATATAATCTCACAGACAGCCTTCACTGCCATATAACATCTCACAGAGAACATTCACTGCCATATAACATCTCACAGATAGCCTTCACTGCCATATAACATCTCACAGAGAACATTCACTGCCATATAACATCTCACGGATAGCCTTCACTGCCATATAACATCTCACAGAGAGCCTTTACTGCCATATAACATCTCACAGAGAGCCTTTACTGTCATATAACATCTCACAGAGAGCCTTTACTGCCATATACCATCTCACAGAGAGCCTTTACTGTCATATCACATCTCACAGAGAGCCTTCACTGCCATATAACATCTCACAGAGAACCTTTACTGTCATATAACATCTCACAGAGAGCCTTCACTGCCATATAACATCTCACAGAGAACCTTTACTGTCATATAACATCTAACAGAGAGCCTTCACTGCCATATATCATCTAACAGAGAGCCTTTACTGTCATATCACATCTCACAGAAAGCCTTTACTGCCATATAACATCTAACAGAGAGCCTTTACTGTCATATAACATCTAACAGAGAGCCTTTACTGTCATATAACATCTAACAGAGAGCCTTCACTGTCATATAACATCTCACAGAGAGCCTTTACTGCCATATAACATCTAACAGAGAGCCTTTACTGTCATATAACATCTAACAGAGAGCCTTTACTGTCATATAACATCTAACAGAGAGCCTTTACTGTCATATAACATCTAACAGAGAGCCTTTACTATCATACAACATCTAACAGAGAGCCTTTACTGTCATATAACATCTCACAGAGAGCCTTTACTGTCATATCACATCTCACAGATATCCTCACTGCCATATCACATCTCACAGAGAGCCTTTACTGTCATATCACATCTCACAGATATCCTTCACTGTCATATAACATCTCACAGAGAGCCTTTACTGTCATATCACATCTCACAGAGAGCCTTCACTGCCATATCACATTTCACAGAGAGCCTTCACTGCCAATATAACATCTCACAGAGAGCCTTTACTGTCATATAACATCTCACAGAGAGCCTTTACTGTCATATAACATCTAACAGGGAGCCTTGACTGTCATATAACATCTAACAGAGAAACAGTCCCTGCCATATAACATCTCACAGAGAACATTCACTGCCATATAACATCTCACAGAGAGCCTTTACTGCCATATAACATCTCACAGAGAACATTCACTGCCATATAACATCTCACAGAGAACATTCACTGCCATATAACATCTAACAGAGAGCCTTCACTGCCAAATAACATCTAACAGAGAGCCTTTACTGTCATTGCCATATAACATCTCACAGAGAACATTCACTGCCATATAACATCTCACAGAGAGCCTTTACTGTCATATAACATCTCACAGAGAGCCTTTATTGCCATATAACATCTAACAGAGAGCATTTACTGCCATATAACATCTAACAGAGAGCCTTTACTGCCATATAACATTTCAAAGAGAGCCTTCACTGCCATATCACATCTCATAGAGAACTTTTACTGCCATATCACATCTAACAAAGAGCTTTAACTGCCATATCACATCTATCAGAGAGCCTTTACTGCCATATCACATTTCAAAGAGAGCCTTCACTGCCATATCACATCTAACAGAGAGTTTTTACTGCCATATAACATCTCACAGAGAGCCTTCACTGCCATACAACATCTCAAAGTGAGCCTTCACTGCCATATCACATCTCACAGAGAGCCTTTACTGCCATATAACATCTCACAGAGAACCTTCACTGCCATACAACATCTCACAAAGAGCCTTCGCTGCTATATCACATCTCACATAGAACCTTCACTGCCACATAACATCTCGCAGAGAATCTTCACTGCTATATCACATCTCACATATAGCATCTCACAGAGATCCTTCACTTCCATTTAGTATCTCACTGGAAGCTTTCACTTCCATTTAGCATCTCATAGAGAAGTTTCACTTTCAGAAACAAGGTGAAGAGATATGGAGGACACTAGATCAATGAAGTAGCAGACATCATAAAGAGCAGCAAGCGAGAGGACACACCTGACAGCATTAACCAACAATTCATTTTGCCTCGACGCTGAGAGGCAACAAAAGCAAAGTGATGTTTAAATTCTGCACATATATACGCACGCATATACACTCACGTACAGACATACACTTGCATACATGACTATACATTGAGTTATTGAGTTCTTAGCAGGTCATCATCATTGCACTCCGAACATGTCCATAGGTGCTCAGATTCCCTCCTCAGCAATTCCCGTAGTGTCCAGCAAATGACGACTCTAGTTTTGTGTTGGTTTTACTACAACTCTCCTACATATTACTTTCTTATCCCAACTCCACAACATAGTCGGGGTTCTTCAATTTGACTGCTGTCCAACTACATAAATAATTGCTTCCGACTCCGGTAACCCCGCGTCCCCCATATCAATCAATCCCTGAGATTTGAAACCCTAAAATAGTGAACACAGATACACGTCCCTGGCTGCTTCAATTAGTGGTGACCTGTGGCGTCTGTAACAGAATAACCTACCTGTCTAGATTAATGACGGTTCAAACAAATCAATAGCCAATGTCTATATTAGAGAAAGATTAGTGCCCAGGCTAATGATAGCTTTTAGGCTGTAGCAGACATTGCCTGTAAATCAGATCAATTAATCGATGACACCACTTTCCCTGGAGAACAGAGTCTATCAGCTCATCTTTTCACATTTTATCATACGATTCTTCTCTCTCATCTTCAGTTTACCTAATACGAGCCTGTGATTACAAAAAACATATTTGTCCATTAACTATGGGATATCAACAGAAAAATCTGTCCATTAACTATTGAATATTAACAGAATGATCAGTCCATTAACTATGGGATATCTACAGAAAGATCTGTCATTAACTATGGAATATCAACAGAAAGATATGTCCATTAACTATGGAATATCAACAGAAAGATCTGTCATTAACTATGGAATATCAACAGAAAGATCTGTCATTAACTATGGGATATCTACAGAAAGATCAGTCATTAACTATGGAATATCTACAGAAAGATATGTCCATTAACTATGGGATATCTACAGAAAGGTCTGTCATTAACTATGGAATATCTACAGAAAGATCTGTCATTAACTATGGAATATCTACAGAAAGATATGTCCATTAACTATGGGATATCTACAGAAAGATCTGTCATTAACTATGGAATATCTACAGAAAGATCTGTCATTAACTATGGAATATCTACAGAAAGATATGTCCATTAACTATGGGATATCTACAGAAAGATCTGTCATTAACTATGGAATATCAACAGAAAGATATGTCCATTAACTATGGGATATCTACAGAAAGATCTGTCATTAACTATGGAATATCAACAGAAAGATATGTCAATTAACTATGGGATATCTACAGAAAGATCTGTCCATTAACTATGGGATATCTACAGAAAGATGTGTCTATTAACTAGGGAATATCAGCAGAAAGATGTGTCCATTAACTAGGGAATATCAGCAGAAAGATTTGTCCATTAACTATGGCATATCAGCAGAAAGATTTGTGATTAAAGGTATTAAAATTACTTGATGTAATACTTTACAAAGGTTATTCACGTAAACCTATTGAGAGGCCAAAATGTCAAAGTTAAAGGCGTGGCTATTCATCTCATCACCTCCTATCCAATCTATCAACCCAAGCAAGCAAATAACCAACTTACCAACCAGAATATTAAACATGGTTATTTAACCGTTTCCGTACGTTTCACGAACCATGCGCCATGACTATTTCGGTCATGTACGTTTAGCCGCACAGTGCATCACTCTCAGTTTGATTAGTGTAAACTGTCATCAAACCATATCCTTTTTATATGTCTTGTATCATCTTGGTATTGTTGAAATATAATTCCCTGTTTAATTATCTAATAATTCATATATAATATGTTGAATGTTAGATAAATATAAACATAGTAAGTAAAGTAAAGTGCCCCCGTCACGCCAAGTGGCGTATAGGGAATATGGTGTTAGTGACCATACATTTTACAGACCTTCGGCACATGATTTTTGGTGTAATGTGGTCGGTATTACGCCCGTGCACTTCACTTTCCTTAGAAAAAAATCCAGTACCCATTAAAGGCTGGGTGAACCGGAAGCCGTCGGTTGAGATCGAACCCTACCCCTTGTCCTGTGTAGTCCAGTTCACTAACCACTGAGCTATCGCTGCTTCCATAAATATAAACATGTAGATTAATATTTAAAAACATTTTTAAAAATTTGTCTCCGAAATCTCTACCGCTAAATTGATAAAAACCTTCCGTACTGAATGAGTTAAACACTTATCAACTAGAGTTAAACACTTATCAACTAGAGTTAAACACTTATCAACTAGAGTTAAACACTTATCAACTAGCGTTAAACACTTATCAGCTAGAGTTAAACACTTATCAACTAGAGTTAAACACTTATCAACTAGAGTTAAAACACTTATCAACTAGCGATGAACTAATCGACCGCTCAACTAGTTAAGAGTTAAACACTTATCAACTAGCGATGAACTAATCGACCGCTCAACTAGTTAAGAGTTAAACACTTATCAACTAGCGATGAACTAATCGACCGCTCAACTAGTTAAGAGTTAAACACTTATCAACTAGCGATGAACTAATCGACCGCTCAACTAGTTAAGAGTTAAACACTTATCAACTAGCGATGAACTAATCGACCGCTCAACTAGTTAAGAGTTAAACACTTATCAACTAGCGATGAACTAATCGACCGCTCAACTAGTTAAGAGTTAAACACTTATCAACTAGCGATGAACTAATCGACCGCTCAACTAGTTAAGAGTTAAACACTTATCAACTAGCGATGAACTAATCGACCGCTCAACTAGTTAAGAGTTAAACACTTATCAACTAGCGATGAACTAATCGACCGCTCAACTAGTTAAGAGTTAAACACTTATCAACTAGCGATGAACTAATCGACCGCTCAACTAGTTAAGAGTTAAACACTTATCAACTAGCGATGAACTAATCGACCGCTCAACTAGTTAAGAGTTAAACACTTATCAACTAGCGATGAACTAATCGACCGCTCAACTAGTTAAGAGTTAAACACTTATCAACTAGCGATGAACTAATCGACCGCTCAACTAGTTAAGAGTTAAACACTTATCAACTAGCGATGAACTAATCGACCGCTCAACTAGTTAAGAGTTAAACACTTATCAACTAGCGATGAACTAATCGACCGCTCAACTAGTTAAGAGTTAAACACTTATCAACTAGCGATGAACTAATCGACCGCTCAACTAGTTAAGAGTTAAACACTTATCAACTAGCGATGAACTAATCGACCGCTCAACTAGTTAAGAGTTAAACACTTATCAACTAGCGATGAACTAATCGACCGCTCAACTAGTTAAGAGTTAAACACTTATCAAGTAGCGATGAACTAATCGACCGCTCAACTAGTTAAGAGTTAAACACTTATCAACTAGCGATGAACTAATCGACCGCTCAACTAGTTAAGAGTTAAACACTTATCAACTAGCGATGAACTAATCGACCGCTCAACTAGTTAAGAGTTAAACACTTATCAACTAGCGATGAACTAATCGACCGCTCAACTAGTTAAGAGTTTAAACACTTATCAACTAGCGATGAACTAATCGACCGCTCAACTAGTTATCAATGAACCGATTCAATAATCGCCTGACCAAATAATCAACGAATCATACACTTTATATTACGAACAAAGAGTTGCAGGTCAATGACATCACCACATACCAATGAGGTCAAGCAGACACGTCTTCGGCGCTCAGGAAGAGTCAGAGACCACAGGGAAGAATCGAACTAAAATCGGTGCCCAATATCACCAAACAGAGAGATGAAGAAGTGCAATAAAAACACTCGACCTAAAATATCTCCAAGCATCCAGCATGAACTAGCGACTATCTGTTGCTATAATTCAAATGGGATGACAAATGGATCCAGCTAAACGTTCCTACTCACAATCAACCGCAGATAAAATCATGTCAGTGTTCGCTTACTGTGCTTGTCACTAACTATGGCCAAGTTATATCCGAGCCATATCCGGTGTTGAAAATGAGAACGTAATCTTTGCATTGCAGTATGCAACCAAGATTGATTTATGATTGTGAGTTATGGACAGAGGACAGACAATCGATAGACTCATTTGTAACAACAGTAATGTGATTTCTAAGAGGATTACTACGAATAACGCCTCACTCATACGCAATAAAATATGAGAAGGAACCAGACACAGGGAAAAAATCTAAACTAAAAATGAGAGACGTAAAACAAATTCATCACATTAAAAAAAAAGCTTTTGTTGGTGTTTGTTCGCTGAACGGATTGAGTGATATCGCTCTGTTACAACAATGATGTCTGGTACAGAAATGATCAACTCGAATAAAAAATAATAATTAAAATGGACAATGAAAGAACAAATAACTAGAAATAACCAAACAGCTATTCGACCTAAAAATCAACTAAAAAAACCAACAAACAAAAGGTCCACCAAAAAATTAACAACAAGCTACAAACCAACTATGGCGAACCTACCAACCCACTAAAACGAACCTAACAACCAACAAAATGAGCCTACTAACCCACTAAAACGAACCTACCAAACAACTAAAACAAACCCACCAACCAACTAAAATCAACCTATGAACCAACACAATTCAAACTATCAACTTACTAAAAACCAACCAACCAACTCACTAAAACCAACCTACCAACCCATTGCAACTACCTACCAACCAAAAAAAAGCAAATCAAATCATCAATCCACTAAAACTAACCTACCAACCAACTAAAACAACCCCGCCATACACACAAAACAAATGAATCATGCAACACTGTAAAAACAAATCCAATACTAGAAAACATTTACAAAAAAAAAAACATCTCTCCTGCCAATACACAACGGGAGTGTACAAAATGTAAAGATAGTCCAATAGCAACTGCCGAGGGGTAAGTGTTAGTGACGCCATTGTATTAAAAATCATTTCATGAGGTGAGGTGGCCAGTTCCAGTCCTCGCTACCTTTCCTTCCCAGAGAACATCTCTGGTACTCATTTCAGGAGAACATCTCTGGTACTTATTTCAAGAGAACATCATTGGTATCCATTTAAAAAGAACTTCTCTGGTAGCCATTTCAAAAGAACATAACTGGTACTCATTTCAAGAGAACATATCTTGCACCTATTTAAAGAGAATATCTCTGGTAGCCATTTAAAGAGAACTTCTCTGGTAGCCATTTAAAGAGAATATGTCTGGTAGCCATTTAAAGAGGACATTCCTGGTAGCCATTTGAAGAGAACATCTCTGGTAGCCATTTAAAGAGAACATCTCTGGTAGCCATTTAAAGAGAACATCTCTGGTAGCCATTTAAAGAGAAAATCTCTGGTAGCCATTTAAAGAGAACATCTCTGGTAGCCATTTAAAGAGAACATCTCTGGTAGCCATTTAAAGAGGACATTTCTGGTAGCCATTTGAAGAGAACATTTATGGCTCGCGGGAACAATTGAAGGCTATGCATAAAAAGTGTTCCTTGTTGCAGTTTCCTCATATTCCAAGTCCGGCTTGTTGCAGGAGCTACTGAGTTAAGTGCTCTGTGCACACCGTGAGCTGTGTGTCTCATACGTTTTGATCATGTTTCGATATTCAATTGTTACGATGAATGATGATATCGTATGACAGGGAACAGTTGGCTGTGTTCACTTTGTGTGCGGTTTCGCCTTATGTCTTTTGGCGTGTGCCGAGACTGCTACGATGGGACTCCAGTTACCTTTCTTTGTTTGGTGGATGATATATTAATTCGGATGATTACACTGGCACGGGCGGTTGAGCAATTATGGATTTATTTCGTTTGCAGTGATACCGGGGCCTTCCATAACCAAATAACCAAATCTCTGGTAGCCATTTAAAGAGAACATCTCTGGTAGCCATTTAAAGAGAACATCTCTGGTTGCCATTTAAAGAGAACATCTCTGGTAGCCATTTAAAGAGAACATCTCTGGTAGCCATTTAAAGAGGGCATTTCTGGTAGCCATTTAAAGAGAACATCTCTTGTAGCCATTTAAAGAGAACTTCTCTGGTAGCCATTTAAAGAGAACTTTTCTGGTAGCCATTTAAAGAGAACATCACTGGTATCCATTTAAAGAGAACACCTGTTGTACTCATTTTAATAGAAAATCACTGGTATCCATTTAAAGAGAACATATCTGGTATCCATTTAAAGAGGCTGAGCGGACCACGAAAGCATTTTAAGTTTGAAAATGGTTTTTTTTTTTGCCCAACTGGTATTTGAGCCTCGAACCTTCAGGTCGGCAGGCGAGTGAACTAACCTCAAAGCCACCGAGATCTCAAAGGACATCATCGGTAACAAAGCTATCAAACATCTTCGCCATTGCAGCCAGGAAATTACCACATTTATTTTATGTTTCTAAATAAAAGACAATGAATCCAATAACAAGTAGGACGTCTCTGATATTGGGAACTAAGTTAGTTCCCGTTATTAACTGGGACACAACTGAAATTAGTTCCATGGGTTAATAACTGGAGCACAACTGAAGTCATGACCCTAAGATGTTCCACTCATTATTGTGTGTTCATCATGTCTGGAACTTGACACTTTCAACCCTCGCCTATATTTTCATTACAGCTTCATGTAACAAACAAGTGACCTAGTCAGTGTCTTTCTAGCTTCTTCACTTTGGTGTAAGCGGGCCTCGGTAGCTTAGTTGGCAAAACCACGCGACTGGGTTACCGACGGTCGAACAACCCGTGTTCGATTCTCGCTGGAAGCAGTTTGAGTTGTACTCGTGTTTGGAAAAAAAAATATATATCTCAGCGGTCGACCCAGCCGCTGGTAGAAATGGGTACCTGGCTAGCACTCTGGAAATTTGAGGAATGCGGTCCGCACATCGTAAGTTTCGATGCTTTAAGCGACACTATCCAGAAGTCTCCGAACACTTCTGGATAAGCGGTGGAGTACAACTCGCGTGCTAAGACGCCGATTCAAGTCTGATACTCTCCTTTATCTTCACTTTGGTGCAAACACCAAGTTAGCTCCGAAATGATAGATTTACTAGAAGAAACATTGTTCTTATACAATGAGTGGACGTCATCGTCCAAACGCAACATCGCTTTAATGGGTGATACAATATACAACTATTATAATCAATGTGATTAATGATATCTTCAAACAGAAACATCTTTACAGAACAAAGCATAACAGGATCATCATCATCATCATCATGTACCCTGCCGGTTGGCATAGGCGATCATGTCCCTCCACAATCTTCTATATACAGTGCATCGTATCAGTTCTGTTGTTGACTGTTTTCCATGCCATGACACCAAGCTAACCAGTATTTTCTCCCTTTGTCGTCCGCGATCTCTCTTTCCTTTTATTTTGCCAGTTGTAACCAAGTATTCTAACTTTCCTCTTCTCATGATGTGCCCGAAAAATGTTGATTGCTTCTTTCTGATGTTTTTTAAGAGTTCCCTTTTTGTGTTGGCCTCTTTGAGAACTTCCTCATGGTCTTTTTATCTGTCCAGGGAACTTTCAACATTTTCTGAGAAATCCCATCTCTGTGGCCTCTAACCGTCTTTTCATTTGTTTGTCTACTGTCCATGATTCGCTTCCATAGGTATGAATTGGTTCTATATAGCACTGATGAACTCTCTTTCTCATTTTTATTGACATAGATTTGTTGCATAAGATATTTTTCATTTCTTAAATGCTATTTTGGCCTGAGCTATTCTGCTTTTTATTTCTGTGGTGCATCTCCCATCTGATGTAATTATTGTGCCCAAGTATTTGAAACGTTGCACTGTTTTAGATTTGTCTCGTTTATTTTTATGCTGCATGATGGTGATGATTGTTTCTTCGATATAACCATTACTTCTGTAATAACAGGATGCCTGCACAGAAAATATAATTATAAAAAACAAACATTTAAAGCAATGTTCTCACATAGAACATAATTCATTGAACCAAACACTACTGGAGATGTCCTAAAATATAACCTAATTGATAGAACCAAACATTACAGCACATTTTTGTCCTAAAATATAACCTAATTGATAGAACCAAACATTACAGCACATTTGCTCAAGTATGACCGAATTGATAGAACGAAGCACTATAGGAGATGTCCTCACTAGGACCTAATTGATAGAATGAAGTACTACAGGAGATACCCTGAATGATGAACTTTTAGTAGACCGAGACGTTTAAAGGTATGACCCAAGACATGACCTAATTGATAGAATGAAGCACTACAGGAGATGTCCTCAATGATGACCTCAGTTATAGAACAAAACCTCTAGGAGATATCCTCATAGGGGACCTAAGTGATACAACAAAGCACTACAGTATAATATACACTGTGTTAGTGATCTCATTTGTCCATGTCTATTACCCGTTTGTGGATAATGTAGTTCGATATCACGTCAGGCCACTTTTTTACATCCCAGAGAAATCTCCGTTGCTCATTTTTATAGGTGGGTTCCCGAGGATCTCATTTTTAGAGGTAGGGTTACCGAATAGCTCATTTTTAGAGGTTGGGTTCCCGAGGATCTCGTTTTTAGAGGTTGGGTTCTCGAATAGCTCATTTTTAGAGGTTAGGTTCCCGAGGAGCTCATTTTTAGAGGTTGGGTTCTCGAGGAGCTCATTTTAGAGGTTGGGTTCTCGAGGAGCTCATTTTTAGAGGTGGGTTCCCGATGAAAAGTCCGCCACTTCTGGGAATTAAATCCGGGCCCTTCTGACCAGGACGCAAGGGCACTCGGTCACGAAGCTCACAAGAAGTATAAAGCATGAACATATTTGAAACAAAAAATATGAACATAAAAAAGAAGCCATGCCAGACTGAGAGAACAAGATGGTGGCGTGTAAGATCAGATTCTTGGTCACGAACAAAATTGTGAAGGAAATTACCGGGTATTAAGCGGGGGCGGGGAGCCACGGGTAGAAATTCTTGACAGAAAATGAGAGTGGGTCTAAGGAATTTGAAGTGGAGTATAAGCTGAGCTGATGTGTCAGCAGGTTATGTTTTACAGGCAGTGGGGAGAACAGATGTAGCGCTACAGGGAAGGTTTTGACTTCAGACTCTTCGAGAGGGATTGAAAGAAGAGTGGATGGAGAAGACACCTGACATCAGACTTTTGTTGTAACAGCGAGTGATTTAATAAGTTGTATTAATAGAGCACTTGACATCATACTTTTGTTGTAACAGCGAGTGATTTAATAAGTTGTATTAATAGAGCACTTGACATCATACTTTTGTTGTAACAGCGAGTGATTTAATAAGTTGTATTAATAGAGCACTTGACATCAGACTTTTGTTGTAACAGCGAGTGATTTAATAAGTTGTATAATAGAGCACTTGACATCAGAATTTTCTTGTAACAGCGAGTGATTTAATAAGTTGTATTAATAGAGCACTTGACATCAGACTTTTCTTGTAAGAGACGGGCTTTAATACGATGTATGGCAAAGGTCATCTGACTTCAGACTTCTTTGTTGTAAGAGCGAGAGATTTCATCAACCTGTATAGAGAACGCACTTGACATACGATTTTTGTTCTAAGCATTTGAGATTTAAATGTATCAATAAGACATTTGATATACGAGTTTAAAGGGGTAAGTGAATGACAATTGATAGAAGAAACACGACACCAGACTTTTGTCTCAATGACTCTATGTAAGGAGATATGTGATGTCTCAATGACTCTATGTAAGGAGATATGTGATGTCTCAATGACTCTATGTAAGGAGATATGTGACTTTATTAACTCTTTCAGTACGGAAGGGTTTTGTAAATCCAGCGGTAGAGATTTCAGAGGCAACATTTTTCATGGTTTTAAATATCAGTCTACATATTTATATTTATCTAACACTTAATATATTATATCTGAATTTTTAGATAATTAAACAAGGAGTTAGATTTCAACAACACCAAGATGATACAAGACCTAGAAAAACAGATATGGGGTAATGACAGTTTTCACTAATACAACTGAGATTGACGCACTGTGCGGCTAAACGTATATAACCGAAATCGGCATGGCGCATGGTGCATCGAAACGTACTGAAAGAGTAAAGATGAGATGTGGAGATGCAATAAAAGACAAAGTCGTCTATTAACTGAGAGAGAACAGATCAGTCAAATATCTCATAATGAAAAGCTCTATATAAGGACATGAACAATAGAATTTAATTGAGTTAATCCCTTCGTCTGGACGGTAGACAAACAAGTGAAAAGACAATTAGAGGCCACAGAGATGGCATTTCTCAGAGGAATGTTGAAAGTTCCCTGGACAGATAAAAAGACCAATGAAGAAATTCTCAAAGAGGCCAACACTAAAAGGAAAATCCTAAAAAAAACATCAGAAAGAAACAATCAACATTTTTCGGGCATATCATGAGAAGTGGAATACTTGGTTACAACTGGCAAAATAAAAGGAAAGAGAGATCGCGGACGACAAAGAGAGACACTACTGGATAGCTTGGTGTCATGGCATGGACAACAAAGCTGATACGATGCACTGTAGATAGCAGATTGTGGAAGGACATGATCGCCTACGCCAACCGGTATGGCACATGATGATGATGAACCTTGCTGAAATGTCGTGCTTGGCCTGATGTGCTGGGTTGAACCGCGTAAATATCACAGTTCTACTGCAAACCAGAACACAATGCATACGCGCTCACTTGACGTCCTTTTAAGGACGGATGACGAGGAGATGTTTTCCTTTAGTTATCAAAAGAGTGGAAGCAAGCACCAGGCATGTTGGGAGGAGAGTTAGAGCAGTGTTAATGAATTGGTATACTGAGGAACACTCAACGATGTTCGATGACGATCGTCACAGGCTCAAGCTGTGTATAATACACATGGACACTAGCTCCATGATGGGCGACGCAGCTACTGCGTAACACACACACACCCCCACACACGCACGCACACACACCCCCACAAAACCCTCAACTAATAATAATTGGCATTATACACAGCTCTACATATATACACCTATATTATTTACAGTAATATGATTTATTGTACACCTGGCTATTGATCGGGCCCGGGTATCTAGGTATTGATCAATTAATAGCTCGTTACTTCCTTGCAGCGCTGACGTCAAACCTTCATTAGATAGGTCCAGGGTACAAATAATAATACATAAATATTATTATATATATTGTTCTTCGTTTTTTTCTATTGTTGTTTGTCTGTCAATTTTTCCGAGTGCTAACACATACTTCTTTGTTCTATTATTAGATAGGTCCACTCTGTTGTTTGAGCCAAGCTTAGGGGTACAGTATTTTCTATGACTTGAATGCATGTTTGTCAATCTTTCTATCACCCTTATCATTTTTCTTCTTTCTTTCTTTCTTTCTTTCTTTCTTTCTTTCTTTCTTCTTTCTTTCTTTCTTTCTTTCTTTTCTTTCTTTCTTCTTTCCTTTCTTTTTTTCTTTATTCATTTTTTTTCCTTTCTTTTTTCTTTCTTTATTTCATTCTTTCTTTCTTTCTTTTTTCTTTCTTTCTTCTTTCTTTTCTTTCTTTCTTTCTTTCTTTCTTCTTTCTTTCTTTCTTTCTTTCTTTCGTTCTTTCTTTCTTCCTTTCTTTCTTTCTTTCCGTCTGTATTTCTTTCTTTCTTCCATACTTTCTTCTCTTGTTTCTGTCTTCACACCCCTCTATAAAATGCAATGATAATATCAAGGAACCTCTACAACAAGATCTCACGATGATGACGGAGGTCGTTCTAAGAATGAGAGCTAGGTAGGAAACGATACAGAACTTCACAACAGGAGGAAATGTGATCGTCAGAAGCTGACTCCGTGAAGCAGTGGACACCTCAACTAAACATTTATCTATCGACTTAACTATCTGTGAGAATGGCCGCACCAGCTGCACGTAAACTGCTCATTACATTTGTTGAAGACCGACAACGTACTGTTCCTATGACATCGTATAGGCAGTTTTTACACTGTTCTAGGTCACGCAATCTGAGGAGGTCAGTGCTCTTCTTCGCTGTTATTACTCTCCCATCCCGACGAGACAGGTACTCATTTCAGCTGTGTCAACAAACGAGCGCTATGATTGTTGTTGACTAACTCTGACACTATTTCATCTACACATTTTTTGTTGGTCAGCTCGGACCAAACACAAGCCATGGCCGCCGGGACATGTTTTGTTCAGATATAATCAGGCCCAGCATTTGCTATGTTATGAGGCATGCTCTCTTTAACTGATTTATATTTTAGCAGTTGTTAATTAGAAGCCGCTTGCTCAGTAATTAGTGAACTGGACTATTGAGAATAACGAGCTGGGTACAATATACGGCTTCTAGGTTCATCAAGTTTTAATGCAGTGGTTCTCAAATGTGTGCTCCACGGCTCCGAAGACGCGGACATAGTCTGATAAGGGCGCCACGCCGAGGACATCGTGCGCCCACTCAGTGGTTATATATCCTAAAATGGCAACATCCACGAAGACTTAATATATGTTAATATATAAACAAGTTTCTACAGGAGAGTGTTAAATCTATCGTCATTTATCATCTTATATCAGGAAGTCCGATTGATACGATTGGTACAGCGCAGTCGGTAAATGGTCAGCTGGGAAAGGGAGCCGGTAATGTCAACAATTTGGGAACCACTGACTTCAAGGGTGCAATCTTTAATGAGAGAGAAAGACGTGTAATACTACAGATCATATTACCAGAACATTTGTGCTAAGGTGACCAGACGTCTCGATTTTTCCGGGACAGTTCCGATCTTTTACTGTTTTTTCAACCTTTGTCTCGGATTTGTTAAAACATATTAGTGAGACAAACGTTGACCAATTTGCCAATATAGTAAACGTCTCTTCGACTTAAAAAATATACATTATTCCGTTGTTGTATCATCATCATCATCATCATCGAGTGCCTTCTCCGCAACGAAGTTTGGCTACCATGGATCGCCATTCTACTCTTTTTCTTGCTTTGATGGTGCAGGCTGTCATAGATTGACTTGTCCATCTTTTGATGTTACTCGTTTCATGTTAGTCTTGGTCTGCCTCTGCCTCTTTTACTTTGTATTTTCCCTTTCAATATTACTTTTAGTAGGCTGTTGTGTCTTTTAACATGCCCCAAAAATTTCATTTGTCTTGTCTTAATTGTATTTAGTAGTTCTCTTTTATTTCAGTTGTTTTAAAACTTCATCGTTGGTTTTCTTTCCTTTCCATCAATTCTACATATTCTTCTATAAATCCACATTTCAAAGGCTTCAATTTTCTTTTCTGTTTCTTGTCTAATGTCCATGTTTCTGCACCACACAGGAATACTGAGAAGAAGTAACATTTTGCCATTCTTAGTTTCAGCCCTACTGATATTTGTTTTGTTGTAATATATTTTTCATGGCATTAAAAATTACTTGTTGCATACCTATTCTTTTGTTTATTTCAATTTTACATTTTCCATCATTGGTTATAGTATGTCCCAGGTAGTTGTAGCTCTGGACTACCTCCAGATGTATTCCCTCAACTGTGATATTTAATTGTAGGTCTTGAGAATTTTCTTTGTTTATGATCATAGTTTTAGTCTTTTTGATATTCATATCTAGTCCATATTTTTTGCTTGTTGTGTTTATCACATTAAGCAATTGTTGTAGGTCTTTAGGATTTTCTGCTAGTAGAACAGTATAATCAGCTTATTTTAGGTTATTGATTATCTTTCCATTAATGTTTAGGCCTGGCATCTCTGAGATGTTTTTAAAGATTTGTTCAGTGTATGATTGAACAAGCTTGGTGATAGGATGCATCCTTGTCTTACTCCGCTTTTTATGTCCATGGGTGTAGAGTTCTCCTTGTTATATTTTATTATTGCTGTTTGCTCCCAGTACAAATTACATATTAGTCGTATGTCTGCGTCGTCTAGATTTATATCCTTTAGGCAGTCTATAAGTTGGTTATGGTGTATTCTATCGAATTGTTGTATAGAAAATGTTTAAAAAGTTGAACTGGCTGTCATTTGGCGAAAGAGTAACAGTAAAATGCGCTCCAAGTTTTAAATCTAATAAACTGTAACTGAAACTCAATAACGTTAATTCAATAACCCCTGATAATGTTTTGTAAGCCTATATTGTTAAGTATTTTAATTAGTTTTAAAATAAATGTATTATTCACTTGAAAAAGACAGAAAAAATGTAATTTTATTGATGGAAAATTTAAGTCAAATTAATCCGTCACGGATTAGGGTTTCAAAAATATGGTCACCTTATTGTGGCTTAAGTCGGATATGTTGGGCCGAAAGGCGGAAATGTTACAGTTCTACTTCAAACCACAACAGAAAGTATTACGCCCACTTAATGTCCTTCTAAGAACTGATGACAAAGAGGTCTATCTGCTCCATTAGTAACCATAGCGTGAACGACAGAACAAAAGAAATCAGAAAATATAGCGATGGTATTAACAAAATCATATAGGAGAAGGGTATCTTGGTCTACGCCCTATGGGCGGTTACGGCTCGAAAGGTCAATAGATAGATAGATAGATTAACAAAAACCAGTTAACAATAATAATGGGATTTCCCGTGCCTTTCGAATGATATCGGTCTTTGTCCTTCAGCTGACTAGCATGAGAAGGGTATGAAGGGAGATTACCCAGCGCGGGAAAAAAACAAACTTATAGGCGCATAGTGTAAAGTAAAGGTGATAATAAATAAATTCAGCAGGTTAGTGGCACGATATTTGCCTTGCTCGGGGTACTGGCAACCCATATACCAGTGTAGTGTCGGGAGCTGTAATCCACTCCCCTGCTAAAAATGACCAATATAGAGAGACATTCACTATTCAGAAGTATCTTTAACATTGATTTTTTAAAAAGTGCCTTTATATTTTGACTTGTCACAAAAAGTGCCTTCTATTTCAACTTGTCACAAAAATAACAAAACGACCACAGTGATACTTCTATTTCTCAAGTAAAAGTATATGTATCAAAGACAATAACATTGAAATAATGTACACTCACCAGGTGAATTTGTCGATATCGCTGCATGGTATGATTGAAATAAAATGTCTAACTCATCTACACATATATTCATATTAATGACCAGAGTGTTAATTTAGAAACAAGACAAGTTCGTAATAAAATGTAAGGACAATTAACGCAGTGCCTGCTAGTTAGTTAAAAAGAAGGAGAAAACAATATGCTTACATTACCAACACAATTATCGAGGAGTTTAAGCTAAGTTATCCTTGTATAAGGGTACACGCATTTATGAAATAAATATGACTGTTTTCTAAAAACGTGAAACCTTAAGATCGGCTGTTCGCGTGTCTGTGTGTACCTCCTCAAAGTCAGAGAGCGTTAGATGGACGAAGCTAAGATCAACAACATCTTTAGAGATCTCCCTTCACGCCTCCAACCTTATCTAAGTCTCCATGTGTTGTCTATGTGTATGTGTTGCATAATGTGCACGACGCGATATAATCCCCTTCAGGATAAAAATGGTTACCGCATTTAACTAGACAAAAATATTACAATCAGAAAAGTTAATGGAGAAAGGAGACTGGATAAACATTACAAATGATTATAATAGAACTAAACATTATATGAAACATAATAGGTATATATAACAAATATTGAAAATTATTAAAGACAGTTACAAAACATTTTTTTAAAAATGAATCGTTAATGGCTAGAGACAGAACTAAATTGAACACACACAAAATGTAAACAATCTACTATACTGTCAAAGAATTTGTTGAATATCTGAAATTATAATAGAATGGATTAGATATGCTATACTGAAACATTTATGTAATTATAAAAGAGACTGACACACTTTTGCCTATTTTGAGATGATGGTCTCAGTCAAGTGTGTAGTATCCTTAATCTAAAAAAGAAACAATCAAATACGCTTTATTCCCATTGGAGGAACTTCTCATAAGGAACTTACTTCTCATAAGGAACTTACTTCACAAGGAACTTACTTCACACAAGGAACTTACTTCTCATAAGGAACATCTCATAAGGAACATCTCATAAAGAACATCTCATATGGAACTCCTCATAAGGAACATCTCATAAGGAACTTCTCATAAGGAACGTCTTATAAGGAACGTCTCATAAGGAACGTCTTATAAGGAACATCTCATAAGGAACTTCTCACAAGGAACTTCTCATAATGAACTTCTCATAAGGAACATCTCATAAGGAACTTCTCATAAGGAACGTCTCATAAGGAACGTCTCATAAGTAACTTCTCATAAGGAACTTCTCATAAGGAACTTCTCATAAGGAACATCTCATAAGGAACTTCTCATAAGGAACGTCTCATAAGGAACGTCTCATAAGGGACTTCTCATAAGGAACTTCTCATAAGGAACGTCTCATAAGGAACGTCTCATAAGAACATCTCATAAGGAACATCTCATAAGGAACATCTCATAAGGGACTTCTCATAAGGAACTTCTCATAAGGAACGTCTCATAAGGAACATTTCATAAGGAACGTCTCATAAGAAACGTCTCATAAGGAACGTCTCATAAGGAACATCTCATAAGGAACTTCTCATAAGGAACGTCTCATAAGGAACTTCTCATAAGGAAATTCTCATAAGGAACGTCTCATAAGGAACATCTCATAAGGAACATTTCATAAGGAACGTCTCATAAGAAACGTCTCATAAGGAACGTCTCATAAGGAACATCTCATAAGGAACTTCTCATAAGGAACGTCTCATAAGGAACTTCTCATAAGGAAATTCTCATAAGGAACGTCTCATAAGGAACGTCTCATAAGGAACATTTCATAAGGAACATCTCATAAGGAACTTCCCATAAGGAACGTCTCATAAGGAACGTCTCATAAGGAAACATTTCATAAGGAACATCTCATAAGGAACTTCTCATAAGGAACGTCTCATAAGGAACGTCTCATAAGGAACATTTCATAAGGAACATTCATAAGGAACTTCTCATAAGGAATGTCTCATAAGGAACGTCTCATAAGGAACATCTCATAAGGAACTTCTCATAAGGAACTTCTCATAAGGAACTTCTCATAAGGAACGTCTCATAAGGAACTTCTCATAAGGAAATTCTCATAAGGAACGTCTCATAAGGAACGTCTCATAAGGACATTTCATAAGGAACATCTCATAAGGAACTTCCCATAAGGAACGTCTCATAAGGAACGTCTCATAAGGAACATTTCATAAGGAACATCTCATAAGGAACTTCTCATAAGGAACGTCTCATAAGGAACGTCTCATAAGGAACATTTCATAAGGAACATTTCATAAGGAACTTCTCATAAGGAATGTCTCATAAGGAACGTCTCATAAGGAACATCTCATAAGGAACTTCTCATAAGGAACTTCTCATAAGGGACACCTCATAAGGAATATCTCATAAGGAACTCCTCATTAGGAACATCTCATAAGGAACTTCTCATAAACGTCTTGCCACGAGAAGCTGTGTCGCGGAGTACAGGTTTGATCCTGCTTCGGAACATCTATTATTCTTTGTTTTTTCTGTTATTGATTTTTTCCGAGTGTTGTAAACATACCTCTTTCTTTGAAATGATTTGCTGATCTATCGCCTCGGAAGTTTCCCTCCATTCTAATATTCATTTACTTGTGTAGTTGTAGTTGTAGTTAAACGAGGGCCCCGGTATCACTGCAAACGAATTAAAATTAAAATCCATAATTGCTCAACCGCTCGTACCAGTTGAGTCATTCGAATTAACATCTCATCTCCTTGAAGGATGCAAACAAAGAAAACAAACTGCAATCCCCATCATAGCAGCCACAGCACACGCCTAAAGCCATAAGGCGAAGCCGCATCGAAAGTGAACACAGAACTATCCCTCGTCATACGCTATCATCATTCATCGTAAGCAATCGGAATATCGAAACACGGTCCGGATGAAAAAACACAGCTCACGGTGTGCAGAGAGCGTTAAACTCAGTAGCTCCGGAATTTATTATTATTTGTCTCCAAAATGTATTGCCTGCGCTCTCCAGCAGACCCAAATGATAAATAAATTGGATCATTGAGTTGGAGAAAAGTCACGTCAACGAGGAGAAGCACTGTCTTCCTCACTTCTAAATGCAGTGGTCTAGGACGTTCAACTATGATTTCACTTCCCAAAGACATGAATATGTCACGTGACATTACCTTTTTTAAAAAAACCGTACCAGTGAAACATGTCTCAGTCTGACTTGTTTTTATCCAGCATAAAAAAATCTCGGTCTTCCTTTGCTACAAAATTTGGCCAGAAACAATTTATTCCTAATTAAAAACCGGTCAGTCTTCTTTGACGCAACAAGGCACCATAGTTAAATACTCACTGTTAATGAAACATAAATCCTGACTACAAATGAAATTATATAAGAACAAACCAAACAAAAATACATATCAATGTTTTTACGAAAAAGTCACAGGAAGTACACCAGACATGCACTCAGAATGGACGACTGAAGACTCACACGTTAGGCTTCCATGTGGTCACTGGGTGGCAAAAGAAAACAAGGAAGAACAATAGAAACCCTAAAAAAGAACCACTAAAAGTGATGGCTCAATTATGGGCTAAGAATAAAACAGGACCAATCAGTAAATTGTTAGACATGGAAAGTTATGATTTCTGACCCAAATGTCTTCTCAATGAAGCAACCAAATAACCAGCTAAGGACACTCTATTTGATATAAGTGAACCACCTATTTGACATAAGTGAACCATCTATTTGACATAAGTGAACCATCTATTTGACATAAGTGAACCACCTATTTGACATAAGTGAACCACCTACTTGACATAAGTGAACCACCTATTTGACATAAGTGAACCACCTATTTGACATAAGTGAACCATCTATTTGACATAAGTGAACCACCTATTTGACATAAGTGAACCATCTATTGATATAAGTGAACCATCTATTTGACATAAGTGAACACCTATTTGACATAAGTGAACCATCTATTTGACATAAGTGAACCATCTATTTGACATAACTGAGCCACCTATTTGACATAAGTGAACCATCTATTTGACATAAGTGAACCACCTATTTGACATAAGTGAACCACCTATTTGACATAAGTGAACCACCTATTTGACATAAGTGAACCATTTATTTGACATAAGTGAACCACCTATTTGACATAAGTGAACCACCTATTTGACATAAGTGAACCACCTATTTGACATAAGTGAACCACCTATTTGACATAAGTGAACCACCTATTTGACATAAGTGAACCACCTATTTGACATAAGTGAACCACCTATTTGACACAATTGAACCACCTTTTTGACATAAGTGAACCACCTATTTGACATAAGTGAACCACCTATTTGACATAAGTGAACATGCCAAGCGGTGTGGCGCAGAGCAGCAACGGTCATCTTTGGAATCCCGTTATACTCCAGCACTTCACAGATTTCTCTTTTTTATCTTCCACAGTTTCCAGCATGAGCTACATGCAGCTGGTGTGAAATAGGAAAATGTGTTTTGTGTTCCAGGAGTTAATAACGAAACATTTGCTGGGTCAAAGAAGAGTTCTAGCACGCACAAACACATGCCTACATACACACACACTCATACACACACATGATCACTAAATTGTTAAAAACACTGTTACTAGGGGGCCTCGGTAGCCTAGTTGGGAAAACTACCCGACTGGACTACCGATGTTCGGACAACCCGTGTTCGATTCCCGCTGGGAGCGGTGTGAATTGTACTCGTGGTTGGAAAAAAAAATAATACCTCCACGGTCGACCCAGCCGTTGGCAGAAATGGGTACCAGGGTATTGCCCTGGGAAGGTGAGGAATGTCGCCTCGCATCTGAGTTTCGATGCTTGAGGCGACACTATACAGAAATCTCCGAACATTTCTGGATAGGCGGCCGAGCACATATGGGTGGAAACTCGCGTGCTAAGACGCCGGTTCAAGTCTCGTACTTTACCTTTACTTTTACCTTTCTTTTCCTTCCATCCAATTCTACCTATTCTTCTATGTATCCACATTTCCAAGGCTTCAATTTTCTGTTCTGTTTTCTTTTCTAATGTCCATGTGTCTGCACCATATCGGATTGTTGATAAGATATAACATTCTGCTATTCTTAGTTTTAGCCCTGGTGTTATTTGTTTTGATGTTATTGTATTTTTCTTGACATTTATCAATTACTTGATGTTTACTTAAGTTTTACATTTTTCGTTACTAGTTATAGTATGTCCAAGGCAGCTGTAGCTCTGAACTGTCTCCAGGCCTATCCCTTCAACTTTGATATCCACTTGTAGGTTTTGAGTATTTTCTTTGTTTATGATCATAGCTTTAGTCTTTTTGATATTTACGTCTAATCCATTTTTTTGCTTTGTCATGTTTATTTCTTTAAGTAATTGTTGTAGATCTTTACGATTTTATGTTAGTAATACAATATCAACAGCATAAAAAAGCATAAGGAACAATAAATAACGAAACATTTGCTGTTTAGGTTAAACATATGATACCACATATCATTGATCTTATAGTTGACCCTTGACTCTATGTCAACGAAACAGAGCTGACCAAAACATCCACTTGGTTGCTCCAGTCTGTGATGTGAATAGTTAATTAGTGGACCTCTGAATTCTATCTATCTATTGACCTTTCGAGCCGTAGCCAGCCCATAGGGCACAGACCCAGACACTCTTTCTCTTATCTAAATTTTTGTTAGCAGTTTTCAATCTTTCTAAAGATATTTTATCAAATCTCGCCATTTGTCTTTGTTCTGTGCAAGCAACTCTATATCTCATCGAGGGAGCCGATTCCTGATGCTCTTGCCTCTCTGATCAATGTTCTTCTCAGTGTCTCTATGGGTCGGCCTCTTTTCCTCTTACCTGAATTGCCCTCCTGAAAAGCTGTCTAACTGGGATCACAAGTACGAGCTTGGGAGATATCTAAGCCAGGATGTTACATGTTGTTTGGTGAGCGAAGACGTTGAAGGAAAATAACATAGTGTTTAGTTTAGTCGATATATCATTCTCATTGCACAACAGACAACTCTGTCACAAGATCTATAGATAGAAGATCGATAGCACAGCAAGTAAATTGATAAGCCGTTGCTGCAAAACGAAGATAATTTAATATTACTTAATCAAACTTTTATTTATTTTGACTACTGTGATATATTTTTTATTAAAACGTGAGTTCATGAATATTAAATGGCAATATCAAATAGATAATCAAGAAATATCCAAATAATATGACAAATCAATATGATCTAAACGTTTGCTACAGGGATATGACTTAAGACGTGCCTAATGTGGTGTTCGATTATGAAACAATGTTTCATGAATTTTTATTTACTTGTGCAATTTATATTAAAAGATAACTTTAGGTAAATGAAGGTAATATTGAAAAATAAAGTTTACAGGCATGACTTCTTTACCATTTTCAAAGCCCACACATACGCGACGCGAATATACACACGCATATCTAAAAATAAGTCAACTTTAAGCACAGTTACAAGCATTAAGACGGTTCTATGACGTCACAGAATCCTCCTCCCCCCCCCCCCCCCCGCACCAGCTGGCGCACAGGATGACCTGCCTATTACCTAACACAGCTGGACCGGAGCGTGGTGGGTGTGGGCGGAGTGTGTGTGTGTGTGTGTGTGTGTCGTATATTAGATTATATAGATTGTAATTTGTAAAAAAAAATAAGTTAATAGTGTTAGCTGTTAAAAAAAATATAACACGGTTAGTCCTCGTTAACATTTGAATTTATAATTTATATTGCGAGTAGGAGGTCAGGTGCAGAATGGCTCAGTCAAAAGCAGCTTTCAAAACAACAATGAGGAAGATAACGTGTAATCTATTTTGACAATAGAAACAAGAAAACGAGTTTTAAAATGCTATGTTTAGTCAGTATTAACCTATAGACGTGACTCATGGACAATAGGATATCAGACAAGAGGAGGCTGTAGAAATGTGGTTTTACAGAAGAATGTTGAGAATACCATAGATAGATAAGAAGAGTAATGAAAGCGTTGTAGAAGAGGCCAAAGCAAAAAGAGAACTAATTTCCAATATTAGGAAAGAACAATCATCATATTTTTGCCATGTAATGAGAAGGGAACAACTGGAATATATTGTAACAACTGGGAACATTGAGGACAAAGAGATAGAGGGAAGCAAAGAGAAAAAATACCAACAGTTTAAGAGAATGGCTTGGCAGAAGGTCAACAACAGAAATAATAAATAACTGTCGAGATCAAAAGTTGTGGAGAGACATGATCACCTACGCCACCAGGCATGGTACTTTATATATATATATATATATATATATATATATATATATATATATATATATATATATGTGTGTGTGTGTGTGTGTGTTTGTACGTACGGGTATGCGTCGTTTATGATTGCTGCTTTTTCTGTAACTCTACTTAAAGTGAGAACATGATAAAACAGTGAGTGATGTACATTTCCTAGCATTCTCGGCTGATCGATTAACAAAAAAAAAACACGACAGTTTTGTAACATGACGTTAGGTCTAATTTGAGGTATTGAGTTCTTTTCTTTCTTTTCTTTCTTTTGGTTTTATGTTTGTGTCGGTGTGTATACATGCATATATATATGTGTGTATTTTCGCGTGTGTGTGTGTGTGAATGAAAAGGTCAGTGGTGTAGTGGCTAGAGCGCCAACTTTATGATATTATTAGATTTCAACCACAGACTGAAATGTTGTAATCACTCCAACTGAAAAAATGGGCACTCGACTCGCTGAATTAGGGAAAGTATTAACAGCGAGGAATATCGCGTCATCACTTCCAAATGAACGAGACCTAGCACTTTGAAATGCAATAGTTAATTGTCCCTACGCCATTATATCCGTTTATGAAATATATCATTTCTTAGATCACATGGAGCATAATTATATCATTTCTTAGATCACATGGAGCATAATTATATCATTTCTTAGATCACATGGAGCATAATTATATCATTTCTTAGATCACATGGAGCATAATTATATCATTTCTTAGATCACATGGAGCATAATTATATCAGTTCTTCTAGATTTCATGGTGTATAATTGTGTCAGTTTTTTTCTAAATATTAATGAATACATTAATATACGTTTTGAAGCTTACAAACTAGTAGAATACATGTTCTATATTATGTTTTCATATTTAATATTAAGTTTATATTCAAATACTGAAAATGATGTTAATTGTATATGGTAAACATACAACAGAGGTGATGTGCGGAAAAGTTCAAAGAAAGGTTAAATTCCAAATAATGACAAAGATATACAACTCACTCTTGACAATGAAGATACGAAATAGAATTCTTCTGTGTTATGAAGAGAACGTCTTGTTTTATAAAAGTGAATCATAGACAGCTGAACAAAAAGCATTAAAATTATTGAAGGTCACAAATATACAAATTATTGTCAGCTAGAAAAGATAAATCGGCACGCTCTGAAAGAGGAAATTGCGGGGAAAAGAAAACTATTGACAGAATCTGGAGAGAACAATCTTTATCTCTTTGGTCATGGGGACAGCTGCGATGTCTTGTAATAATTAAGTGTAGACACAACAGAGGAAAACGCGGAGAAAAAAAATAAAACAACAGCTTCAGAGAATGGTATGGACGAAAGTAAGAGAAATGATAAACAAAATGGAAAGATGTGGAGGTGTCATGATCGCCTACGCCAGCAGGTGTGTACATGATAATGCTGTTTCAGTTCATAGAAGGGGACATATATCATTTGTACTCACACGTTGCTGTCAGTAGTTGGATGCTGCTGGAAATGTTAAGGAGCGGATCTGAGCACTTTGGACATGTTCGGTCCGAGTACAGTAATAACTAACAGATATCTCAGTAACGTTGTCGTATATGTATTATGCACTTCCAAGACAACAATATACATCAGCCATTCTTCTAGCTGAGCTGAAAGTTATCCGCTTTCGTTGTTATCAAATCGGCTTCCATGACATCTCTACAAATATAGATGAACAATAAGCTGGTAGCTCAAGTTGTCATGAGGTCGTGCAAGCTGTCATTAATGAGTGCCGACTACGAGGTGACAGAAGGATTGTGATTGGTGCATTTGTGGTGGGGGCGGTACTAAAGACGCATATTTCAGCTTTAAATAGTAATAGCAATCTCAACAGTGAGCTCCCCACACCGTCCAGTTCCAATTATTTTGGAAATTAACGTGTCAGTGGAGTAGTTGTTAAACCCTAATATATAACATAAACTAAGCCTAGATCAGACAATTCTACCACAAGTTCGTTTCGTAACTGTCATAAGAGCATACCATTGAAAACCATACAGTAAACTATATAAATGTATAGCAATACTGTTCAACAACGGTTTCTACAGAAAGTTAACATACCGACACACTATATACAACAATGAACTGTACAGAGAGTAACATACTGACACACTATATACAACAATAAACTGTACAGAAAGTTATCATACCGACACACTATATACAACAATGAACTGTACAGAGAGTTAACATACTGACACACTATATACAACAATAAACTGTACAGAAAGTTATCATACCGACACACTATATACAACAATGAACTGTACAGAAAGTTAACATACAGACATACTATATACAACAATAAACTGTACAGAAAGTTAACATACCGACACACTATATACAACAATGAACTGTACAGAAAGTTAACATACTGACATACTATATACAACAATAAACTGTACAGAAAGTTAACATACCGACACACTATATACAACAATGAACTGTACAGAAAGTTAACATACCGACACACTATATACAACAATGAACTGTACAGAAAGTTAACATACAGACATACTATATACAACAATAAATTGTACAGAAAGTTAACATACCGACATACTATATACAACAATAAATTGTACAGAAAGTTAACATACCGACATACTATATACAACAATAAAACGTACATAAAGTTAACATACCGACATACTATATACAACAATAAACTGTACAGAAAGTTAACATAACGACATACTATATACAACAATAAACTGTACAAAGTTAACAAACCCACAGACAATATACACAAAGTAAGACAAATGTAGCTCGCTGGTTAGTGAACCAGACTAGCAAGGATCCCAAAGTAAGACAAATGTAGCTCGCTGGTTAGTGAACCAGACTAGCAAGGATCCCAAAGTAAGACAAATGTAGCTCGCTGGTTAGTGAACCAGACTAGCAAGGATCCCAAAGTAAGACAAATGTAGCTCGCTGGTTAGTGAACCAGACTAGCAAGGATCCCAAAGTAAGACGAATGTAGCTCGCTGGTTAGTGAACCAGACTAGCAAGGATCCCAAAGTAAGACGAATGTAGCTCGCTCGTTAGTGAACCAGACTAGCAAGGATCCCAAAGTAAGACGAATGTAGCTCGCTGGTTAGTGAACCAGACTAGCAAGGATCCCAAAGTAAGACGAATGTAGCTCGCTGGTTAGTGAACCAGACTAGCAAGGATCCAAAGTAAGACGAATGTAGCTCGCTGGTTAGTGAACCAGACTAGCAAGGATCCCAATCGACAGCTCCTAAGTTTACCCAACCTTAAATGGGTACCTGATCAATTTTCTGAAAAAAAAGAAGTGGGGTGGGGGTGGGGGGGGGGGGGCTGGAGTGATACCTATAACATCACCTATAAAATGAGCCGTTGGTCATTGACAAACATGGGCACAGATGTCTGTGTAGCATCACAAACAAGAATACGTGTCCAGCTTTATAAGAATATGCGTTTGGAATCGATCATGTGCTGAGAATGAATGAAGAAAGACTTCCCTGTCAGGCATTCATCTGGAAACCATCTGGTAAAAGTAAACAAGGATGACCAAGAGAATCAACAAGCCGAACAATTACTGTGGAAGGCTCAACCATGGAACTAGCAGTAAATCGTCAATCGTGGAGAACTATGACACCCCCCCACCCCGTCACACCCCTATGTGCTGTCCTCAGGCCGAGAGGTAAATGAATGAACTAACACCATACTTCCCATACACATTTTTTTTTCTTATACACAAGCACACATAATAATAGGCTGCACAAATAAAATATCCACACAACAAAGTGCAACAAGTTCTTATAGCAGTAGAACATACAACATGTTCACACAACTGTAGAACAAACCTATATAACGTTATACTAAAGTACACACACACATCACCACACACAATAACAGACAATGTAACAAAGCAATAACGACATAGGTTTTGCAGCAATAAATTGTAAAGAAGCCAACATAACAATAAATACTTTCAAATAAATGAACAGAACAATAAACTTCGCATTGACAGCACAACAATAGACCAAGCAACACGACCACACATCAATAGAAGGTACACAAATAATTTAAAAAATGAAATCTAAAATACCTAAATAGATACAGTACACAAATTCAACGCAGTAGAAAAATATTTCAGAAGCTCGCACATAAAAGTATGTACAGTTCACCCGATAATAAATATGCATACTTTCATAAGGAACAATAAACTATACAACATTCTACACACAATCTAGCCATAGATGCAGTTGAATGACCGACTTCTCCAATAAGCTATACAACAATTCTACACACAATCTAGCCATAGATGCAGTTGAATGACCGACTTCTCCAATAAGCTATACAACAATTCTACACACAATCTAGCCATAGATGCAGTTGAATGACCGACTTCTCCAATAAGCTATACAACAATTCTACACACAATCTAGCCATAGATGCAGTTGAATGACCGACTTCTCCAATAAGTTATACAACAATTCTAACACAATCTAGCCATAGAGGCAGTTGAATGACCGACTTCTCCAATAAGCTATACAACATTCTACACACAATCTAGCCATAGATGCAGTTGAATGACCGACTTCTCCAATAAGCTATATAACAATTCTACGCACAATCTAGCCATAGATGCAGTTGAATGACCGACTTCTCCAATAAGCTATACAACAATTCTACACAGAATCTAGCCATAGATGCAGTTGAATGACCGACTTCTCCAATAAACTATACAACAATTCTACACACAATCTAGCCATAGATGCAGTTGAATGACCGACTTCTCCAATAAACTATACAACAATTCTACACACAATCTAGCCATAAATGCAGTTGAATGACCGACTTCTCCAATAAACTCACAACTCCTTCCACAGATTTGGACGAACTCGTCATGTTTGTATAAAAACCATAGAACGCCATTAATTCATATTTGCAAACAAAACCATAAGATTAGACAATTCACGCTTCCATCTCTCAATAACTCGGCAACAGGTGAACTGGCCTCCAGCCAACTTTCAAAGCTCGAGACTAAATTTATCACAAAGTTGGATCAATTCTTCATTTCACTAACGAGAGCCCAACGTTTTTGCCTTATTTGTGGTAAACAACTTAAAGACGAACAACGGAGTGTCAGCATTCTCGATACAAAACCACACATTTGAGTTAAATCCGTGAAAATGTTTGCCTCAGCGAAACAATTCAGTGAACTTAACATTTATTTGACCTACTTCAGCGGATGAGTTTGATATGTTGAGAAATGAAAGAATAGCATGGACACATGGACAGCAGTTTAATGTTACAACTTTCAGCGAAATAGTCTTTGCTTTTCTTGGAAATGAATTCGGAAGTTGTCAAGGGGAGATATATTTTGCACTGCTTTTCACAGAGAGAGAGAGAGAGAGAGAGAGAGAGAGAGAGAGAAATATATATATATATATATATATATATATAATTTTATTTTAAATATATATACATTGGGAAAACCACCCAACTGGACTACCGACGTTCGGACAACCCGTGTTCGATTCCCGCTGGGAGCAGTGTGAATTGCACTCGTGGTTGGGGAAAAAAAATGCCCCCACGGTCGACCCAGCCGTTGGCAGAAATGGGTACCAGGGTATTACCCTGGGAAGGTGAGGAACGTCGCTTCGCATCTGAGTTTCGATGCTTGAGGCGACACTATACAGAAATATCCGAACATTTCTGGATAGGCGGCCGAGCATATATGGATGTAAACTCGCGTGCTAAGACACCGGTTCAAGTCTCGTACTTTACCTTTACCTTTATATATATATATATGATACTTTTCTGTCATGTTACGTCATTTGTTTTCTTGTGACTTACATCTAGTTTTTGTTCCTTATCACCCTTTGCCTCTCAGAATGACAGACATTGACAATTCTCTGAAAGCAAAGCTAGAATAAGTATAATCTTCAGACAATACACGCTAGCCTTAGCATTCCTCCTTTTTGTCGCTTCATTTTCCTCCCTTCAGTCAGGAGTAAAGACAGTTCTCCTTTTTGTCTGGCCTCGTCTGCTGATACTTTTCTGAGTGGTTCTAGTATTCCGTCTGTTCATCTTTTTCGAGGACTCTCTCTCTCTCTCTCTCGGTGTGTTGTTTTTTTAGCATTTGTTGATAGCTGTGTAGATTGTGTTTAGCTGTTTCTGACTTGCAACTTGGCCCACACTGTCTAGTTCATGTTTCTTTATATATTCTACCACGCGAGTTATCTCTGACTGTGTCTCCTTTGATTGTCACTTCTATTTTTGTCTCTCAAACTGGCTTCCCCTCTGATACATATATATAATCTTATTGATTGTTCCCGAAATCTAACTTTCAAATATAACGTTGATAGCACAAAGTTGTGATAAAGTGTTCAAGCAGTGGTGGATGAACATAGCACGTGTCTCTATTTGTGAAGTGTTTGCATGGAGGAAAAATTAAACGATAAGAGCTGAAATGACAAACAAACAAATCATGTCTGAACTTTTCAATCAATTGATTGTGGATAATTACATGTTTTTTTCAGCATTTCCATGTGAAATAATCAAGTTTATTGTAGATTCGCTGGTTTCAAGACATCGAGTGTCTAGCCGAACCTGACACAGATGATAAAACATGGGTCAAGTGAACAATATGACCATGGATTAACTTTTCGGAGTTGAAAGTTAACAATAACATGCTTGTTGCTTCTATATTTTCGTCTACACAAATCTGTCTCCAAAGCAACAAGACTATGTCTAATATAATAAATTGCTAATACAAGAGACTATATAAGTCCACAAAATAACAAACCGAAACAACAAATCTATCTCAAGTACAATAATTTAGTAATGAAAGAAACTATATAAGCTCACACAACAAGCGTCTTTAAAAACGATTGCCTGAAAAAAAATTAAATTATTAATGAAAGCTACTATATATAGAAGTCCACACAACAATAGTTTATATAAGATGTCTATACTACAGTGATAATACAATACAATCTATAAACCCTCAGACAATTAGTCCATACGGCATCTCCGATGTGAACATATACAACCGACAAAATACACCTGTGCGTCAATTGCATATACAAGTCTACCTCTATACAAGTCTATCTCTATACAAGTCTACCTCTATACAAGTCTACCTCTGTACAAGTCTATCTCTATACAAGTCTACCTCTATACAAGTCTATCTCTATACAAGTCTACCTCTATACAAGTCTACCTCTATACAAGTCTATCTCTATACAAGTCTATCTCTATACAAGTCTACCTCAATACAAGTCTATCTATATACAAGTCTACCTCTATACAAGTCTATCTCTATACAAGTCTATCTCTATACAAGTCTACCTCTATACAAGTCTATCTCCGTCTCCGATGTGAACATACCACTACATACAACTTCACGCCAATGTGATATACCAGTTTCTAGTAAATCTCTCTCCGATGTGAACATACCACTACATACAACTTCACGTCAATGTGATATACCAGTTTCTAGTAAATCTCTCTCCGATGTGAACATACCACTACATACAACTTCACGTCAATGTGATATACCAGTTTCTAGTAAATCTCTCTCCGATGTGAACATACCACTACATACAACTTCACGCCAATGTGATATACCAGTTTCTAGTAAATCTCTCTCCGATGTGAACATACCACTACATACAACTTCACGTCAATGTGATATACCAGTTTCTAGTAAATCTCTCTCCGATGTGAACATACCACTACATACAACTTCACGTCTATGTGATATACCAGTTTCTAGTAAATCTCTCTCCGATGTCAACATACCACTACATACAACTTCACGTCAATGTGATATACCAGTTTCTAGTAAATCTCTCTCTCCGATGTCAACATACCACTACATACAACTTCACGTCAATGTGATATACCAGTTTCTAGTAAATCTCTCTCCGATGTGAACATACCACTACATACAACTTCACGTCAATGTGATATACCAGTTTCTAGTAAATCTCTCTCTCCGATGTCAACATACCACTACATACAACTTCACGTCAATGTGATATACCAGTTTCTAGTAAATCTCTCTCTCCGATGTCAACATACCACTACATACAACTTCACGTCAATGTGATATACCAGTTTCTAGTAAATCTCTCTCTCCGATGTCAACATACCACTACATACAACTTCACGTCAATGTGATATACCAGTTTCTAGTAAATCTCTCTCTCCGATGTGAACATACCACTACATACAACTTCACGTCAATGTGATATACCAGTTTCTAGTAAATCTCTCTCTCCGATGTGAACATACCACTACATACAACTTCACGCCAATGTGATATACCAATTTCTAGTAAATCTCTATCTCCGATGTCAACAGTAAGAATTGCAATTGGAAACTCGTTATCCAGAACTCCGCGACAGGAGGCAAACAGGTCATCAGAAGATGATCCGCCAGGCAAGTGTTTCTGACCCTTGGCTTCTTGACACTATCTTCAGTGTGAACATAACACAATGAACGATATACACCCACACATCAAAAACTTCGCTCACCGTAAACTATAATTGAACACACACACACACACACACACACACAAAATGTCTGCAGCAAGCGCTCATAGTTTCTCCTTCCATTTTACTTTCATGTCATCGAAGAACAACTCAATCGATTACACTCTTTCACAAGAAATCAGAAAATTCGATTGTCGATCGAGTGTCTCTTCGTGTGTACACATACTCAGTGATAATTTTTAAACGATTCAGTTTGACTCGATTTCAAAATAGATCGATGTACTCTACAAACAGTAGTATCGTCTCGCTCTGGTGCTGGAGAAACATCGCACAACTCTCACAAGGGGGCGATACTGTTACTTCCTAGTAAATCGATGTGCGTGTACTGTAGACCAGTTAACATTAACCGCATTGTTATCTTTCAACTACACGCAAAGAAAGCCAAATTCTGGGTAATAAAATCCACACAATATATGTATACTCAAGTGAAGCTACAACCATTCTGATTATCGTCATAAGTCGTCATTTTTGTAAGCACTTAGGTAACGAACACACGTCATATATATATATATATATATATATATACAATATGATGCTATAACTATGTTACATTTAAGATTCAATTGACTTATAAGTTTTCAATTCTGTTTTTTATTTCGCGTAATCATTCATACACAATACGTGAGCTGTGTGTTTCATCCGGATTGTGTTTTGATATTCCGATTGCTGACGATGAATGATAATATCGTATGAAGAATGACAATTCAGCTGCGTTCACTTTCGGTGTTGCTTGGCCTTATTTTTTGGGCGTGTGCTGTAGCTGCTATGATGGTGGCTGCAGCTGTTTTTCTTTGTTTGCATCCTTCAATGAGATGATTTTTAATTCGGATTAATTAATTGACTGGCACGGGCGGTTGAGCAATTATGGATTTTAATTCGTGTTCAGTGATACCGGGGCCTTCGAATAACCATAACCATACAACGGCCTTAGTCCGTCAAACCAATACAGGGAAGTAATTCACAAATCCATACAGGTTAATTTCGATATTAAATTATAAATCTTGAATTAAAAGCTCTTTAGATTTGTGGCATTGATTCACGTAAAAAAAATGATAACATTTATTCTGTAAACCAGTTTTCATTAAAAATGTCTTCAGACTCCAGGACAAATCCTGCAAATATAGGAACCGTATAGAGAGTTAACATAGGGCCCGCGAGAAGCGTGTTATAAAGTTTTAGAGCACTCGTGATGACGGCTAGCATCAGGGTAACTCGCTCTCTGCCTGACTTATTTGGTTTATTATACAGACGCCACGAGAGTAGATGAAGAAAAACATGAGGTATATTGTTCGTTTTAACAGGAGTATTATGAGTTTCTATCTATTGTCCTCTCGTGCCAAAGACGGCACATAGGGCAGAACCACAATCTCAGAAACATAAACCTTGCGTGCCAAAGTGGCACATATTGCAGAGATCACTGCTCTAAAATATATGGCGCTGTTTCCATAACAATACTTTTTACAATGACAGCTTGTCAAGCCATCGATCAACCTCCTTAGTCGCCTCTGACGACATGCCTGGGAGGTCACAGTGTCATTATTCTTTACCTCCCTCATAATGAGGCCCCGGTAACACACATGAAGTTTATGAGTTTACGTTAGGTTTATTACAAATATTGAGAATTAACCCGTCAACATATTTAACCTGTCAACAGAAGTAGCCAGGCAACAGTATTTACCATTCAACAGAAGTAGCCAAGCAACAGAAGTAACCATTCAACAGAAGTAGCCAGGCAACAGAAGTAACCAGAATACAGTGCACAAATGATGCTGAAATCAATTGATTAGGCCATTAAGAAAGCATTAGTGGAATAGATGACGGAGTAGAAGAGACATGTGAGTGGCAAACAAAACAGGGAACGATGGTGGTAAAGATCTTGGTGCCCCTTGTAAATGAGGATCATGCATGGGGAAACTGTCACTACTCTACAAAACGTCGAGTGATTGATCGCTATCTTACAAGATGACTAGGGATTGGTTGTTGCATGTCAGACGTCGAGATGTTGATTGTTACATGCCAAACGTCGAGAGTTTTGTTGTTGCATGTTTGACGTCGAGAGGTTGGTTGTTACATGCTAGACGTCGAGAAGTTGGTTGTTGTATATCAGACGTCGAGAGATTGGTTGTTGCATGCCAGACATCGAGAGTTTGGTTGTTGTATGCCTGATGTCGAGAGTTTGGTTGTTCTATGCCTAACGTTGAGAGGTTAGTTGTTGCATGCCAGACATCGAGAGATTGGTTGTTGCATGTCAGACGTCGAGAGATTGGTTGTTGCATGTCAGACGTCGAGAGATTGCTTATTAGTCTACAAACACCGAGAGATTGGTAGCTACACTACAAGAGGCAAAACGCCGAGATTGGTATAGAGATTGGTTTCTATACTATAAGAGAAGAAATATTTAGTTGCTACACTATAAGACACCAAGAGATGAGTTGCTGCACTTTAAGACACCGAGAAGTGGGTTCCTACACTATAAGACACTGAGAGACTGGTAAAAATAAACCTTTCACACATCGAAAGATTTGTTGCTATCTTACTAGACGCCAGGAGATTGGTTGCTATCTTAACCAGACTCCGAGAGATTGGTTGTTACGTTAAACACACTTCGAGATTGGTTGCTACCCTAACCAGGCTGTAAGAGACTGGTTGCTATATTGCCAGACCCCAAGAGATCTGTTTCTACTTTACTAGATTCTGAGAGGCTGGTTGCTACGTTGCCAGAAGCTGGAAGATTGGTAGCTACCTTACTGGACTTCGAGAGGTTGGTTGCTACCTTACTGGACTTCGAGAGGTTGGTTGCTACCTTACTGGACTTCGAGAGGTTGGTTGCTACCTTACTGGACTTTGAGAGGTTGGTTGCTACCTTACTGGACTTCGAGAGGTTGGTTGCTACCTTACTGGACTTCGAGAGGTTGGTTGCTACCTTACTGGACTTCGAGAGGTTGGTTGCTACCTTACTGGACTTTGAGAGGTTGGTTGCTACCTTACTGGACTTCGAGAGGTTGGTTGCTACCTTACTGGACTTTGAGAGGTTGGTTGCTACCTTACTGGACTTTGAGATGTTGGTTGCTACCTTACTGGACTTCGAGAGGTTGGTTGCTACCTTACTGGACTTTGAGAGGTTGGTTGCTACCTTACTGGACTTTGAGAGGTTGGTTGCTACCTTACTGGACTTCGAGAGGTTGGTTGCTACCTTACTGGACTTCGAGAGGTTGGTTGCTACCTTACTGGACTTCGAGAGGTTGGTTGCTACCTTACTGGACTTTGAGAGGTTGGTTGCTACCTTACTGGACTTTGAGAGGTTGGTTGCTACTTTACTGGACTTTGAGAGGTTGGTTGCTACCTTACTGGACTTTGAGAGGTTGGTTGCTACTTTACTGGACTTTGAGAGGTTGGTTGCTACCTTACTGGACTTTGAGAGGTTGGTTGCTACCTTAACCAGATCTCGAGAGATTGGTTGCTACCTTAACCAGATATCGAGAGGTTGGTTGCTACCTTAACCAGATCTCGAGAGGTTGGTTGCTACCTTAACCAGATCTCGAGAGGTTGGTTGCTACCTTAACCAGATCTCGAGAGGTTGGTTGCTACCTTAACCAGATCTCGAGAGATTGGCTGCTATCTTAACCAGATCTCGAGAGATTGGTTGCTACCTTAACCAGATCTCGAGAGGTTGGTTGCTACCTTACCAGATCTCGAGAGGTTGGTTGCTATCTTGCCAGACCCCAATTGATTGGTTGCTATCTTGCAAGACCCCAAGAGATTAGTTGCTATAATGAAAGACCCAAAGAGATTGGTTGCTATCTTGCCAGACCCCAAGAGATTGGTTGCTATCTTGCCAGACCCCAATTGATTGGTCGCTATCTTGCCAGACCCCAAGAGATTTGTTGCTATCATGAAAGACCTCAAGAGATTGGTTGCTATCATGAAAGACTCCAAGAGATTGGTTGCTATCATGAAAGACCCCAAGAGATTTGTTGCTATCTTGCCAGACCTCAAGAGATGGTTGCTATCTTGAAAGATTCCAAGAGATTGGTTGCTATCATGAAAGACCCCGAGAGACTGGTTGCTATCTTGCCAGACCTCAAGAGATGGTTGCTTTTATGAAAGACACAAGAGATTGGTTTTTATCATGAAAGACCCCAAGAGATTGGTTGTTATCATGAAAGACCCCGAGAGATTGTTGTTGTCAATAAAGACCCCAAGAGATTGGTGGTTATCATGAAAGACCCCAAGAGATTGGTTGCTAACTTGCCATACCCGAAGGGTTTGTGAACATCTACGGGATGTCCAACAGAATACTGGTACTCCAGTGTCTTCCCACTTCAACTCCCCTGATCACAAGGGTAAAGACGACATCCGTGTCACTGGAATTGTCCTTTGTTACTCTGGCGTCCGCAGCCGCTTTATTTTGGAAAATCGCTTCATAGTCCAGTATGGTTCGCTGACCCCACGAGGCATGAATGTATCACACTCATACACATAGTTTCCTTTTGGTTGCTCCTTCCCTTTTGCATAGCCTTCTCTACTGCACATATTTTGGATCTTTGGTCTATCTACTATGCCATGCTATTTATAGTTCTTCTCCTCTAGTCCCTTATGAGACACTTCGGTGTTCTCTATACCTTTCTCCTCTGTGCTCCTTACCCCTTATTAGACCCCAAGAGATTGGTTGTTATCATGAAAGACCCCAAGAGATTGGTTGTTATCATGAAAGACCCCAAGAGATTGGTTGTTATCATGAAAGACCCCAAGAGATTGGTTGTTATCATGAAAGACCCCAAGAGATTGGTTGTTATGAAAGACCCCAAGAGATTGGTTGTTATCATGAAAAATCCCAAGAGATTGGCTGCTACTTTAGTAGTCACCGAGATAGTAATTTCTATCTTACTGGACACATAGCTACAAACTTACAAACACACTTTCTCCGTGTGGCTACAAGCTTACAAACACATTCTCCTCGTGTGGCTGTAAACTTACACAAACATTTTTTTCGCGTGCTACCTATAAACACACAAACACTTTCTCTCCGAGTGGCTACAAACACACAAACACATTCTCTCCGCGTGACTACATAAACTTTAAAATATATTCTCTCAACGTTGCTACACGGCTACACGCTTATAATATGCGAGTCCAACCGTCGCTGGCGCTGTACGGAATTCGTTGCTAATATCCTTATTGTGTTATCAGGAAATGTATCCAGATTTTAACAGACACTGTTCTAGGGTGGTGTTTAAAAACAGCTTGTTAACACATTTGCCATCTCATTATTTAGTTATGGGGCACATTCTAATGTACTTTGGCTGAGTTCCTTGTTTATCAGCTTAAAACTATGAATTAAGGAAAAGCGCTCAGCTTCTCATGTAAGGAAAACAAAAAGATTCATACAGAACAACGCTATCTATAATGGCATAAATCAAATCTCTGGGTTCCGTCGCGGAGGAGATTTTTCAGTGAGGAATGAAGATCGCAAGCCAAGTCGTGGTGTGTGGTTTAATATCAACCCATGAAAGGCGAAATATCTTTTATTTTATCGAGAATCGATTAAGAGTCCACCTGACTGAACAAAGGTTGACCCACTGGTTTTTCTAGTTCTTGGTCCATCTATTGATCTTGTAAGTATTGGAGCATCTAAAAAGACTTAAATCTCTTTCATTTGATTGAATATGTATTTAGAGAATTTGTAGTAATTTTTGTTTTTTTTTTAGGATTAAAGTATTAAACATCACAGTGTTATATCACAGCACTATAGGTGAGGGAACTATTCTCTACCGTGCTGTTAATACCTAATTTACAGAATAAACGAAACTATTCTAGGGAATAGACGAAACTATTTTACATAATAATTGAAATACAAAGTGACATTATTATAAATCCTTCCTAATATTACAATAACATGAATATAATTTGATTATAAATTATTTGTAAGATATACATATCCTAGAGAAGATAATTTTGAGGGCATAGTTCCAGGTAAACGAGAGAAAGCGAAAGAGAGAGAGAGAGAGAGAGAGAGAGAGAGAGAGAAAGAGAGAGGAAAACCTAGAAAAAAGTAGGAGCAAGATATCTCAGACGAACTGGGATTGATTACTGCAGGCGCTGGACATCTCGCACAGGACGAGTACAACTTCAGCGTAGCTGTCACGGTGCAGAGTTCTAACACGGTCATGCAGTTAAGTGTTGATTAGAAGGGAGCAGGGCTCTGAGCGAATCCAAAGAAAGGAGGCGTGAAAGAACAAAATAAACAAAACACAAGACTAAGGCTGCTAGAAGTCCGAGGGCTTGAACTCTATACATCCCTCAACATCCGAGGGCTTGAACTCTATACATCCCTCAACATCCGAGGGCTTGAACTCTATACATCCATCAACATCCGAGGGCTTGTACTCGATACAACCCTCAACATCCGAGGGCTTGTACTTGATACAACCCTCAACATCCGAGGGCTTGTACTCGATACAACCCTCAACATCCGAGGGCTTGTACTTGATACAACCCTCAACATCCGAGGGCTTGTACTTGATACAACCCTCAACATCCGAGGGCTTGAACTCGATCCAACCCTCAACATCCGAGGGCTTGTACTCGATACAACCCTCAACATCCGAGGGCTTGTACTCGATACAACCCTCAACATCCGAGGGCTTGTACTTGATACATCCCTCAACATCCGAGGGCTTGTACTTGATACATCCCTCAACATCCGAGGGCTTGTACTTGATACATCCCTCAACATCCGAGGGCTTGTACTTGATACATCCCTCAACATCCGAGGGCTTGAACTCTATACATCCCTCAACATCCGAGGGCTTGAACTCTGTACATCCCTCAACATCCGAGGGCTTGAACTCTATACATCCCTCAACATCCGAGGGCTTGAACTCTATACATCCCTCAACATCCGAGGGCTTGAACTCTATACATCCCTAAACATTCGAGGGCTTGAACTCTGTACATCCCTCAACATCCGAGGGCTTGTACTCTACATATCCGTCAACATCAGACAACTTAAACTCTACACATTCCTCGGCATCTAATGGTTAAACTCTCTACATCCACGACATCCAAGGGTTAAATTCTACACTACCCTCGACATCCCAGGGTTGAACTATCTACATCCCTCAACATCCGAAGGCTTAAACTTTACAATACAATGAAATCAAGAAAACAAAGAAAGAAAGAGGAAATAAAACTATAACGGAGTTAACAAAATGGCAGGGAAAAAACTCGGTCATGCCAGGTATTTAAATTACTGAACATACAGTGTCAGAGAGAAGTAGATTGCTAGCTCCATTAAGCACACGGTGATGTTTTTTTGTATAGAAAGAGGAGATATCTCAAAATATATAACACATTTTTCTTTCTTTTTAAAATGATACATGACGACAAGAAAAGTCACTGAAAGCTGAGGATGAATCGTTGATATTGCAAGATTTCTTGAAGAAGTTCTTCAATAAAACTGTTAAGCGATTTCAGCGAAAAAAAAGGATATATAATAGGCTTCAACAGGGAATGAACGCCAGTCACAGGTTGAACTGTGTCTAACTATGGCAAGTTCCAGTGTTCATCTTCCCCTGTTATTCTAGTCAGTAAATGGAGAATGTAAAATAGAACAGAATAGACTTTATGTTGTCCATTGCAGTCCGCTTACAAAACGATTACTATACATTTATTTATTTTGATTGCGTTATTGCATCTGTCACGTCACAGTCAAACTCCTTCCAAAAATTGAGGAAATAATATTGACTAAAACAACTATGACCTGTTTGCAGCTACAATAAAAAAAAATAATTTATAAAAATATTTAAAAAAACACACATACTGGAGGGAAACAAACAAATGAAGAATGTAAAATAATTAAGGGTAGAAATCGTTTACTTACTTTATTGTTCAGAATGACATCATTCTGTCTCCGGGTTACAAACCACCATGGCCAACTCAAGTTTTCTCAATGAAGCCTGAATAATTCAGTCTACAGAACACTCATGACAGAAGTTTGCAAAAATGTGAAGAGGAATTTATCAAAACAAACTGCACAAATCGTTTTATTTTATTACGAAGAAATTGTGTTAAATGCAGTGTTTGACTTAACTATTGATTAACGATAATTCACACATGATAGAGGATAGTTATTAAACTCTTGTAATCCGTCATGTTTTACAAAGCTGCTCTTGTGAGACACACATCCGCAACTCGATACAGAGCAGTTTCTGTGTTGTTGGAACGCACGGGATATTTATAGAACAACTGTATCCTGGTGTTGATGAAAACTAAGCAGAACATTCTGTCGACGGAGGAAAAACTCAACAACGATTTCGTCTTCAAACAGCAAGTGAACATCGATCGGACGCGAATGCCAGGCGTTTCTGTAACGCGGTGGGATTTTCTGTTTGGCGCGGAATTTAGATTCAGGATTGAGAGAGCTGCCTCTAGGAGTAGAGAAGTTGAAGTGTGGGCAGAATGAGAAGTGAGTGTCATACACTTGCGGGGGTGTTGCAGGAATGAGAGAACGGGGGTAGCATTTGGAGGAGGCAGAGGAGGAATCAATGACAGTGAGAGATGAAAAATGATACAAATATTAGAGGTGGGGATTTCTATAACGAGAGATCTTCTACAGGGCATGCAAATATGGGGAGTGAAAGGTCATCAACCCACACAAGCTCTTCTTTGGGTGGAAAGAGTATTTAGCTCAAACATTCATGTTTTTGTATTTAAGGATTAAAGTGTATAGCTCAAACATTCATGTTTTTGTATTTAAGGATTAAAGTGTATAGCTCAAACATTCATGTTTTTGTATTTAAGGATTAAAGTGTATAGCTCAAACATTCATGTTTTTGTATTTAAGGATTAAAGTGTATAGCTCAAACATTCATGTTTTTGTATTTGAGGATTAAAGTGTATAGCTCAAACATTCATGTTTTTGTATTTAAGGATTAAAGTGTATAGCTCAAACATTCATGTTTTTGTATTTGAGGATTAAAGTGTATAGCTCAAACATTCATGTTTTATATATTTAAGGATTAAAGTGTACAGCTCAAACATTCATGTTTTATATATTTAAGGATTAATGTGTATAGCTCAAACATTCATGTTTTTGTATTTAAGGATTAAAGTGTATAGCTCAAACATTCATGTTTTTGTATTTAAGGATTAAAGTGTATAGCTCAAACATTCATGTTTTTGTATTTAAGGATTAAAGTGTATAGCTCAAACATTCATGTTTTTGTATTTAAGGATTAAAGTGTATAGCTCAAACATTCATGTTTTTGTATTTAAGGATTAAAGTGTATAGCTCAAACCAGAGGGAAGGGAGAGGGAATTAAGAGAGGATGAAAGCATGAGCTCAAACATAACAAGTATGGGAAAATAGAGTGTCTAGTTAAACATTATGTTTGAGAAATAGAGTGTCTAGTTAAACGTTATGTATAGGAAAATAGAGTGTCTAGTTAAACATTTTGTTTGAGAAATAGAGTGTCTAGTTAAACGTTATATGTTACGTTAAACATCATATAAAATACAAAGCCATGGCGAAGTAGGCAATTACATAGAAAATAGAAAAGCCATTGGGTAAGTAGACATTATGATGTTAGTAACCACAATCTTTTCGTGACCATCAAAACATTTTTAGGTAATATAGTCGGCACTACGCCTGGTCGCCCACTCTTTACCGGAGAAAATTTCTGATACCAGTTATTATCAGATATTCCGTAAACCCCGATGGCAAAATAGTCAAAAGAAAACACTCCTGGCGTCGAGGTGTCCAATCCTAGAACTAGAGTTAATCACCACATACACCACATTGGTTATATGTGCACATACGCTCACACACAAATACAAACACATTTTCAGCCGGAATGAATTCTGGTAAATTGTATAAGATGTAACCATTGTGAGTCCGATATTTTATATTTTAAACTTAGTTGTGTACTCACGAACATGGTCAGTTATTTATTTCATATTTTGTTTTACAATAACCGACGATCTCCACACACGGTAACCGTTACCGATATGAAATGTGTTAGACACGTGACAGGAAATAGCCGTAGATATAAGATCAGATGTGAATAGCTGGGGATAACAATAGGAACAAGTCTCGCTATTGAATATATAAAAAGGAAAAAAAGATAAAATAGTAAAGCCACAGGATAGGACAGATAGATCAAAACGCAATACAACGAGATTTTAAAAATGCTGCGAGAAGACAAGACCAAAGGTCGACCATTGAAAAAGATGGATTGATGAAATATTAGAAACACTAGGGAACATAACGGCAGGAGAAGCCAACAGAAGAGCACAAGATCACAAACTACATCTCCCCTCGACGCTGAAAGAAGTTCTTCTCAGAACAATATACAAAATCAGCAGTTGCGTCGCGATTGATTTCGCATGATATCAGATATATTTTGCGCAACTTCAGCGAGGAAAGACAATTTAACCTGATTAACAATGCCTGCGCCTTTAAAAAAATATTTTACCAGTTACGGTTGTGTTTGCGTTTTTAACTAAGAATATGTTGTAAATTGTATCATTTACCTCCCATAAGACTAAGCACTCGAGTTTAACTAGTATGTAGGGGGGCACTAAAATACAAATCTCGATCGCTTTGTATTGACTACAGCAGAAAAATTTCGAGCTATCACTGCACAGCTACAAGCATTTATCACAGCAATAGATTCAGAAAGGAAACGTTCAATTGTGGAAAAACTGGGCAAAGCAAAGAAGAAGAGGTCGACCTAGAGAAACAATAAGAAGAGCACTGGGGCTAGATGCAACACCAGCGGGAATTAGCTCCCTTGTCAATATTGAGAGAGTCGCCTTGAGAAAGTGGCGTGGCAAGATACAAGTCGTGTTCTATGCAAATTCTGATGTTTAATGGGGGCCTCGGTAGACAACTTGGGTAAACCACCCGACTGGGCTACCGACGTTCGGACAACCCGTGTTCGATTCCCACTGGAAGCAGTATGAGTTGTACGCAAGGTTGGAAAAAAATACCCCCGTGGTCGACCCAGCCGTTGGCAGAAATGGGTACCAGGGTATAGTACTCTGGGAAGGTGAGGAATGCCGCCTCGCATCGTAAGTTTCGATGCTTGAGGCGGCACTATCCAGAAGTCTCCGAACGCTTCTGGATAGGCGGCCGAGCACATTTGGGTGAAAAGTCGCGTGCTAAGACGCCGGCTCAAGTCTCGTACCTTACCATTTCCTTCATCTGATGTTTAATAGAAATCTGTCGTTGGACATGGGAAAGTCTTGGACGTTTATCGTTATGTACAATTTTATATGCGCCATAGAAACTGCTGGTTACATCTATACCTCATTCGATTCATGTCCTTAAGTTCACAATTACTTTCCCTTGTGTTTATTCATTCCTGTAATAAGAAATCTATTGTATCTGTTGAAAATCATGTTGATTTTCCTTCCGTTCAGTTCATTTGTTTGAAATGTCTGCTAAATGTTACATATTTTTATTTCGTTTATATTTCTTTTGTCTTTCATTAATGTTTCCTCTACAACAACTAAAGGAAGGAACAGTTCTCCCTCTATCCGCCCTTAAAGGGGCAATAAGTGGGCGTGGATGAGTTATGTTGTGGTTTCCAGCTAGATTGTAATACGCCCTTCGGCCCGACACATTGGACTTCAACACACCATTTTTGAGCACCGGGTTGCCTTTCCTCTTCAATCTCTCCTCACTTGGCCAGATTATATATTCTGTTACTAAGAGCACCACTGATAGGTGGAGCAGGGTCTCCATCAGCTGTTGTTTGCCGATCCTGACACATGCAGTGAGCTGTTGATGACGGACACCTCTTAACTCAGTCCCCCCCTTCTACTCATTACTGTTTGAATGCAATTCTTTTGCCTCAAGTAGATTCAATTCTTTCTCTTTCATAAGACTCTGTCAAGTTATGTCTTCATTGTCCTGTGTTTATCAGTAATCGAACTCTCCAACCCCCTTTTCTCTCACCCTCTCTACGTCACTATGTTATCCATTTTTTTTCTTTGCACGCTTATATCTGTTTGATGCTATAACCATGTTTTCACACTTCCATATACCTTCCCCTATCACCATTTCCCCATTCCATCTATCAAATAAACTCAATTCACTCCCTGATGTCATGTCTCGTTGGCATTATTCATTCTCTCCCATAACCCCTAAGATCTCCAGTCCTCTCGCTCTCCCAATTACCTGCCCTTCCCAGTTCAATAATTATCTCTCCCAGTACTTTCAATCACTGTCGTCTGGAATAGTCGCCCTTAGCTTCTTGAATGAAAATGTCGAGGTGACGCCCACAATAACTGACCCTGCACAAGGTCAAAGTACAAATATCAACAACGTAGAATGGGTGCGTATTTTATGAGGATATGTTATACGTGGTCACCCATTAAAAAACAGATCTGCTGCAATCTATCACATATTTCGTAAGACCCTGATACGTGGTGGGAATTCCCCTGATATCCCAAATTGCAAAATAAAAGATAAGACTTAGAAATATATCCTCTACTGTGTGCAGAACAGCAGAATACAAAAATCGCAGTCTTGCAAAATGCAAGATCTTCTTTTGCGTGTCTATTTTACAAATATTACAAAGGAAGGGTAGCAACAAATTCTTGAAATTGACAAATTCATTACACAATGCATACAGAAATGACATAGTTAAGTGTTATTGAGGAAATGTTCACACTCAAGTACCACATATAAGGCAGTCGCGATAGCTCAGTGGATAGTGAACTGGACTACGACAGACAAGAGGTCGGATCCGATCCTAATCGATGGCTTCCGGGTTCACCCAGCCTTGAAAGATTACCGGATTTTTTATGAGAAACTAAAGCGGCACGGGCGTAATACCGACCACATTACCCCAAAAATTATGTACCGAAGGTCTATAAAAATTATGGTGACTAACACCATACTTAACACTAACACCATAATTGACTCTTCTTCTACTTCTTTCCTTCCTCATCTGCCTTTCAGCGTCGAGGAAATTTACTAACGAAGTTAGTATTATTTATTTGCGAAGTTCAAGAATTGGGTATTGTGAGGTATTGTGTGGACAATAGTACAATGGTAACGGAGAGGGAATCAATAATAGGGACATTTGACACGATTTACAAGTATTGCTTGGACCATTCTTTATGGCATGACACCAGGCTAAAGTAGACATGGCACTACGCTAAAGTAGGTGTGACACTAGGCTAAAGTAGACATGGTACCAGGCTAAGGCAGACATGGCACCAGGTGAAAGTAGGTACGGCACCAGGTTAAAGTAGGCATGGCACCAGGCTGAAGTAGGCATGACACTAGGCTAAAGTAGACATGGTACCGGGTTAAAGCAGGCAAGGCACCAGGCTAAAGTATACATGGCACTAGACTAAAGTAGGCATGGAACCAGGCTAAAGTAGATATAGCACCAGCCTAAAATAGGCATGGCATCAGATTAAAGTAGACATGACACCAGGCTAAAGTAGACATGGAACCAGGCTAAAGTATACATGGTACTAGACTAAAGTAGGCATGGCACCAGGCTAAAATAGATATACCACCAGCCTAAAGTAGTCACGGCATCAGACTAAAGTAGACACGGCCACAGGCTAAAGTAGACATGGCACAAGGCTAAAGTAGATATAGCACCAGCCTAAAGTAGGCATGGCATCAGATTAAAGTAGACATGACACCAGGCTAAAGTAGACATGGAACCAGGCTAAAGTATACATGGTACTAGACTAAAGTAGGCATGGCACCAGGCTAAAATAGATATACCACCAGCCTAAAGTAGTCACGGCATCAGACTAAAGTAGTCACGGCATCAGGCTAAAGTAGACACGGCCACAGGCTAAAGTAGGCATGGCATCAGACTAAAGTAGCCATAGCACCAGGCAAAAGTAGACATGACACCAGGCTAAAGTAGACATGGCACTAGGCTAAAGTAAGCAAGGCATCCGACTAGGCATGGCACCAGGCTAAAGTAGGCATGACATCAGACTAAAGTAAGCATGGCACCAGACTAAAGTAGACATGGCACTAGGCTAAATTAGTCATAGTACCAGACTAAAGTAGACATGGCAAATGGCTAAATTAGTCATAGTACCAGGCTAAAGTAGTCATGGCACTAGGCTAAAGTAGGCAAGGCATCAGACTAGGCATGGCACCAGGCTAAAGTAGGCATGACATCAGACTAAAATAGGCATGGCACCAGACTAAAGTAGACATGGCATCAGGCTAAAGTAGTCATGATACCAGGTTAAAGTAGTCGTGGCACCAGGCTAACGTTGGCAAGGCATCAGACTAGGCATGACACCAGGCTAAAGTAGGCATGACACCAGACTAAAGTAGGCATGACACCAGGCTATAGTAGGCATGACACCAGACTAAAGTAGGCATGACACCAGACTAAAGTAGACATGGCACCAGGCTAAAGTAGACATGGCACCAGGCTAAAGTAGGCATGGCGGACAGAGAAGATGGGTGGGCAACATCAGAGAATGGACAGGATCATTATTTGCCATAAACCAGAAACTAGATTTAATTCGTGGCAGTTGGAAGTAAATTGTGAAGATAATGATGATAATGGTGGTGATGATAATGGTGGTGATGATAATGATGGTGATGATAATGGAGGTGATGATAATGATAATAAAGGTGGTGATGATAATACATGTTCAACGTCACGTGCTTTACCGGCTGGAGTAGGCGATCATGGCCTTCCACAATTATCTGTTCTCGGTGCATCACATCAACTCTTTTCTTAACTGTTTACATTACCACGACAGCAAGCTATCGACAATTTTCTCAAGTTGCTGTCCGACATCTGTCTATCCGTGTATTGTATGGTGTAACCAAATATTCTAACTTTCATCTTCTCATGATGTGTGCAAAAAATGTCAATTGTTTGTTTATGATGTTTATTAGGAGCTCTCTTCTTGTGTTGGCCTCGTTGAAAATGTCATCGTTGGTCTTTTTAAGCTGTCAAGGGAACATTCTTATAGAAGAAATCCCATTTCTGTGGCCTCTAATCGTCTTTTCATTTGTTTGTCTACTGTCCACAATTCACTTCCATAGGTTATAATTGGCTCTGTATATGATGATGCATATTAGAGGTGAAAATAAACAGTGCGGAAGAGAACATGTCCTATATAGTGACCTGCTGTAACTGACGGGCTTGTAAACTCTCTATGTCCCATGAAAGGGACAGAGCATGTTTTCGACCAACCACTACTCAAATTGGTTCTGTCAACATTTTAATTAACACACCCAGGGCTACAAACAACTGTTGTCTTTTAGGAAAGCCAGCAATGAACTAAAGCTTTTAAAGCAGTCCCAAACAAATTTGTGCGGATACAATTTGATCAGGAGGTGAAAAATACCTCGCAACGCAGTTTATTAATAAATATAAGAAGAGTACAATCACGTAAAAGAATGGCATCAAGTAACATTAATGCACAATCTCTTTTGAATGATCTTGTAAACTCCGAATGTTAAAATGCGCGCCTCCCGAGTTTTGTGACCAAACCATCCGTTAGCTGAGCTAATATTAGCACCAACCCTGCCCACATCCATCTATAGTTTTACTAAGATTTACCTTCTGAAAGGAATCACCTAAATCGTGTGACGTTTTCAGCATTGCGAGCAAGGGTGGTTGTGGGTAAAATGAAGTTAGTTGTCTATAATCTCTGTAAACTTGCATGTCTGAAGACATCACACGCTTTGGGTGATTTCGGCTATATCCTTCTCAGCCTAAAGGCCTTAGTAAAACTATAGATGACTATACCCTGTCCTAGACAAGTAATTAAAAAGGAAGATAGTACAGACGATACAAAAGATTGAGTTATTAGCGGGTCATCATCATTGTGCTCTGAACATGTCCATAGGTGCTCAGATCCCCTCCTCAGCAAGTCCCGCAGTGTCCAGCGACTGACGACTCCAGTTCTGTGTTATTTGATTAGTCTTCTTACACACCCACTAAGTTTCTCGTTTCTGGCTATGCCCATCTTAACTCCCATCTCTGTCATCCGAAGGAGTGACGTGGACTAAATGGTTGTCGAAGTCCAGTGTCTTTCCCACTTCCAGGAGGCATTGATGATGTCCGCCCGATCCACTGGTTACCGTCCTCAACAATACCAACCTGTCCACTCTTAGAAAAGATACGTAAAAGAAAATGATGATATATGTCTGTACTAATAATACACGTGTTCGTGTTGATGAATAATAGAATACACAGTGTATAAAGAATGAAAATGTGTGTATGCGCGAAGGCGGACTATCTGTGTGATGTTTATTCCTCCCCTCCTACTGGGTCAACAGGAAACAGGCAGCAAGGTCACCAGTGATTGGTCAAGTTGAGCACGTTCTCCACGCGTGAGCGAGAGACCGCTCAATCAATGCCTCCAGGGTACACTCACTCCCACGCTGGCTTGTCTATACCCCCTATTGCACCATTTTCCAATAACACAGCATCACATTACAAATACATTTTCTTTTATTATCTTCCTGTTTACGCTTGTTGCGATGTTCTTTCTGCCAACAACCATGTTATTTTCGTCATGTTTTTTATTCTCTTTAATAAATTACTCTCTGTTGCTTTTTTATCCTAATATTTCTTTCTTTCTTTCTTTCTTTCTTTCTTTGTCTTTCTTCTTTTCTTTCGTTCCATTTCCTTCCTTCCTCCCTTCCTTCATTTTTCTTGATTGTTATCAATGCCCATCATTCATCTGCACCATTCGCATGTTGTTACTATTACCAATAATCTTCTACTATTTTCTTCTGTTTCTCTTCTGTTTTTCTTATATAATACAATTGCCTTTACTTCTGTCCGCTCTTTCGCATCTAATCATCTTAAACATAAAAAATTATGACTATTTAACGACATTATAACATTAATAGGGTCTGCCGTAAATGGAGGTGAAGAAACTGGGGGGGGGGGCGGGGGGCATGTAGGACCGAGCATATAGGTCGCTTGTCCTAAGCAGTCGTCACATAGTGTTCGGGTCTGAGTTTTTAATTCACTCCGATAGGCAAATCTTGTGAACCCGCGTGGTTTGGAGCACGGCGAGTAATTGACTCGACCACTCATTCTCCTGTATCATATTTCCAATTGCTCATATTCTTGTAATATACATTTTATAACATTAATTCTCCCACCATTTTCACAACGTGCTTAAAAAAAATAATAATAAAGATAAGACTTACGTTTTCATCTGTTTCATTAAGAATGAGGCCAGTTGATCTCAACTAATCTGAAAATTAAACTGGATGTTTAAGATCAAAGGAAGGAGAACTGTTGATTGAACAAGAACGCATAAGGGAACGATGGACAGCATACATTAAAGATCTTTATAATGATGAACGAACATAAGTAAATATAAAGGATAATGGAGAAGAACCAGAAATACTCAGAGAAGAAGTGGCAGACGCCTTGCGCAATATGAAAGCAGGCAAAGCTCCTGGACCAGATAATATAACTAAAGAAGAGATTGAAGCCATGGGTAATTTTGGAATATAAATAATAACAAAAATATTGAATGATATCTACAACAGCGGATATATACCAGACGACCTGCTCAAATCAATATTCATAGCCTACCAAAGAAATCGGGTGCGATTGAATGCGATGATCATCGCACAATAAGCCTTATGAGTCACATGACTAAGATATTCCTAAGAATCATCATGTGAAGAGTGCGAATCAAAATCAGGTCCACAAATTAGCGATGAACAGTGTGGTTTTGTTGGAGGTAAAGGAACGAGCAATGCCATATATATTATAAGATCTTTAGTAGAAAGAGCCATAGAGGTGACACAGATTTATACCTATGTTTCATAGATTACACCAAGGCATTTGACAAAGTAAAGCACCAAGAAATAATCAACATTTTAGAAAGCATAAACGTAGACAGCAAAGATCTAAGAATAATAAAGAACATGTACTGGCAACAAACAGCGGCCACAAGAACTGGAAACCAATTGGGAATATTTCAACAAATAAAACAGGATGTCAGACAAGGTTGTGTGCTGTCACCAGATTTGTTTAATATTTATAGTGAGATTAATTTAAGATCCATAAGGGGCACGCCAGGAATAACAATTGGAGGTCATTGGAGGTTTGCCTGAGTAATTATAAAAATGATAAATACAGCTTAAGTAGTAAAAACTCTAAATACATCACCATAAATGATAAATACAGCATTATATGGCACAGCAACAGGGGTCCTCGTTTTGAGAGCGATCGAACAAGAGTGTTGGATGTGATTATTCTGAATGGATTAACTCGTAGTCGTTACCAGATTGCAATTTGATGACTCAATGCACAGAAAAAAAGCGAAAACAGGTATATAACACTGGGTCCATTATTTATCAAAATAAGAGAAGAGTCAGAAAAAAAAAGCAGCCAGAATTATTAATCGAACATATTGTCATTAGCACCAAACTGGGTATTTAAAACAAACATTACAACTCCAAACAACATTCATCAGGGATTTGGACAAATAATGATTAGTTAATGTGTTGGGGGAAAAAAAAAACATAAGCGGTGGTATAAGATATGTGTAGTGAAGAAAATATATGCTGTGGAGAAAATATATGTGGTGGAGAAAATATATGTAGTGAAGAAAATATATGTGATGGAGAAAATATATGTGGTGGAGAAAATATATGTGATGGAGAAAATATATGTGGCGGAGAAAATATATGTAGTGAAGAAAATATATGTAGTGAAAAAAATATATGTGGTGAAGAAAATATATGTGGTGAAGAAAATATATGTAGTGAAGAAAATTTATGTGGTGGTGAAAATATATGTAGTGAAGAAAATATATATATGGTGGAGAAAATATATGTTGTGGAGAAAATATATGTAGTGAAGAAAATATATGTAGTGAAGAAAATATATGTGGTGGAGAAAATATATGTAGTGAAGAAAATGTATGTGGTGGTGAAAATATATGTAGTGAAGAAAATATATGTAGTGAAGAAAATATATGTGGTGGAGAAAATATATGTAGTGAAGAAAATTTATGTGTGGTGAAAATATATGTAGTGAAGAAAATATATATATGGTAGAGAAAATATATGTTGTGGAGAAAATATATGTAGTGAAGAAAATATATGTAGTGAAGAAAATTTATGTGGTGGAGAAAATATATGTAGTGAAGAAAATGTATGTGGTGGTGAAACTATATGTAGTGAAGAAAATATATATATGGTGGAGAAAATATATGTTGTGGAGAAAATATATGTAGTGAAGAAAATATATGTAGTGAAGAAAATGTATGTGGTGGTGAAAATATATGTAGTGAAGAAAATATATATATGGTGGAGAAAATATATGTTGTGGAGAAAATATATGTAGTGAAGAAAATATATTTGGTGGTGAAAATATATGTAGTGAAGAAAATATATATGGTGGAGAAAATATTTGTGGTGGAGAAAATATATGTGGTGGAGAAAATATTTGTAGTGAAGAAAATATATATGGTGGAGAAAATATTTGTGGTGGAGAAAATATTTGTGGTGGAGAAAATATATATAGTGAAGAAAATATATATGGTGGAGAAAATATTTGTGGTGGAGAAAATATTTGTGGTGGCGAAAAAAATAGATAGTTCAGAAAATATATGTAGTGGAGAAAATATTTGTAGTGAAATAAAATGTCCCCAATAGTTTTTATAATGGTTTTGTTCATTATTCCGTCATTGATATGTCGCATTAAGGAATTTGATAAAGCACTATGCCTAACACAAAAGTGTTAGAAGGAGACTCTACCCTACCCACAAGAGATGAATAACAAATTATTATCTGACGTCACCGAAAGCACCGCATGTTAGGAGAGCCAACGAGCATTGTCATGAACAAGACGTTTTCCCACAACTTTCGATCTCGACAGTTATTTATCATTTCTGTTGTTGACCTTCTGCCAAGCCATTCTCTTAAGCTGTTTTGTAGCTTTTCTCTTTGCTTCCCTCTATCTCTTCGTCCCTCAATTTTTCCAGTTGTTACAATATATTCCAGCTGTTCTCTTCTCATTACATGGCAAAAAAATTATGATTGTTTCTTCCTAATTTTGGAAATTTCTTTCTTGCTTTGACCTCTTACAGAACATTTTCTTTACTCTTCTTAGCTGCCCATGGTATTTTCAACATTCTTCTGTAAAACCACATTTCTACAGACTCCAGTGATTTTCTTGTCTGTTGTCCTATTGTCTATGATTCACATCCATATGTTAGGACTGGCTCTACATAACATTTAAGAACTCTTTTTCTTGTTTCTATTGTAAAAAAAAAATGGATTGCATAGTATCTTCCTCATTTTTTTAAAAGCTGCTTTTGCCTGAGCCATTCTGCATCTCACCTCTTTTGAACATCTTCCGTCTGAGGTAAACAAAGCTCTAAACAGTAAACAGAGCAGTTAATGCGTAATAATGAGGAGTATGTGGGTGAGTGGGAGGTATGTGGCAACATGAGCTATGGTTGGATGTGAAGGAGGTAGAGGAGAAACAGACATGAAGAGGGAGAGGCGTGCAAGAAGTGAGAGTATTGGGGTTGGAGAAAAACGTAAGTGATAAAGAGGTGAACAGGCGTTATGTAAAGAAAGGAGGGAGTTAGATAAAGAAGGTAATTGTTGACAGAAAGGACAGTGGCAAATTGATGAGGGGCGTAGTGATGCGAGAGACTGAGAGAGAGAGAGAGTGAGAGAGAGAGTGTGTGTGTGTGTGAAATAGTCATGAAAAGGGACAAAAAGACTATAAATTGGGAGATAACTTTTCCTTCTTCTTCTTTCTTCCCCATTTGCCTTTCAGCGTCGTGGGGAGATATAATTTGCAGTCTTTTGCTCTTCTGTCTCTGTTGCTGTTATGTTTCCTAGTGTTTCTAATAGTCAGTTAATCCATCTTCTTCATGGACGGCACTTGGGTCTTGTGTTTTCACAATGTATATTGAAGGCTGGTTGTGATGTGTTTTGATCTTTCTTCCTTATCACGCGCCCAAACCATTTTATCAGTTGTTTCTTTATATATTCTATGGCGAGAGTTATTCTGAGTTTTTTTTTCTCAGCTTTAATTTCTGACCTTATCTCTCAGGCTGTTTCCTTGTCATTCGTCTAACACATTTAATCTTGGTGGTGGTTATTTTCTTATTGTTCTTGCATCTAGGACAAATCATTGAGTGCAGTGTCCGCAGCGAAGGTTGGCTACCATGGAGCGCCATTACGCTCTGTCTCTTGCATTGATAGTGCAGTTTATCATAAACTGACTTGTTCATCTTTTGATGTTACTCGTCCTTCTTGGTAAATACTTACATTCCATGTACAAAATCGTAGATCTTTCTTCTGATATAAGTTAGAATTTCTCTCCATGACTTTCTTTGGATCAGTGCGTGATGAGGCTCCAATCTCTTTCATGGTGACCATATTCGTCTGTCGTGCCCTGAATATGCCTCTTGTGTACCACACACTTTGCTGTTTTCGCTTTCTGGGTCGTTGATCATTTCTGATTCTTCCGGTCCATCTACCGTCACAGACTTTCTACATTCGGGATAGACATTCCCTGTAGGCGCCATTGTTGTCAGAATAGATGTTTGCCTGTCGAAATGCGAACATACATTGGCCTATTGATGACATGTAAACACATTAGCAAAAAGAAGAATAAATAATATTCCACTGAAATATCGATAAAGTTCACAGTGCATCCGCTCGTCAGAAGTAAACATAACTACAACGGGGAATAGCAGCACATTTAGGGTCCAGGCTTGGTATTGGTAGCACAACCTTGGGATGACGATTGTATTGTAAAGTGCACGATTTGCCTCTAGAGATATTTCCTTGTTGAACAATAGCGATGACATCGTCACAATGATTTGACAAGCTTTGTTGCATCTTGAGCTTATTTCTTTGGGAGGAACATATAATCTAAATAGAGATCTTAAAGAATATTTCTAGACTAACAGGCAAATATGTAGATACATAATATATATATATATATATAGATATATATTGTAGATAGATAGATAGATAGATAGATAGATAGATAGATAGATAGATAGATAGATAGATAGATAGATAGATAGATAGATAGAGCCAAATAAACAGACGAGCAGATATATGAAACAATTGATATGTCTATATATATATATATATATATATATATATATATATATATATATATATATATACAAGCAAATACATATTAAGGACACATACATAAAAACCTATATAGTGAGACACATACACTGACATAATTGTAGATGCATATATAGCCAGATAAATGTACCGAAAGATAGTTTGATAGATGAGTACATACTGGGGGAGCTTAAGCGCCTGCGATCTGCGGTCGCAATAGCAGGGCCGGCGCACCATCAGCTGGCCAAGACCTAGCCGATCTACCTCCTCGTGGTCTCCCCTGGTAACAGTCTGCGTCAAAACAGACTGGCTAACAGAAGCTAGGATCGACGTGTTCCCTGTAGTGGTGGCTGTTACTGATTGAGGACCCACTATTGCAGTACCTCTGGGCTGGACTAGTAGTTTCCCAGCGTAGCCTGGGACAGACGACCTCCAACCTCCAGTAAGAGCCGGGAATGTCAAGAAAGCCATTACGACCCGCCACATCTTATGAGTCAAAGGGCAAACAAGCTCGTATCAACTCGTGGTAATCCGTCAACAACAACAACAACAACATGAGTACATATTTGATTAAATACAAATTTAGACATACGTGTATTGGCAGACAGACAAATATACAAACAGACAGACGCACAGCTGAATAAATGCATATATATATAGACGTCAAACATACGGAGAGAGATAGTTGAGCAAATGAGTAGAAACATGTATAGGCGAACAAATACACGGATAGTTAGATGGAAAGAAAAGTAGATATATTCACACACAGTAAAAAATATATACAGCAAACCGGTTAAAGGAGAACAAACCACACAGACAGAAAGAGAGAGAGACACACAAGTAGAGGAAGCAGTCACATACAGGCAGTGAGATAGGCAGACACAGAAATAATAAATAAATATAACATATATATGTATGTGTATGACAGACACATATATCTGTTCTCGCACACACATTAAAGTTTGTGGATTCAAGAGTTTCTCAATCCCACACAAAGGTCTTAGCACTAAGACCTTCAGATGTCACAAAATCACGTCAAGACTTTACACCATACGCTACAGTCCTGTGCTGTCAAATGTCATGACCCGACATTCAATGTGAGTCCTTGAATCCCACAATTACTGAACTCGCAGATTTCCATATTTCAACAAAACACGATAAGAGCCATAAACTTTTGTATTTCACGATCACAGGTTAGACCCTTACACTCTGATACATAATTATCACACTCTTCGCTAAGAACCGTACATCCTCATACATAATTATCACACTCTACGCTAAGACCCTTACACTCTGATACATAATTATCACACTCTTGGTTAAGAACTTTACAATCTCATATATTACTATCACACTCTACGCTAAGAACCGTATACGCTCATATATAATTATCACATTCTACTCTAAGAACCGAACACTCATATATAATTATCACACTTTGCGCTAAGAACCGCATAAACTCATATATGATTATCACACTCTTCGCTAAGAACCGTACATTCTCATTTATAATTATCACACTCTACGCTAAGAACCGCACATTCTCATTTATAATTATCACACTCTACGCTAAGAACCGCACATTCTCATTTATAATTATCACACTCTACGCTAAGAACCGTACATTCTCATTTATAATTATCACACTCTACGCTAAGAACCGCACATTCTCATTTATAATTATCACATTCTACGCTAAGAACCGTACATCCTCATTTATAATTATCACACTCTACGCTAAGAACCGTACATTCTCATTTATAATTACCACACTCTACGCTAAGAACCGCACATTCTCATACATAACTATCACACGCTGCGCTAAAAACCGTACAGTCATACTCCACGCTCATATACTTCATGACTTGTAAACACTCATATTTCGGAATCACTTCAAACCTTCACGCTCTCACATTTACTAGCTGCACGCATGAACTGCCCCCCACACACAGGGCTATCCTTAATTTCACTGTTTTATGCCCTGTATACGATGTGAAGACAGCTAAACAGGACACTCTCCGATCATTCAGGTCTGAATCGAAAATAATTATCGATCTCTTATTTCAACACTCCGGCCTATTTCTTGTAAATATTTTGAGCAATTACTTCTTTCCGTAAAGGGCTCGAGTAATAATTAGAAAACAGCCTTGAACCCGGAAACAAACATGCTTGAAGTTATGCAACCTCATTGACAATATTGATCACGGCTTTCGCAACATTGTGTCCCTGGGGTCAAATTTCAGTGAAAAAAAAAGTGGACCTCTTTGCATTTCAAGCTCACGTGTAATCCCATATTACCTTGGCAGCTGCTGCTTTACCAGTAAGGACTGTCATTTCTTGATTACATTATGGAAGCTGATACGTCCTCACATTTCTCTCTCTCTTACACACTGCAGCAAATTAAGTTCATGTTTATTTATCTTATACAAAAAGGCAAGAATCTCCTCATGTTTCTTTCTCTTACACAATAAAATTCTAATCTCCTTACACTTATCTTCCCACACAAGTAATACCTTTACCTCTTCACATTTATCTTCCCACACAAGCAATACCTTTACCTCTTCATATTTATCTTCCCACACAAGCAATACCTTTATCTCTTCACATTTATCTTCCCACACAAGTAATACCTTTACCTCTTCATATTTATCTTACAACACAAGTAATACCTTTACCACTTCACATTTACCTTCCCACACAAGTAATACCTTTACCTCTTCACATTTATATTCCCACACAAGTAATACATTTACCTCTTCACATTTATCTTCCCACACAAGTAATACCTTTAACTCTTCACATTTATCTTCCTACACAAGTAATACCTTTACCACTTCACATTTATCATCCCACACAAGTAATACATTTACCACTACAAATTTATGTTCCCACACAAGTAAAACCTTTACCTCTTCATATTTATGTTCCCGCACCAGTAAAACCGTTATTTCCTCATATTTATGTTCCCACATATGCAAAGATTTACCTCTCCACATTTCTTGCTTTCACACTACGCCTCGCACACAATAAAGATGCCCCGAGATTAACCTACCAGAACAAAGCAACCATTCCTCACTGAGCATGTTATGCCAATGGCAAACCGGAAAACATTGTAACAATCTATAAAAAAAAAATAACGAGAATAGAGACAAAGGAAGACAACAAGAAAAAAGTGTATGGTACGGAAAGACTACAGACAATCGGATGAGGAATACCTGTGACAAATATTTGTAGAGGAATACCTGTGACAAATATTTGTAGAGGAATACCTGTGTCAAATATTTGTAGAGGAATACCTGTGACAAATATTTGTAGAGGAATACCTGTGACAAATATTTGTAGAGGAATACCTGTGACAAATATTTGTAGAGGAATACCTGTGACAAATATTTGTAGAGGAATACCTGTGACAAATATTTGTAGAGGATTACCTGTGACAAATATTTGTAGAGGAATACCTGTGACAAATATTTGTAGAGGAATACCTGTGACAAATATTTGTAGAGGAATACCTGTGACAAATATTTGTAGAGGAATATCTGTGACAAATATTTGTAGAGGAATACCTGTGACAAATATTTGTAGAGACAATTCCGAGAATATAGGCACCTGGTGAGGATCAACTCACCAATATCATTTCTTCTTACCCTTTAGGAACATTCCATACGAGCATACGTGTGGCTCGTAGAGACAACGGTTATGTTTAAACTATAGAGAACCGGTGAGGATCTCAAAACCACGCGGTCCATACTTGTCTAACCGTCTAGGCATAGCAGAGAGTCATCGAGAGTGATCCCATAGGGCGGTCAAGGTTACGGAACAAATGAATGGTTGAAAACATTTGGTGAAACTTTCTTTAGGCAAAAAATGGATCCTTGATGGAAAGCAACAAAGAGACTAAACAAAGACAGCCTCCAGGTGAACAGATGAATTTGGCAATATATAAATGGCATGAGTGAAAATGTGGGTAAGCTGTTTATACACAGAGCAAAGTAGGTGGAGTTTATCGTTGCACTACATTATGCAACACGGCTTACATGTCACTATAGTTCGTTCAGAAATTCATAATCACACCTGAATTAGTTTTGCGTGATAACCGCTTGTTATTTTGGTTTCAAAATTGGCATGCAATCTTAGAATATTGATGACGCAAAGATTTTGGTATTTTTTATTCCACAAACACAACAGATTTTGCACATCAGCGAATTCCTTTGATCTTTTATGACGATATCACACAAGTTGATTCAAATTTTAGAGTTTACAGTAATCGTGTTAAATGTTCTAGTTTACGGCAATTCTTGTCAGAGGCGTATCTACATAGTGCTTTATTTTGGGTGTTGTTCGTTATGTGTATTTGCAAACATGGATTCAATTGGTTACAATTGCTGATATAGTAAAAAAGTAACCTTTTGCATAGTTATAAATTTGCATTTCAAACTCATTGTAATTTAGATATAAATGTTGGTATTTAAAGTCAACAAATTGTCTACTGAGTCTTCACAAAATTAATAAAGCCTTCCCTTCGGTAATTAATGCCATGGCCGTGGTGCGTCATGTCGTTCAATAACAATTCAGTTTTGTGCAGGGGATTTTCCTGAAGTTTTGTTTCTGCAATAGCCAAACTATTTTACGTGAACGACAGCACCAAATTAATGTATATATCCTAAAATGATGTCAAATTCGAATAGGGTGAATTTAATATAGCATAAAGAAGAAAACTTTTAGACTATATCAAATTTCTAAGAGCAAAAAATATTTCTATAACGTCATCAATATTCTAAGATTGCATGCACATTTTGAAACCAAAATAACAAGCGGTTATCACGCAATACTAATTCAGGTGTGATTATGAATTTCTGAACGGACTATAGTTATCGTCTTGTGGCCAACTAAAGGAACATATATTCGTCTCCCTCTCAATATATAACACCACTGTTTGTTTTACATCTCACAGTGGTATTCTAGTTATAATCTTTCAGTTTTGTTGCATTTATGGAGTCCTAAACATTTATCCCGTGTGTTACCGGGGCCTCATTATGAGGGAGGTAAAGAATAGTGACACTGTGACCTTCCAGGCATGTCGTAAGACGTGACTAAGGAGGTTGATCGATGGCTTGACAAGCTGTCATTGTAAAAAGTATTGTTATGGAAACAGCGCCATAGATTTTAGAGCAGTGATATCTGCAATATGTGCCATTTTGGCACGCAAGGTTTCTGTTTTTGAGATTGTGGTTCTGCCCTATGTGCCGTCTGCGGCTCGAAAGGACAATAGATAGATAGATAGAAACATTTATGGAGTCCTAAACATTTATGGAGTCCTAAACATTTATGGAGTCCTAAACATTTATGGAGTCCTAAACATTTATGGAGTCCTAAACATTTATTGAGTCCTAAACATTTATGAAGTCCTAAACATTTATGGAGTCCTAAACATTCTCCTCACGTATAAAATTGTTTATTTTAGTGATGTGATTTAAGTGTGTGATACCAGACAAAAAAGTAGCATTTTTAGCTACAATAAATATTTATGTATAAATGATATGATCGTAGTTTATGATTGCAACAGAAAGGTCACAGGTTGACAATTTGAGACTTTTAGAGTCTACAATATTCACTGTTTAACCACAAGAGTTTTTTTTTGTTTAATCTCAGCTTCTTGTTACCACTTTGAATGTGAAACAAAACTTTAGTATTTCTGGATTAACACAAACGAGCAAATGAACTAAAGTATCAATGAAAAACAGCTGTGATACACACACGCACACATAAATTCACTCGTATATGTGTGTATGTTCATTCATTTTTTTCAATTACTTTAAGTTCAATTACTTTAAGTTCAATTACTTTAAGTTCAATTACTTTAAGTTCAATTACTTAAAGTTTCAATTACTTTAAGTTCAATTACTTTAAGTTCAATTACTTAAAGTTTCAATTACTTAAAGTATCAATGAAAAACAGCTGTGATACACAAACGCACACATAAATTCACTAGTATATGTGTGTATATTCATTCATTTTTTGGACTCAAATAAATTCTGTCAGCTCTTGGCAGTAATTCTATATCTCCAGCTCCTATTCTCATAATGTGAGAGTCACATATATCAAAGAGTAGATTATCCAGAAGTTACGACCTTGAATGCCAGAGTTTCCGTGATAAACATCGCAATTTGCTGCCTGCCCGAGCTGCTGTTCAGTGCTGCCTGACCCGAATATACGACTTTTGCATTGAAATCTCTGATGAAATTCTAGACACGAGATCAATACTCTGTTTTTGTCTGTTAAATATTGGGCAAAAGAGCTTCAACAAAGGGGAATAAATCGATGTATGGATGTTGTTTCTGGAGACTGGCGGAAAGGTCACCAGACATCAGTGTGCGATTTTTCTTTTAAGTTATTAAGATTGTCAAACAAGCTTGATTAATACCGTTCACTCACTCACTCACTCACTCACTCACTCACTCACTCACTCACTCACTCACTCACTCACTCACTCACTCACTCACTCACTCACTCAAACACTCACTCACTCACTCACTCACGCACTCACTCACTCACTCCCTTATAATTTCCTCGTCCATTCACTATTCATTAACTGTTAACTGCTTCTAGAACTCATTAATTCACGCACATCCACACTTATAAATTCACTCATTCACGTAATAAGACACACACAAATAATGCACTTCAATCGTAACTCTCTCAGAGCATATTCCCTAAATAACCAACTCAATTTGACAGGATTTCCTGCATGATGCAGAACTTATGAATTCCTCACTTTGCTTTCTCTAGTTCATGCTGCGCACGTTAAGACTGGTTGAGACAGATGTTGAACATATTTCACAATGTACATGTTGTAACAAATGTTTTGGTGTGTGTATGTGTGTGTGTGTGCGTGTGAATGTGAGTGAGTGATGTAATGTACACATTTAGATGTGTATTTTATCTTGCAGATTTACATTTAACTATTGAACATCAACTGTCAGCGACCTTCTTCTGCTTCATTTCTTCTTCTTCCTCTTTTCTTCCTCATTTGCATTTCAGCGTCGACGGGAGATACAATTTGCGGTCTTTTGCTCTTCTGTTCGCCTCTGCTGTTGCTATATTTCCTAGTGTTTCTAATATTCCATTCGATCCATCTTTTTCGTGGTCGACCATCGGATCTGGTATTCTCACAACGTTTGCTGAAGGCTCGTTGTGTTGTGTTTTGATCTTTCTGCCTTGTCACAAGGCCAAACCATTTTATCTGTTGTTTCTTTATATATTATATGGCGGGGGCTATTCCTAGTTTTTTTTCTCAGTTCTTCATTTCAGATCTTATCTCTCAGACTGTTTCCTGTCATTCGTCTAACACATTTCATCTCAGGAGAGGTTATTTTTTTCTTATTGTTCTTGCATCTAGGGTCCAGGTCTGGCATTGGTAGAACAACGTTGGGATGAAGATTGTATTGTATAGTGCTCGTTTTGCCTCTAGAATTATTTCTTTCTTGGACAATAGTAGGGAGCCGCGATAGCTCAGTGGTTAGTGAACTGGACTACAAAGGACAAGGGGTAGGGTTCGATCTCACCGACGGCTTCCGGGTTCACCAGCCTTAAATGGGTACCGGATTTTTTTCTGGGAAAGTAAAGCAGCACGGGCGTAATACCGACCACATTACCCCAAAAATCATGTGCTGAAGGTCTGTAAAATATAGGGTCACTAACACCATGTTTCCCTATACGCCACTTGGCGTGACGGAGGCACTTTACTACTTTTTACTTGGACAATAGTGGTGATAACTGTCCAATGATTTGACAAGTTTTGTTTCACCTTGATTCTATGTTGCTACTTGTGAATTATCGTTTGTCACTAAACTTCCCACGTATTTGAATTCCTCTACTTGTTTTAGTTGCCTGCCTTTTATAGTTATGTTGGTGCTCTGTTTATTTTTGGCGACACTCATGACTTCTGTTTGTCGATGTTGATTTTCATGTTGTATTGTGTACCAGAGTTGTTGAGTTTGTTTAAGTGTTCTTGTCAGGGATAAAGACTCAAAACAGGAAATATCAGATAGAATAGCACAAACTACAACAACCTCTGTAAGACTAAAACCTATTTGAAAGATAATAGCATCGCTCTTGGCTCTAAAATCTGGCTAAAGCGTACACTTGTTTTATCAGTTTTTCTATATTTTTTTAAAAAACATGTAATTACAACAGAAGAAAATACAAAGTAACTCTTACTTAGATCGTATCACAAACGAAACAGTTTGTAAAAAAGATACAACCAGGAAATGGGGCGCAGGATGATCTTGTGGCTACTGTGAAGAAAAGCAGAATCACTTGGTTTGGTTTGGCCACGAAGCTCGATTGTCTGGACTAGCAAAGACCATTCTACGAGGAGTTATGTAAGGAGGGAGAAGGAGATGTAAGCAGAGAAAGTAATAAGATGAAAACATAAAGAAAGGACAGGCTTCCACTTGACAGATTCTTAAAGAATGACTTGAGGTAGAGAGAAATGGAGAAGGTTGACGAAGTCTGTCAGTGGTGCTCCAACGATTCCACTCCCAGAGAAAGTTGACGAAGTCTGTAAGTGGTGCTCCAACGACAACCCGGAGTAGGTTGACGAAGTCTATCAGTGGTGCTCCAACGACAACCCGGAGTAGGTTGACGAAGTCTATCAGTGGTGCTCCAACGACAACCCGGAGTAGGTTGACGAAGTCTATCAGTGGTGCTCCAGCAAGTTTGTTCCTAGTGATTGTGAATATATCTCGAACTCTATTTCTCTGTTTTATAGTGCCTGACATCGTTGAGTGAAATTAGAGATAACACTCGTTGCCATGGTGGTTAACTGATTAGTATTTTCGCATTGGTTGTCAAGTGGTCGGAGGCTCTATTTTCAATCACAACAACGTTTTTTTCTTTTTCAGAAGCGATCGTTTCACAATCTTTGAAAATGTAGTCTAAGATTGTATGAGGTGATGCGGCCTGACGTAGTCACGACCACATCAAACAACTCACAAGTTCATGCACTTTCCTTTGGTTTTATTTAAAATGTTTACCCTATCATCTTAACGAAAAAAAACCCAAAGTCTGCGACATTTCCCCATTACTAGGGCTTGCCAAGGGTAATCTTAGGACCTGGGAATAACGGCCGCATGTCCAGTGCATTAGTCGCGAGGTATTCAGTCTGAGTTTTTATTTCACCCCAATTAAAAAAAAAAAAAAGCTTTATCCCTACCGGGATTCGAACCCTCATTCTACTCCCGTGTTGGAGCCGGACAGGTTATCGATTGGGCCACCCGCTCTCCTAACTCTATTATCGATTTCCTAAAAATAAACATAATATACCTTACTCTGAATATCTGGTGCACTTATTTTTATATTTTATTTGCCAGCGGCCATTGCATGATAATGTTTTTACTAGCGTCAACCGAAGTTTCAATTTTCTTATAAAATATGTATCTTGGGATCATTAAAGTCTTAAAAGTTTGAACGAACACGTTTCAGACCGTACCGGGTTAAAAAAATACCCAGCCAATAACTAACTTGAAGATAAACATTGGCAGTAATAGCATTTCTTAAAAATATTATTGAAACATTTTTCTTTCACTTGTTCTTGTGCAAACAGAACCATTCTATTAATGATCTGGTGAAGTTTTTATATGTTGGTGTCTGATACTTCGTTCTGGATGTTTGAGACTTCGTTCTTGATGTTTTATATTTCATTGTGGATGTTTGATAGTTGTTGTGGGCGTTTGATACTTCGTCTTTGTTGTGGGTGTTTGATACTTCGTCTTTGTTGTGGGTGTTTGATATTTCGTCTTTGTTGTGAGTGTTTGATACTTCGCCTTTGTTGTGGGTGTTTGATACTTCGTCTTTGTTGTGAGTATTTCATACTTCGTCTTTGTTGTGGTTGTTTGATACTTCGTCTTTGTTGTGAGTATTTGATACTTCGTCTTTGTTGTGGGTGTTTGATATTTCGTCTTTGTTGTGAGTGTTTGATACTTCGTCTTTGTTGTGGGTGTTTGATACTTCGTCTTTGTTGTGAGTGTTTGATATTTCGTCTTTGTTGTGGTTGTTTGATACTTCGTCTTTGTTGTGGGTGTTTGATACTTCGTCTTTGTTGTGAGTATTTCATACTTCGTCTTTGTTGTGGTTGTTTGATACTTCGTCTTTGTTGCGAGTGTTTGATACTTCGTCTTTGTTGTGGGTGTTTGATACTTCGTCTTCGTTGTGAGTGTTTCATACTTCGTCTTTGTTGTGAGTGTTTGATACTTCGTCTTCGTTGTGAGTGTTTCATACTTCGTCTTTGTTGTGAGTGTTTGATACTTCGTCTTCGTTTTTGATGTTTGATACTTCGTCTTCGTAGTGGGTGTTTGCTACTTCGTCTTTGTTGTGAGTGTTTGATACTTCGGCTTTGTTTTGAGTGTTTTATACTTCGTCTTCGTTGTGAGTGTTTCATACTGCGTATTCGTTGTGGGTGTTTGATACTTCGGCTTTGTTGTGAGTGTTTGATACTTCGTCTTCGTTGTGGGTGTTTGATACTTCGTCTTTGTTGTGAGTGTTTCATACTTCGTCTTTGTTGTGAGTGTTTGATACTTCGTCTTTATTGTGAGTGTTTGATACTTCGTCTTCGTTGTGAGTGTTTCATACTGCGTATTCGTTGTGGGTGTTTGATACTTCGGCTTTGTTGTGAGTGTTTGATACTTCGGCTTTGTTGTGGGTGTTTGATACTTCGTATTCGTTGTGAGTGTTTGATACTTCGGCTTTGTTGTGAGTGTTTGATACTTCGTCTTCGTTGTGAGTGTTTCATACTGCGTATTCGTTGTGGGTGTTTGATACTTCGGCTTTGTTGTGAGTGTATGATACTTCGATCTGGATGTTTTATTCTTCGTAGTTGGTGTTTTATACTTCGTTCTGGATGATTCATACTTCGTAGTGGATATTTGATACTTCGTTCTGGATGTTTGATGCTTCGTTGTGAGTGTTTGATACTTTGTTCTGGATGTATACTTCGTTGTGGTTGTACGCTACTTCATAAAATAATCGTTCTTGTTGTTGTATATGTTTCATGCTTGCCCTCTAAACTTCAAATATTTTCGATGCGTCATCAAGTATATCACTACCAGTTACAAAGATACCGAGGTAGCGAGGTGATTAGTACGCTTACCCGCTGTTCATATGGGTTCACATTCACTTCCCCAAACGTGGCAAATTATTATCCAACTGACGCGCCGTTATAAAAGGGTGTCAGAGATTGTATCTGTAAAAATAAGGTGACCAGATACGTTACTAACCATATTGCTTTTTTTTTTTACCTTCCTCTGCCTCTAAGCTTTCAGCGTAGAGAGTAAAGTAGTGTTCAGGTAGAATACTCTAGATGTGTGTCTCTTACATGCTGCTCATCGTGATGTATCTTACATGCTGCTCATCGTGATGTATCTTACATGCTGCTCATCGTGATGTCTCCTACATGCTGTTCATCGTGATGTCTCATATATGCAGCTCATCGTGATGTCTCCTACATGCTGTTCATCGTGATGTCTCCTACATCATGCTCATCGCGATGTCTCCTACATGCTGTTCATCGTGATGTCTCCTACATGCTGTTCATCGTGATGTCTCCTATATGCTGTTCATCGTGATGTCTCCTACATGCTGTTCATCGTGATGTCCTACATCCTATTCCTTGTCATGTCTCCTACATGCTGTTCGTCGTGATGTCCTACATCCTATTCCTTGTCATGTCTCCTACATGCTGTTCATCGTTATGTCCTACATCCTATTCCTTGTCATGTCTCCTACATGCTGTTCATCGTGATGTCCTACATCCTATTAATCGCGATGTCTCCTACATGCTGTTCATTGCGATGTCTCCTACATCCTATTAATCGCGATGTCTCCTACATGCTGTTCATTGCGATGTCTCCTACATCCTATTAATCGCGATGTCTCCTATATGCTGTTCATCGTGATTTATCCTATTCCATTATTCCACCATTTTCTATGTCTACATTTTTCCCTCTTTTCGTTGTTTCTGAGTGCTAAGACTATCAGAGGGATGGTGTCTGGTGGTGATCGCATTACATACCACAACCATGTCATCAACTATTTCTTGATAAGATCCAGAACTGGTGTTAATCCAACTCGTTACTTTATATCCATGTCATCAACTATTTCTTGATAAGATCCAGAACTGGTGTTAATCCAACTCGCTACTTTATATCCATGTCATCAACTATTTCTTGATAAGATCCAGAACTGGTGTTAATCCAACTCGTTACTTTATATCCATGTCATCAACTATTTCTTGATAAGATCCAGAACTGGTGTTAATCCAACTCGTTACTTTATATCCATGTCGTCTCCTTGTATCTTCATTTCTGATTTTGTTTCTTCTTGTCACATTCATTATTTTTTTCTCAACTCACCTCTATATCAACGATTTTTCTTTTTGATTTCCCTGCTATTGTTCGTCATTGACACTAATACCAAACTGTCGGAGGAACATTGTGTTATATTCCTTTCTCTTTGTAGGAGATGTTTGTTTTTCAGTTTTGAAATAAAGTGTACAATCACTTATTTTTTTTTTTTTTTTGCAGTATAGGCTGTCATTATTAACCATATTACGCTTGACAAGTAGATGGTCATACAGCCCCAGTACCACAACATTATCTATATGGCATAACGAGTACTTGTATATTTACAGGAAGAAAAACCACAGATAAAAATCATAAAAACAATGTGCAATATTTACCTAAATTTGGCATCTCTGTTTTAGTGTATGGAGGATGGGAGTTTTTGAGTCACGGACAGCGGTGGAAGTAAATGCGCCGACTGAAGGGAAACAACATTGAAATCATTAATACATGGAATTTATATTAATAGCTATAACACAAGACAAATTTTAAAAATTCAACGTGAAATAAAAAATGGCTTGTTTCATGCAATGTCGCACGTGAGGAAGTTATTTAGTAATAAACTTCACTGTAGAGAGTTGTACCATTTTGATGCTAATGAAATGGTTGCTTGGTGGAGAGAGATGGGCGACTCTATTGTTAGCTGCGAACACCTTCCTGAACACAGCTACAATAACCGATGATCAAGACAACGTTAAAGACTGAGAGAGAGAGAGAGAGAGAGAGAGACAGAGAGAGACAGAGAGAGAGACAGAGAGAGTAAGAGAGACAGAGAGAGCCAGAGAGAGTGAGAGAGACACAGAGAGAGACACAGAGAGAGACAGAGAGAGTAAGAGAGACAGAGAGAGACAGAGAAAGAAAGAGAGACCGAGAAAGAAAGAGAGAAAGAGAGAGAGAGACAGACAGAGAGAAACAGAGATAGACAGAGAGAAACAGACAGACCGAGAGAGACAGATAGAGACAGACAGAGAGAACAGCGAATTACAAAACAGTAGCACTCAACACCAGTGGAACAAGACAGTAGAAGTTATTGAAATAATGAAACACTCACCGAAAATAACAAAATTGATAAAGAAATTAGCACTTCAAGCAGTAAGGCAAACTTAAGTATTGGGATTGTTATCCTCCCTCGTATGCTACAAGACACTGCCCACCAGCACAGACAAAAGTCTCATATAAAGCATATTTATTCCCTCTAAATTACCAGCGAAAAACAATGTTACACACAATAAGTCGGAGAAGATAGTTTGTTTTTACTGAAACTGTATTTGTCTTGTTGGAATTTTGTTAAATAATTCTTTCTTCATTTTAACAAATGTCACAATTTTATTATTCTTTTTTCTTCCCTGCCCACCCCATTCTTCAAAATTCATCTAATAATCTACGTTTCAGGGATTAAATTATATATATATATTTTTTTTTTCAAGTAGATATTATCTGACTCGAAATGCTAAAAAAAGTATCAAGTTTCAAGTGTGTTCGTAAATTTGATGTTCCCACGTAATTTTTTTTGTTTTGTTCTAACGTGAAAAAAAGTGCAAGCTATGCTTGATTTCAAAACAAGCAAATGTAATATGGAAAAGTTTAATTTCTAAATGCAATAACGCAAATGTAATATGGAAAAGTTTAATTTCTAAATGCAATAACGCAAATGTAATATGGAAAAGTTTAATTTCTAAATGCAATAACGCAAATGTAATATGGAAAAGTTTAATTTCTAAATGCAATAACGCAAATGTAATATGGAAAAGTTTAATTTCTAAATGCAATAACGCAAATGTAATATGGAAAAGTTTAATTTCTAAATACAATAACGCAAATGTAATATGGAAAAGTTTAATTTCTAAATGCAATAACGCAAATGTAATATGGAAAAGTTTAATTTGTAAATGCAATAACGCAAATGTAATATGGAAAAGTTTAATTTCTAAATACAATTACGCAAATGTAATATGGAAAAGTTTAATTTCTAAATACAATTACGCAAATGTAATATGGAAAAGTTTAATTTCTAAATACAATTACGCAAATGAAATATGGAAAAGTTTAATTTCTAAATGCAATTACGCAAATGAAATATGGAAAAGTTTAATTTCTAAATACAATTACGCAAATGAAATATGGAAAAGTTTAATTTCTAAATGCAATAACGCAAATGTAATATGGAAAAGTTTAATTTATAAATGCAATAACGCAAATATAATATGGAAAAGTTTAATTTCTAAATACAATTACGCAAATGAAATATGGAAAAGTTTAATTTCTAAATACAATTACGCAAATGAAATATGGAAAAGTTTAATTTCTAAATACAATTACGCAAATGAAATATGGAAAAGTTTAATTTCTAAATACTATTACACAAATGTAATACGGACAAAATTACTTTCTAAATACGCAAATGAAATATGGATTTAAATATCTAAATGACTTTTTAAGTAGTTAACAAGTATTATTCATAATTCAAAAATATGGAGACAACTTGAGCAGATGTAATGGTGCGAGGAACCATTTATTTGAAGTTTTATTGATTTTTTTTTTATTTAGCCCTTACACAATTCGTTATTATAAACTAGTGAGTCCTAACCTGGGATAAGCGTGTGCACTAGGGCTGTGAAGTTCAGTAGCTATGGATGCAGGAAAAGCAAGAAGTATATTTGTCGATATTGGTTGGCAAGTAAAAAAAAAAAAAGTAAAGTACCCCCGTCACGCCAAGTGGCGTATAGGGAATATGGTGTTAGTGACCATAAATTTTACAGACCTTCGGCACATGATTTTTGGGTTAATGTGGTCGGTATTACGCCCGTGCCGCTTTACTTTCCCCCCAAAAATATCCGGTACCCATTAAAGGCTGGGTGAACCGGAAGCCTTCGGTTGAGATCGAACTCTGCTTGTCCTTTGTAGTCCAGTACACTAACCACTGAGCGATCGCTGCTCCCATATTGGTTGGTAGAAACAGGTAATTTTGGTAATGACTAATGTAGGAAACGTATAATGTAGTACATGTGTCTAATGTAATCTTTTTTGTTCATACTTAACTACTTGTGTCTTTTCAAAATTTAAATGTTGACCTGTCTCCATGTTTTGTTGAACCTTTTCATTATGTTATCCCTTTTAATTCTTATTATTGGACTCTTTGTGTGCCTTTATAACCTTTATTTTGGAAATAACCGTAGCATTATTAATTATAAATATATTTGGTTGCTGCGGGAGTATTATTTATGGAAATAGACTATCAAAAGTAGACAAATAATTTGTATACGTTTACAACTACCTTTGTAGGCGAGCGAAGAAGATTAAAATGAAAACCCAGTAATAGTAGTAGCATTAGTTGTAGCAATTGAAGTAGTAGTAGTTGCAGTTACAGTGGTAGCAGTAATAGTAATAGTAGTAGAATTAGTTGTAGCAATTGAAGTAGTAGTAGTTGCAGTTACAGTGGTAGCAGTAATTGTAGTAGAATTAGTTGTAGCAATTGAAGTAGTAGTAGTTGCAGTTACAGTGGTAGCAGTAATAGTAGTAGAATTAGTTGTAGCAATTGAAGTAGTAGTAGTTGCAGTTACAGTGGTAGCAGTAATAGTAGTAGAATTAGTTGCAGTAATTGAAGTAGTAGTAGTTGCAGTTACAGTGGTAGCAGTAATAGTATTAGAATTAGTTGTAGCAATTGAAGTAGTAGTAGTTGCAGTTACAGTGGTAGCAGTAATAGTAGTAGAATTAGTTGTAGCAATTGAAGTACTGAAACTAAGAATGGCAAAATGTTACGTCTTCTCAATATTGCTGTATGGTGCAGAAACATGGACATTAGACAAGAAAACAGAACAGAAAATTGAAGCATTTCAAATGTGGATTATAGAAGAATAGGTAGAATTGGATGGAAACAAAAGATAACAAACGATGAAGTTTTAAAACAACTGAAAATAAAAAGAGAACTACTAAATACAATTAAGACAAGACAAATGAAATTTTTGGGGCATGTTAAAAGACACAACAGCCTACTAAAAGTAATATTGGAAGGAAAAATACAAGATAAAAGAGGCAGAGGCAGACTAAGACTAACATGGACGAGTAACATCAAAAGATGGACAAGTCAATCTATGACAGCCTGCACCATCAAAGCAAGAAACAGAGTAGAATGGCGATCCATGGTAGCCAACCTTCGTTGCGGAGAAGGCACGCGATGATGATGATGAATTGAAGTAGTAGTAGTTGCAGTTACAGTGGAAGTAGTAATAGTAGTAGCATTAGTTGTAGCAACTGAAGTAGTAGTAGTTGCAGTTAAAGTGGTAGCAGTAATAGTAGTAGCATTAGTTGTAGCAACTGAAGTAGTAGTAGTTGCAGTTACAGTGATAGCAGTAATAGTAGTAGCATTAGTTGTAGCAACTGAAGTAGTAGTAGTTGCAGTTAAAGTGGTAGCAGTAATAGTAGTAGCATTAGTTGTAGCAACTGAAGTAGTAATAGTTGCAGTTACAGTGGTAGCAGTAATAGTAGTAGAATTAGTTGTAGCAATTGAAGTAGTAGTAGTTGAAGTTACAGTAGTAGCAGCAATAGTAGTATAATTCGTTGTAACAATTGAAGTAGTAATAGTTGTAGTTGTAGTTACAGTAGTAGCATTAATAGTTGTAGTAGCTGTAGTAGTAACATTAGTAGCAGTAGTAACTGGCGTAGTAGTTATAGTAGTTATTATAGTAGTTGTAGTAATATTTGTAGTTGTAGTAATATTAGAATTAGTAGTGTTGTGTTATTCCTGTTTGTGTTATACCGGGGTCTCATGAGTAAAGAATAGTGACACTGTGACCTTCCAAGCATGTCGTAAGAGGCGAGTAAGGAGGTTGATCGATGGCTTGACAAGCTGTCATTGTAAAAACTATTGTTATGGAAACAGAGCCATAGATTTTAGAGGCTGTGATCTATGCAATATGTGCCATTTTGGCATTCAATGTTTCTGTTTTTGAGATTGTGGTTCTGCCCTATGTGCCGTCTACGGCTCGAAAGGACGATAGATAGATAGAGATAGTGTTGTTAGTATTTATTGTTGTAAAAGTAGTAGTAATTTTATAGTTGTTGTTGCAGTAATAATAGCTGTTGTAATAGTAGTAGTAGTAGTGGTGATAGTAGTATCAATATGGTAATAGTAGTAGTAGTAGTGGTGATAGTAGTATCAATATTGGTAATAGTAGTAGTAGTAGTGGTGATAGTAGTATCAATATTGGTAATAGTAGTAGTAGTAGTGGTGATAGTAGTATCAATATTGGTAATAGTAGTAGTAGTAGTGGTGATAGTAGTATCAATATTGGTAATAGTAGTAGTAGTAGTGGTGATAGTAGTATCAATATTGGTAATAGTAGTTGTAGTAGTGGTGATAGTAGTATCAATATTGGTAATAGTAGTTGTAGTAGTAATAGTTTTAAGAGTAGTAGTTGTTGTTGTAGAAGAATTAGAAGAATTAAGTTAATATTATTTAGCAAGGATATTTATGAGGAAGAAACGCAAAATTGAACCAGCCATCGAATACATAAACAAACAACAGATAAATTGGTTCGGCCACATAACAAGACAAAAAGAACTAACAGTGACTCAAAGAGCCATAAACAAACGCCACGAAAACGCCAGATTAAGAGGAAGACCGAGAAAGAAATGGATAAAGGGAATACTAGAGTCACTAGGAGGGATAACTCCAGAAGAGGCCAACAGAAGAGCAGAGAATCGCAGAATGTATCACCCCTCGCGCCAACGGCAATAGAGGAATGATAGAAGAAGAAGTAGAAGAAGAAGAAGGATATGTATTTCTGTACGTAGTGGTTCAATAACACATATTTAATAAAGAAAATTTAATAAAACGTAAATGTTGATCTGCAACTACATTAATGTTACAAAAATATCACACAAGAGAAATATCACAGCTAAATCTGCAACTACATTAATGTTACAAAAATATCACACAAGAGAAATATCACTACTAAATCTGCAACTACATTAATGTTACAAAAATATCACACAAGAGAAATATCACAGCTAAATCTACAACTACCGAACACTTTACATTAAATAATTTACAACGTAAATGTTTTACGCTGATCTGGTACTATAAATATGTAAATAAACTATCCAAATTTACAAATTAACCCACAGCTACCTTAACATTATAACACAAATGCTGTTAAATAAATCTGTAATTACAGCTAAGACGCCACAACTAATTCCCACAAATACGAATATTGCACGCAGGTACAACAAGTGTACAACAAGTGTACAACAAGTGTACGACAAGATATCGTTGAAGCTGACATTACCTCCGACAGTCACTAGCTTCTGTTCTAGCAGTAGCCACTTCCAGCTAGAAAAAATTAATTGAAACGAGTTCACAAAAACAGCGGCCACTTCCTTACAACATCGAGATGGGAATCAACTAACGGACATCTGAGACCCCCCGAGCACAAATTCAACTCCAGGGAAGGTCAATTATTTGAACAGAGAAAGCCTTCCTAGCCAAGTTTAGAAAAATGTTGATTATTTCTTGCAACAATCTCAATCTGCCCCTTTCCGGTCATTTCCGGAAAAGCAGCCATTTCTGGCACATACTCCGTTTTCCAAATAGACTCTTGGCTTTCTCTCTCTTTCTATCCATTTCTCCCCCTTTCTCCACTCTTCACTCCCCCTTCTTCATTCCACACAAATCACTTTTCACTCCTCAAACGTAGTCGCCTCATTTATTTTTATTCTAAAAAACCACCAGGGGATGGCAGTGGCGTTCTGTCAGTTTTTAAGCGACTGGGGCGTGTTAGTAAAGAGACGGTCTGGTTCATGTTCTTGTATGTCGATACATATCTTTGTACAGTGTCCATTAGTACTTCAATCTCTTCTTTTATACAAAGAAAAATCTAAACGCTTCGCACGAATCCCAAACAGGATCTATCGGGTGAGTCTAAAAAAGGGATGAAATAACATTTCAGCGAGGGTACACATTTTTGTCCTTAAATATTGCCCGGACATTGGCATGCATCTTGCTCTCTCCGATTTTCAAATACCGATTACTCTTTTACGTACCAGACTTGAACACTGCACATGTATTTTATCGTCCGCTCCGACAAAACTGGATACTCGATTTCTCTCTCAATGAGAAGCCACACTCAAATAATACCGTCCAAAGTGATTCGATCAAGTTTCTTTTGAACAGGAGGAGAGCACCCTGAACATATATGGCGTCTTTCCTGATGACATCAAAATGAAATATGTACGTGATCTTACTGTGCACAAATCAAATAGGAGTTCTTCTTTTTCAGCGTCCAGTTCCCTATGCTTAACATATTACACGAGAAAGACAAGTTGTCTCTACGACTTTAGTCGTTAGCAGGAGATCGTCATTATTACCCCATAGTTTGCATATTGTGTATCTTGGGGCGAGAATTCCGTTCTTATATCGCTGTACATTTCGCATTTTTGAAAGACAAGTTCTGTATTATGTCGACCGCCTTGACATATACACAGTCGGGATGGAATAATTTGCACTCTGTATAGGCAAGTACTAAAGTCATGACTAGTTTAATTCCAACAGGTGACAAAATATACATGGAAAACAAACCAGTAGAAGAGATCGATCACTTTATCTATCTTGGAAGTCACATTGATCGAGAAGGGGATACGAGCAAAGAAATTAAAATCAGAATAGCTAAAGCAGCAATGTCTTTCAGAAGCCTTGAAAAGTTGTGGAAATCAAAACTTATCAGCACAAACACAAAACTTAGGCTATTCAAATCAAATGTACTATCAACCCTTACGTATGCGTGTGAAAGCTGGAAAACAACAAGAGATATAGAAACAAAGTTGAACGCATTCGAAAATAAATGTCTAAGGATAATACTTGGTATAGCATGGAACGAATTCAAAACAAACGAGGAAATTAGAGAAATCGCCAATCAACCACTAATATCTTCAGTAATAAAGAAAAGACGATGGTCATACGTTGGACATGTGATGAGAAGAGATAATAACCGAATAGCAAAGCAAGCCCTCATATGGAAACAACAGGTAAAAGAAAAAGAGGAAGACCCAGGGAGACACTGAGAAGAACATTGATGAGAGAGGCAAGAGCAGCAGGAGTCGGCTCCATCAATGAGATAGAACTGCTTGCACAGAACAGAGACAGATGGCGAGATTTGATAAAATATCTTTAAAAGAAAACTGCTAGAACAAAAAATCCATATAGGAGAAGGTGTATCTTGGTCTACGCCCTATGGGCCGGTTACGGCTCGAAAGGTCAATAGAATAGGCAAGTCTACAGTGCCCTGATTGGAGTTGGATGATTGTGTTATCTTTCATCATTGAGTGCCGTCTCCGCAACGAAGGTTGGCTACCATGGAGCGCCATTTTGCTCTATCTCTTGCTTTGATGGTGCAGGTTGTCATCGGTTGATTTGTCCATCTTTTGATGTTACTCGTCCATGTTAATCTTGGTCTGCCTCTGCCTCTTTTACCTTGTATTTTCCCCTCCAGGATCACTTTCAGTAGGCTGTTGTGTCTTTTAACATGGCCTAAGAATCGCATTTGTCTGTTCTAATTGTGTTCAGAAGTTCTCTTTTCATTTTTAGTTGTTTTAAGACTTTGTCATTTGTTTTCTTTTCCTTCCATCCAATTCTACCTATTCTTCTATATATCCACATTTCAAAGGCTTCAATTCTCTGTTCTGTTTTCTTGTCTAATGTCCATGTTTCAGCACCATATAGGAATATTGAGAAGATGTAACATTTTGCTATTCTTAGTTTTAGCTCTGGTGTTATTTGTTTTGATGTTAGTATGTCCTTCATGACATTAAATTACTTTTTGCCATTCCTATTCTTTTGTTTATTTCAGTTGTACATTTTCCATCACTGGTTATAGTATGTCCAAGGTAGTTATAGTTCTGAACTGTCTCAAGGTCTATTCCTTCAATTTTGATATCCACTTGTGGGTTTTGAGTATTTTCTTTGTTTATGATCATAGTTTTAGTCTTTTTGATATTCATATCTAGTCCATATTTTTTGCTTGTCGTGTTTATTTCATTAAGTAATTGTTGTAGGTCTTTAGGATTTTCTGCTATAGGTCGTTTCAAAATATTTTGAAGGTGTTTAAAATTCCATATCTCTGCAACCAATTGATTGATAATGCTGAAATTTTGCATATGGTCTTGTGATTTTTTGGTCCCAAGAAGTACATTCATTTCCTCACCAACAAACGTATAGTTTTAAATATTCTTTATTTGAAGTATACAAATTTAAGGCATTTTGGTCAAACCATATATTTGGAGGAATTACCGCTTCATATGAGTGAGCACCCACGGACTTGTCATCTTGAACGTAATGCGCGCCAATTTCCCTGTTTTAAGCACTAAAAAACACATAAAACGCGTCATAGTTATAATTTTATATCCGGTGCATCCCATTTCCTGTCGTTTTGTTGTGATTTATGTGCAACGGCGTATCCTAATTATTGGGTAATTTCGTTAAATTTGTGATCTGTTAGTCAATGGGTATAAAAGTAAAGTTCCTTACATTGCAATCAGTGGCAATAAAGGTGTATAAATATTTTTGCATAGAAGCTAAGCGTGGAAAACTGTATCGAAGCATCTCAAAGCCGGAAAGAGAACTATTCACGCATTGGGTATAAGCAAACGCTTTTTCAAACAAGTGCTTAAAGCTAACGGAGTGTCCAGTTCAATCAAGACTAGGACGCTAGGAAGAAAGAAAGTAGTAGATAGTTTTGACAAGGAAGTGATTAGAAGAGCAATTTGTAAAATGTTCGATTCCAAAGAAACTGTGACTTTAAGAAAACTGAAAATTCGACTGAGAGCAGAAAATGACATTGTTGTGTCGAAAACAACATTATGGAGAACTGTTAGAAGCATCGGTTTTACGTTTAGAAAGTACGATAGTGGTAGAAATGTCATCTGCGAGAAGCCGCACTTAGTTTCTATGAGGAGTAAATATTTACGTGAAGTACGGGAAATGCGTAACCAAGGTTATGATATTGTATTTCTAGATGAATCTTGGATAAATTCTCACCACACAAGTGCAAAGGAATGGCAGTTATCAGATGGAAGTATTAAAAGATGTGTACCCACTGGAAAAGGACAGCGTATTATAATGGCACATGCAGGCAGCCGAAAAGAAGGGTTGGTGAAAAATGCAGAACTTATATTCACCTCTAATTATACTGACAACAGGGACTATCACACCGAGATGAATGGCCATATATTTAGAGAGTGGATTGAAAATACTCTTCTTCCAATTCTAGACAGACCATCCTGTCTGGTAAGGGACAACGCGTCGTACCACAACGCTGTGGCAGAAGAAGACAAAATTCCTACATCTACCAGTACAAAAGATGTTATAAAGATTTGGCTAAGAAAGGAAGGAATTCCATTTAACGAGGGATTTTTGAAACCTGAATTACTGTCACTTGTTAAGAAATCGCAAAAGACCAAAGTATTCCAAATAGACAAAATCATTCAACAGCATGGTCATACGTGCTTGAGACTGCCCCCTTATCATCCACAATTAAACCCCATTGAACTCGTTTGGGCAAAAATTAAAGGGCAGGTGGCAGCTGAGAATACAAGTTTTAAACTATGCGATATAAAAGGACTGACATATGCTGCTCTATCACAGATTGACAAAGATTTTTGGTGCAAATGTGAAGATCATGTCTTAAAAGAAGAAAATGACTATTGAAAAAGATGGACTATCGTTCGTTCAGCCCAGATTAGTAATCAATATGTTAGACTCCTCTGATTCAGAATAAATGAAATAATAATGGACGTTTTTATATGTCCGCATGATCAATCTTTAGCTAAAGTTGATAACGTTTTGAAAATGTAAAGATTCTTGATATGTGTACTGCAGGCATGACTTTCATATGTCTTGTTTACGTAAAATAATGAAATTCACATGGAAAGACATAAAACGAACAATGTAGCTCTTTACAGTGAAGAGGATCCCGTGCTTACATCGGACTCTTTAGTCACATGCGTACCCATAAACAATAACTTTGCTTGATATGTCATGCTCGTTATCGCTCGCAACGGATAATTAATTTTTTAAAATGTATTCTTTGTTGTATATTGTTTAAATAGTTTTCATTAATGGAACTGTTTATACGCTGATTTGTTTTAGACCGTCTGTAAAGGCTATAACATTGACATTCTCATAGTATTTTAAAGAAAGTAAACAATAGAAAGTAAACAGTTGATAAACGCCTCCAACTTTCAAGTTGTGTAGAGACGCCTATGTCGAGAAGCTGATTTCTATTAATGTACGGTAAATTATTTTCTCCAGGAGCAAAAAGATCCGTAAATTCACTGAGATCAAAGGAAAGTGCTGCTTCATGATGAAGCATACTTCCTACATCATTAAATTTTGTGAAATCGGTGGGACCTTGGAAAAACAAGGCCAGATGCAAAAAATCAAGTTTGTAAGTGCAGGGAAAGAGGAGATATTTCATGTTAATCGTGAACATTTAGATTTGAAACGACCAATAGTAGTACAGTATCGTCAGCATATCTTAGGTTATTGATTATCTTTCCATTAATTTGTAGGCCTGGCATCTCTATGATGTTTTTAAAGATTTGCTCAGTGTATAGATTGAACAAGCTTGGTGATAGGATGCATCCTTGTCTTACTCCTCTTTTTATATCAATGGGTGTAGAGAACTCTTTGTTATATTTTATTATTGCTGTTTGCTCCCAGTATAGATTGCATATTAGTCGTATATCCATGTCATCTAGATGTATCTTTAGGTTCAGGATAAAAATTGTGGGAAATATATGGGAGAAATGTGAGTTCTAAAGAGGAGACAGAAACGTCGCTTTTGATTTGGCAGGACAAAAACAGCAATGACTGAATTTAAATATTAAAAATAAGAATACAATTTATTAAAATGTTTGTGTTCTGTCGAGGCAAGAGATAAATATAAATTACATAGGTACTGCAGCAGTGGCTGCTGCAAAATTACGATTGTTGCTGTGTGTACCCTTACCTCTACCTCATATAACCAGAGTCACATGTGGGGACGATCAGTCTCATTCGGAAGTTGGATGTTTAAAAAAGTTCATGGATGTTACAGGAAAATCACAGAAATTTGATGTTTCAGGGAAATCACAGAAATTTGATGTTTCAGGGAAATCACAGAAATTGCATGTTTCAGGGAAATCACAAAAAATGGGATGTTACAGGAAAATCACAGAAATTTGATGTTTCAGGGAAATCACAGAAATTGCATGTTTCAGGGAAATCACAAAAAATGGGATGTTACAGGAAAATCACAGAAATTTGATTTTTCATGAAAATCACAGAAATTGGATGTTTCAGGGAAATCACAAAAAATGGGATGTTTCAAAGCAAAATCACAGAAATTGGATGTTTCATGAAAATCACAGAAATTTGATTTTTCATGAAAATCACAGAAATTGGATGTTTCAGGGAAATCACAGAAATTGGATGTTTCAGGAAAATCACAGAAATTGGATGTTTCAAGAAATTCATAAAATTGAGGTGATTCAGGAAATTCAAAGAATAGAAATTAGATGTTTCAGGAAAGTCACAGCCAAGTAGACGTTTTTGAAAATTCACATAAATTGTATGTATTAAGGAAGCGATGAGAGTGGCGAAAGTAAACAAAGAAATAAGACAATAAGAGGTATAGTCGGTACAGAATTCACCTGGAGGCACGAAGACGAATGTAACAAGCTTGTCCGCACCTAGAGAGAAGGACGTGCAGCTCCACATCCTGCTCGGTATAAACAATAAGAAGAGGCGTGGGACGCAAAACTCGAGTTAGGTTCAGAGTCGGAAGAACCGTAAAACCAGCCTCTGGAAAATTTGTATACTCTCTCTCTCTCTCTCTCTCTGCGATCAGGACTCAATCAGAGTAGGATTCCAGACTCTCACATGAAGTCAGCTGTCAGATTAAGGGTGTTGATCGCCCCCACAGACAGAGCATCACAATTAGAGTCTGCCAGATCCACTCTGATTGAACACCCGTTTAAAAGTTGCACTGTGTTCTGCGCCAGTGGCCCAGTGCATCCGATTTCAGCCAGCATTTTATTCAGGTTTGCTTTCCTTAGCCTTTGATTGTCCCCAATCTTCCTGCAAGGCAGCAGATTGTCTTTTCTGTAGGGGATTCTGCCCTTAGATGGTCGGCCCTCCCAGGTTGACGAGCACCATCTGCCCGAGTCACTAGAGGTGACTAACACAGACAGGCACACACACACAGACACGAGATATGACTAACATAAACATGCACACAAAGATATGAGACATCACTAACCATACGTATACGATATTATGTCTGAGAAATCAGGGGGCGTGACATTATATTCATTGGCCACATTACTCATAAATGTGCCGGTATTCAAGGACAGTAAATCAAGTAATGAAAACGTTCTGAAAAAGGTCAAAGCAAAAAGAGAGCTAATTTCCAATATTAGGAAGAAACAATCATCATTTTTTGGCCATGTAATGAGAAGAGAACAACTGGAATATATTGTAACAACTAGGATAATTGAGGGACGAAGAAATAGAGGGAAGCAAAGAGAGAAGATACTAGACAGCTTAAGAGAATGGCTTGGCAGAAGGTCAACAACAAAAATGATAAATAACTGTCGAGAACAAAATTTGTGGAGAGACATGATCATCTACGCCAGTAGGTCCGGTACTTGATGATGACTCCAGGACAAATATGAAGAATAAAAGCAACATTCCAACCAAATAGCAAAGTCTAACGAGAATCATTTACTTAGTCAAACAGAAACAGACAACATGTTTTAATTTCATAGGCAATAGTGGAAAGTAAAGTAGTAGGTATCTGTTGTTCAGATGTAACAACTGCATGACTACAAAGTTCTAATTTGAAAAATTGAGATTCGAGAGGTTAATTCTTTTTTTTAAAAATTATTATTATGGTAATTACCTCTCCCAACCAATCGAGCCATGTACCCGTTTATCGTATATCTAGTCCAATTGATAGATATTCGACCTGAATCGAACCATCAAGAGATCAAACCTCTGTGCTACTGGTAATTTTAGACAATAAAATGACGACACTTTAGCAGCTGGCACTAACCTTTTCTTATCTATCATTAAAAACATTAACGACGCGTGATTACAAAAAACATTCTCAAAAGGTTAACACGAACTCTCTTCACGGCGGTGTCTGTTGGAACGTTTTAGTGGTGATTGATCTCTTCACGGCGGTGTCTGTTGGAACGTTTTAGTGGTGGTTGATCTCTTCACGGCGGTGTCTGTTGGAACGTTTTAGTGGTGGTTGATCTCTTCACGGCGGTGTCTGTTGGAACGTTTTAGTGGTGGTTGATCTCTTCACCGCGGTGTCTGTTGGAACGTTTTAGTGGTGGGTTGATCTCTTCACGGCGGTGTCTGTTGGAACGTTTTAGTGGTGGTTGATCTCTTCACGGCGGTGTCTGTTGGAACGTTTTAGTGGTGGTTGATCTCTTCACGGCGGTGTCTGTTGGAACGTTTTAGTGGTGGTTGATCTCTTCACGGCGGTGTCTGTTGGAACGTTTTAGTGGTGATTGATCTCTTCACGGCGGTGTCTGTTGGAACGTTTTAGTGGTGGTTGATCTCTTCACGGCGGTGTCTGTTGGAACGTTTTAGTGGTGATTGATCTCTTCACGGCGGTGTCTGTTGGAACGTTTTAGTGGTGGTTGATCTCTTCACGGCGGTGTCTGTTAGAACGTTTTAGTGGTGATTGATCTCTTCACGGCGGTGTCTGTTGGAACGTTTTAGTGGTGGTTGATCTCTTCACGGCGGTGTCTGTTGGAACGTTTTAGTTGTGGTTGATCTCTTCACGGCGGTGTCTGTTGGAACGTTTTAGTGGTGATTGATCTCTTCACGGCGGTGTCTGTTGGAACGTTTTAGTGGTGGTTGATCTCTTCACGGCGGTGTCTGTTAGAACATTTTAGTGGTGGTTGATCTCTTCACCGCGGTGTCTGTTGGAACGTTTTAGTGGTGGTTGATCTCTTCACCGCGGTGTCTGTTGGAACGTTTTAGTGGTGATTGATCTCTTCACGGCGGTGTCTGTTGGAACAATTTAGTGGTGGCTGATCTCTTCACGGCGGTGTCTGTTGGAACGTTTTAGTGGTGGTTGATCTCCTCACGCGGTGTTTGTTAGAACATTTTAGTGGTGGTTGATCTCTTCACCGCGGTGTCTGTTGGAACGTTTTAGTGGTGGTTGATCTCCTAACGGCGGTGTCTGTTGGAACATTTTAGTGGTGGTTGATCTCCTCACGGCGGTGTCTGTTGGAACATTTTAGTGGTGGTTGATCTCCTCACGGCGGTGTCTGTTGGAACATTTTAGTGGTGGTTGATCTCTTCACCGTGGTGTCTGTTGGAACATTTTAGTGGTGGTTGATCTCTTCACCGCGGTGTCTGTTGGAACATTTTAGTGGTGGTTGATCTCTTCACCGCGGTGTCTGTTGGAACGTTTTAGTGATGGTTGATCTCCTCACGGCGGTGTCTGTTGGAACATTTTAGAGGTGGTTGATCTCCTCACGGCGGTGTCTGTTGGAACATTTTAGAGGTGGTTGATCTCCTCACGGCGGTGTCTGTTGGAACAATTTAGTGGTGGTTGATCTCTTCACCGCGGTGTCTGTTGGGACATTTTAGTGGTGGTTGATCTCCTCACGGCGGTGTCTGTTGGAACATTTTAGTGGTGGTTGATCTCCTCACAGCGGTGTCTGTTGGAACATTTTAGTGGTGGTTGATCTCCTCACGGCGGTGTCTGTTGGAACATTTTAGTGGTGGTTGATCTCTTCACGGCGGTGTCTGTTGGAACATTTTAGTGGTGGTTGATCTCCTCACGGCGGTGTCTGTTGGAACATTTTAGAGGTGGTTGATCTGTTCATCGCGGTGTCTGTTGGAACGTTTTAGTGGTGGTTGATGTCCTCACGGCGGTGTCTGTTGGAACATTTTAGACGTGGTTGATCTCCTCACGGCGGTGTCTGTTGGAACATTTTAGTGGTGATTAATCTCCTCACAGCGGTGTCTGTTGGAACATTTTAGTGGTGGTTGATCTCTTCACGGCGGTGTCTGTTGGAACATTTTAGGGGTGGTTGATCTGTTCACCGCGGTGTCTGTTGGAACGTTTAGTGGTGGTTGATCTCCTCACGGCGGTGTCTGTTGGAACATTTTAGTGGTGGTTGATCTCCTCACGGCGGTGTCTGTTGGAACATTTTAGTGGTGGTTGATCTCTTCACCGTGGTGTCTGTTGGAACATTTTAGTGGTGGTTGATCTCTTCACCGCGGTGTCTGTTGGAACATTTTAGTGGTGGTTGATCTCCTCACGGCGGTGTCTGTTGGAACGTTTTAGAGGTGGTTGATCTGTTCACCGCGGTGTCTGTTGGAACGTTTTAGTGGTGGTTGATCTCCTCACGGCGGTGTCTTTTGGAACATTTTAGTGGTGGTTGATCTCCTCATGGCGGTGTCTGTTGGAACATTTTAGTGGTGGTTGATCTCTTCACCGCGGTGTCTGTTGGAACATTTTAGTGGTGGTTGATCTCTTCACGGCGGTGTCTGTTGGAACATTTTAGAGGTGGTTGATCTGTTCACCGCGGTGTCTGTTGGAACGTTTTAGTGGTGGTTGATGTCCTCACGGCGGTGTCTGTTGGAACATTTTAGACGTGGTTGATCTCCTCACGGCGGTGTCTGTTGGAACATTTTAGTGGTGGTTGATCTCCTCACAGCGGTGTCTGTTGGAACATTTTAGTGGTGGTTGATCTTTTCACGGCGGTGTCTGTTGGAACATTTTAGAGGTGGTTGATCTGTTCACCGCGGTGTCTGTTGGAACGTTTTAGTGGTGGTTGATCTCCTCACGGCGATGTCTGTTGGAACATTTTAGTGGTGGTTGATCTCCTCACGGCGGTGTCTGTTGGAACATTTTAGTGGTGGTTGATCTCTTCACCGCGGTGTCTGTTGGAACATTTTAGTGGTGGTTGATCTCTTCACCGCGGTGTCTGTTGGAACATTTTAGTGGTGGTTGATCTCCTCACGGCGGTGTCTGTTGGAACGTTTTAGAGGTGGTTGATCTCTTCACGGCCGTGTTTTTGGAACATTTTAGAGGTGGTTGATCTCTTCACGGCTGTGTTTTTGGAACATTTTAGAGGTGGTTGATCTCTTCACCGCGGTATCTGTTGGAACATTTTAGTGGTGGTTGATCTCCTCACGGCGGTGTCTGTTGGAACATTTTAGTGGTGATTGATCTCCTCACGGCGGTGTCTGTTGGAACATTTTAGTGGTGATTGATCTCCTCACGGCGGTGTCTGTTGGAACATTTTAGTGGTGGTTGATCTCTTCACGGCGGTGTCTGTTGGAACATTTTAGTGGTGGTTGATCTCCTCACGGCGGTGTCTGTTGGAACATTTTAGTGGTGGTTGATCTTCTCACGGCGGTGTCTGTTGGAACATTTTAGAGGTGGTTGATCTCCTCACGGCGGTGTCTGTTGAAACATTTTAGTGGTGGTTGATCTCTTTACGGCGGTGTCTGTTGGAACATTTTAGTGGTGGTTGATCTCTTCACGGCGGTGTCTGTTGAAACATTTTAGTGGTGGTTGATCTCCTCACGGCGGTGTCTGTTGAAACATTTTAGTGGTTGCTGATCTCTTCACGGCTGTGTCTGTTGGAACATTTTAGTGGTGGTTGACCTCCTCACGGCGGTGTCTGTTGGAACATTTTAGTGGTGGTTGATCTCTTCACCGCGGTGTCTGTTGGAACATTTTAGTGGTGGTTGATCTCTTCACCGCGGTGTCTGTTGGAACATTTTAGTGGTGGTTGATCTCTTCACGGCGGTGTCTGTTGGAACATTTTAGTGGTGGTTGATCTCTTCACGGCGATGTCTGTTGGAACGTTTCTGTACTCGCTGAGGTTAAAACATTCCCAGTGCAGTAGACACGCGATCTACATTCAGAATTATAAATTTAACATTCGAAAGAATAAAAAAACCCAGCGTTTCCTGCTATCGCGGATATAATTCAAATTTTATTTGTAGAACAAGTTTGATTTCACTTGGTCATTAACTTCAATTTTTAAACGTACATATTTCAAAACTTATAAGAACCAATTTTCGACCGACGTTCAACCTGTCCCATTACCCTTTTCCCTCAACCCAATTCATCAACTTCCATCCAGTCAGCAAGGGCGGTCGCCACCTCTGCTTATCATTGCCACACCACTGGTAGTTACCACTGACAACTACAACAGTTAATGTTTACGTTAACGCTTTTTGTTGCCGTGATTTTTTTCACTCTTTGTCTCTTCCAAATTCCACCACTCCCAAATAATGTTACAGTTCAAGACAATTGTGACCCAATAGTCTCCCTGGTTCTCCCCTGGCCTGTTTGTGTGTGGCTCTGTGGTCAACACGTGAACCTGCTGTCAGCGCTCTTAGACAAACTCACACGACACAAGTCTCTGCCAACAAACTATTCTTGTCAAATGCACTGAGTGCCGTGTACAGTGCAGATTACTACCTTGCTAGTTCTAAATGAACTACACGGAGTAACAACCTGTTCCCAAACTTAGACTAAGACACAAGTACATTCATGTTGCCACACACTGCGTCAACATTGCACCAGATCTTGCCAGGGAGTAGCCACAAATGTGGTACTGCTGTAAACATTGCAATAAAGGTGATGCTGATATAGAAAACGAGATGGTTGCAGCTTAAAGTTAATGATAGACACACAACTATTCGACACTGCACTCGAGTACAAGCCTTCTGCAAAAAAAACTAGAGAAATAGATTCTATCTTGTACTAATTATAAACCTAAAACTAAATAGAATGGAAAAAATATGAAAACACAAAATAATCTCTAAGTCCTATTTCTTGACTTGGAATGTAAAAAAAATCGATCAAGAGAACGAGTGGGTATTATAAATTGACGCGATCAAAAAATGTACAATATACAACTCAGTACTTTTGCCAATGTTGTGCTATCAGTTCCAATCAGGGATGTTAGCAGGAGGTAAAAATAAAGATCAGAACTAGTGAAGTGAGATGTCTTTGACGAAAACTTAACTTGACAAGAGAACATTAGCGCAAATATCAAATATACATAATATTAAATATTAATGGAGAGCGGGGGAGAAGTAAAGCTGAAGAGAACATGTAAATATACATAAAATGGCATGGCTCAGCTCAACAAATGGAAAGACAAGACAAACTACGATATGACATTCAAAGATAACATAAGAAATGAAGAGATTAGATGAGTTTAAGTAAGATCAGCCATAATAAACTTCATACAGAGACAAGGTAATATGAAACGTCTTGGACACGTTTTGCAAGAAAAAAAAAACAACGAATACACAACAGCTGTTTGGGAGAACTTCAAAGTGGATTTTAGTTCTAATCGATAGGGACTTGTGGTCTCGAAGCAAGACGCCGGTCTCGAGACTGAGAGGTTGTGAATTCAAATCCCGGCTGCACCAGTTGAGATTTTTTAAAACGGATTAACACTCACAATTCAGTTGCTAGACTCTAGGGACTTCGCCTGAAGTGATAACTGACGAACGCAAACAACAAAAGTTCTCATTCAGGTACATCATTTTTGGATCAAAGTGACGTGATCTTAGTAAACTTCACCATTTCTTATTTCATAAGGGTGGCTCCAATTTGGGCACATCCCAAAAATGATCATGTGTTAGCTGCTCGGTAAAGTTGACAATTAGAGATATTTTAGTACATTACATCTTATAAGGAGGAACGTTTCAAAGACTGACTAGTGTATCCGTTTCTGGTGTCAAATATTCCATTTCTATCATAAATGTGAGTAAAAGGCAAGCTGTAGCTTTTAATGAACATGAACGTGCCGCAGAAGAATCGTAGAGATTACACAATCATTATATTTTAAGAAATGAATAAGACAACTAAGATATCCAAGATAAACGGTTGTGACTCAGGAACTAGGTGAGTTAAACGAAATGTGTTAAGTAGAAGAACAGAGAAACCAGGGGACTTGAAGAGAGTACGATAGGCTTTAGAAGATGAGCTATCATGTTGAGCGTCAGGAGTTAAAGGTTATTTGAACTTAGCACGGAAGATAAATAGGAACATCACTGTTTGCTCTAAAATTAGACTGATGACTCCCTTGATTTTCTGCTATATGCTGGCAAAACAGGGACACTTACAGCAGAGCTACATAAGAAAGTAGAAGTCATGAAGATGGGATGTTATCATAAAATTATAACTTCTCTTACTTGAAATATAAAAAAAAAAACATTGCAGAAAGAAGCAAAAAGCAATCGAGTTACAATATGATCTTTTGTCTGTTGTGAAAAAAACGTAAATCGTTCAGTTGAAAGTCTTATCGTGAAAATTATGTGTCCAGTGTTGGTGGTCACGTGATGAATACTGAGAGTCAATTTCTTTGTTAGATATTGAAGACTCTCTCGTCAGACCTCGAGGACGGCGGTCATTGTGCGAGATTAGAGAGAGGGTTTCACTGGCGGGGCGATATCTTGGAGATGCTGACATCATCTTGATTAGAGAGTAGTAGTAGATAGGTTCAAGTATAGATAACAGTCATGAATGTAGAGAATATTCAAGTTTAGTAAGATTAATAAGGTTAAACATTGTTGGTCCGTCTTAGATAGCGTTAATAACCTCAGAGATTTGTTAGAATTAAGAAGTAGAAACTGATCAGTGGTTTTGCTGAAGAGATAGGAAAAATCAGGCGGACGAGTAAAGTGGTTCAATGCAGAAATCTCGAAATTGCTGTTATTATGATATTATCATCCTGCCAGGAGCAGACTGCAATAGTGACCATGTACCAGTAGTTAAAAAGATACGAATAAAACTGCGGAAGACACAGAAATCCCCAAGAAATATTAAATTAGAGCTAGATATGCTTAGAGTAGATAAACAGATAAGTGAAAAGTATAGTACGATATTACAAAATATATATAATGCGATTGAGAAAATACAGGACCGAGGTGCAGTGGGATATGCTCAAACAATCGATTCAACAAACATCAAAAGAAGTAATACCAATGACTAAAAGAATCAACAAAAAGAAATGGATGACAGAAGAAATGCTAGAACTAATGGACGAAAGACGAAAACATAAGAAAGAAGAAAGCACATACAAAATATTGCACACAGAGATCAAAAACAAATACAGAGAAGCAAAGGAAGGATAGTTAACACATAAATGTGAAGAAATGAAAAAATAACAAAAGAAAGACTCACAATTTATGCACAATCAGTTAAATGAATTAACAGGAAGAAAAGAAGTCAAAGTTTCAGGATGTGTTAAATCAAAGGAAGGAAATATAATAATAGGGCTGGAGAAGACAATAGAAAGATGGACAGAATATATCAGTCAACTCTATGATGATGAAAGACCAGAATTAAACAATTTAAACAAAGACACAGGACCACCAATAATGCAGAGTGAAGTGGAGGAGGCAATTCAACACATGAAAAGAGGCAAAGCTCCAGGTTCCGACAATATAACAATCGAAGAGATAAATGCATTAGGAGAGCTGGAAGTACAAGTCATAACAAACTACTCAATGACATATATAACACTGGACACATACCCGAAGATCTACTAAAATCTATCTTTGTAGCTATACCGAGGAAGTCAGGCGCCACTGATTGTGAAGACCATCGCACTATTAGTCTCATGAGCCATATGACTAAAATATTACTAAGAATCATCATGAGACGTGTAAGGAAGAAAATAAAACCAGAAATAAGTGAGGAACAATGTGGATTTGTGGAAGGAAAGGGCACCAATAATACAAAATACATCTTAAGAACGTTGATAGAAAGAGCTATAGAGGTAAAGAAAGATCTATATATGTGCTTTAAAGACTAAACAAAAACATTTGATAAAGTAAAGCATGTGTAAATAATCAAGATGATGAAGAAATTAAACATCGATGACAAGAATCTGCGAATTATATATAAAAAACATGTACTGGCAACAAACAGCAGCTATACGAATTAACAACCAAAACAGGACAATTCCAATATATAACGGTGACGTTCTGTCACCGAATTTGGTTTCACTTTACAGCTAAAATATTATGAGATCAATAATAGACAAAAAAGGAATTGAAGTCAAAGGTCACAACATAAATAATTTGCGATATGCGGATGACACAGTCTTAATAGCATAGACAGAGAATTAACTACAAGAAATGATAGACATAATAGTAAAAGAAAGCAACAAAATAGGTCTCAGTTTGAATAGTAAGAAAACAGAAGTAATGGTTATATCAAAGAAACAATCATCACCATCAGGCAGCATAAAAAATAATTAGGACAAATCTGAATCAAGTGCAACACGTCAAATACTTGGGCACAATAATAACATCGGATGGAAGATGCACCACAGAAATAAAAAGCAGAATAGCTCAGGCCAAAACAGCATTTCAGAAAATAAAAAATATATGCAACACATCTATGTCAATAGAAGTGAGAACGAGAGTTCATCGGTGCTATATAGAAACCAATTCTGACTTATGGAAGCGAATCATGGACAGTAGACAAACAAATGAAATGACGATTAGAGGTCACAGAGATGGAATTTCTCAGAAGAATGTTGAAAGTTCCCTGGACAGCCAAAAAGACCAATTAGAAAATTCTCAAAGAGGCCAACACAAAAAGGGAGCTCCTAAAGAACATCAAAAAGAGGCAATCAACATTTTTTGGGCACATCACGAGAAGAGGAAAGTTGAAACACTTCGTTACAACTGGCAAAAGTTAAGGAAAGAGAGATCGCGGACAACAAAGACAGAAAATACTGGAAAGCTTGGTGTCATGACATGGAAATCGGTCAACAACGGAATTGATACGATGCCCTGTAGAAAGAAGATTTGGAAGGACATGATCGCTTATGCCAACTGGCATGGTACATGATGATAATATTATATTTATAAATTCACGGAGAAATGGACGAGTTTGAACCAGTCTCCTGACATTTGATCCCATACGAATCGGTGTGTTTAATGTCTCCATGTTACAAGTATGTCAGTTGTCTCAGTCCACTAAATCATAATTTAACCCAAAAAAATAACAGATTCAACCAACGGCCATTCAGTGTTTCGCACTAGTTTGAAGCGCTATATTAGATATGCCAATAATTTGGTATAAATGATGTACTTGATCCTTGTCAAGAAATATCAAGTCTCTTATAAACTGTGCTGGACAGTACGGATGTGAAAATAAGAGATACATTAGTCACGCATCGTTGACACTGTTATCAATTGTGTTGTCAAATAGAATAGAATAGAATAGAATAGAATAGAATAGAATAAACAGATCTAGTATAATGGTTTGGTCTCTGATCTCGATAATCTAGCCTGGCAATGACTGTTCTGCTGGGAAATGTGAAAGGAGGATGTAGAGGCAGGCAGAGAAAGAGATAGGAAGATATGAAAGGAGGATGTAGAGGCAGGCAGAGAAAGAGATAGGAAGATATGAAAGGAGGATGTAGAGGCAGGCAGAGAAAGAGATAGGAAGATATGAAAGGAGGATGTAGAGGCAGGCAGAGAAAGAGATAGGAAGATATGAAAGGAGGATGTAGAGGCAGGCAGAGAAAGAGATAGGAAGATATGAAAGGAGGATGTAGAGGCAGGCAGAGAAAGAGATAGGTAGGAAGATACGAAAGGAGGATGTAGAGGCAGGCAGAGAAAGAGATAGGTAGGAAGATATGAAAGGAGGATGTAGAGGCAGGCAGGGAAAGAGATAGGAAGATATGAAAGGAGGATGTAGAGGCAGGCAGAGAAAGAGATAGGAAGATATGAAAGGAGGATGTAGAGGCAGGCAGGGAAAGAGATAGGAAGATATGAAAGGAGGATGGAGAGGCAGGCAGGGAAAGAGATAGGAAGATATGAAAGGAGGATGGAGAGGCAGGCAGAGAAAGAGATAGGAAGATATGAAAGGAGGATGGAGAGGCAGGCAGAGAAAGAGATAGGAAGATATGAAATGAGGATGTAGAGGCAGGCAGGGAAAGAGATAGGAAGATATGAAAGGAGGATGGAGAGGCAGGCAGGGAAAGAGATAGGAAGATATGAAAGGAGGATGTAGAGGCAGGCAGAGAAAGAGATAGGAAGATATGAAAGGAGGATGGAGAGGCAGGCAGAGAAAGAGATAGGAAGATATGAAATGAGGATGTAGAGGCAGGCAGGAAAGAGATAGGAAGATATGAAAGGAGGATGGAGAGGCAGGCAGGGAAAGAGATAGGAAGATATGAAAGGAGGATGTAGAGGCAGGCAGAGAAAGAGATAGGAAGATATGAAAGGAGGATGTAGAGGCAGGCAGAGAAAGAGATAGGAAGATATGAAAGGAGGATGTAGAGGCAGGCAGGGAAAGAGATAGGAAGATATGAAAGGAGGATGTAGAGGCAGGCAGAGAAAGAGATAGGAAGATATGAAAGGAGGATGTAGAGGCAGGCAGAGAAAGAGATAGGAAGATATGAAAGGAGGATGGAGAGGCAGGCAGAGAAAGAGATAGGAAGATATGAAAGGAGGATGTAGAGGCAGGCAGAGAAAGAGATAGGAAGATATGAAAGGAGGATGTAGAGGCAGGCAGAGAAAGAGATAGGAAGATATGAAAGGAGGATGTAGAGGCAGGCAGAGAAAGAGATAGGAAGATATGAAAGGAGGATGTAGAGGCAGGCAGAGAAAGAGATAGGAAGATATGAAAGGAGGATGGAGATGCAGGCAGAGAAAGAGATAGGAAGATATGAAAGGAGGATGTAGAGGCAGGCAGAGAAAGGGATAGGAAGATATGAAAGGAGGATGTAGAGGCAGGCAGAGAAAGAGATAGGAAGATATAAAAGAATGTAAGGGCCTTGACTTTTACAGAGTACCAAAGATTGACTGAAGATAGAGAGAAACGGAGAAGGTGGACTGAGTCTGTAAGTGGTGTGTCAACAACAACCCGGACAAGATGGACTGAGACTGTAAGTGGTGTGTCAACAACAACCCGGACAAGATGGACTGCGTCTGTAAATGGTGTGTCAACGACAACCCGGACAAGATGGACTGAGTCTGTAAGTGGTGTGTCAACAACAACCCGGACAAGATGGACTGAGTCTGTAAGTGGGGTGTCAACAACAACCTGGACAAGATGGACTGAGTCTGTAAGTGGTGTCCCAACGACAACCCGGAGAAGATGGACTGAGTCTGTAAGTGGTGCCCCAACGACAACCCGGAGAAGATGGACTGAGTCTGTAAGTGGTGTCCCAACGACAACCCGGACAAGATAGACTGAGTCTGTAAGTGGTGTGTCAACGACAACCCGGACACGATGGACTGAGTCTGTAAGTGGTGTCCCAACGACAACCCGGAGAAGATGGACTGAGTCTGTAAGTGGTGCTCCATCGACAACCCGGAGAAGATGGACTGAGTCTGTAAGTGGTGTGTCAACGACAACCCGGAGAAGATGGACTGAGTCTGTAAGTGGTGTGTCAACGACAACCCGGACAAGATGGACTGAGTCTGTAAGTGGTGTGTCAACGACAACCCGGACAAGATGGACTGAGTCTGTAAGTGGTGTCCCAACGACAACCCGGAGAAGGTGGACTGTCTGTAAGTGGTGTGTCAACAACAACCCGGACAAGATAGACTGAGTCTGTAAGTGGTGTCCCAACGACAACCCGGACAAGATGGACTGAGTCTGTAAGTGGTGTCCCAACGACAACCCGGAGAAGATGGACTGAGTCTGTAAGTGGTGCTCCATCGACAACCCGGAGAAGATGGACTGAGTCTGTAAGTGGTGTGTCAACGACAACCCGGAGAAGATGGACTGAGTCTGTAAGTGGTTGTCAACGAAAACCCGGACAAGATGGACTGAGTCTGTAAGTGGTGTGTCAACGACAACCCGGACAAGATGGACTGAGTCTGTAAGTGGTGTCCCAACGACAACCCGGAGAAGGTGGACTGTCTCTCAGTGGTGTCCCAACGACAACCGGAGAAGGTGGACTGTCTGTCAGTGGTGTCCCAACGACAACCCGGAGAAGATGGACTGAGTCTGTAAGTGGTGCCCCAACGACAACCCGGAGAAGATGGACTGAGTCTGTAAGTGGTGTCCCAACGACAACCCGGACCAGATGGACTGAGTCTGTAAGTGGTGTCCCAACGACAACCCGGAGAAGGTGGACTGTCTGTCAGTGGTGTGTCAACGACAACCCGGACAAGATGGACTGAGTCTACAAGTGGTGTGTCAACAACAACCCGGACAAGATGGACTGAGTCTGTAAGTGGTGTCCCAACGACAACCCGGAGAAGGTGGACTGTCTGTCAGTGGTGTCCCAACGACAACCCGGAGAAGATGGACTGAGTCTGTAAGTGGTGTCCCAACGACAACCCGGACAAGATGGACTGAGTCTGTAAGTGGTGTCCCAACGACAACCCGGAGAAGATGGACTGAGTCTGTAAGTGGTGTCCCAACGACAACCCGGAGAAGATAGACTGAGTCTGTAAGTGGTGTCCCAACGACAACCTGGACAAGATGGACTGAGTCTGTAAGTGGTGTCCAACGACAACCCGGAGAAGATAAACTGAGTCTGTAAGTGGTACCCCAACGACAACCCGGAGAAGATAGACTGAGTCTGTAAGTGGTACCCCAACGACAACCCGGAGAAGATGGACTGAGTCTGTAAGTGGTACCCCAACGACAACCCGGAGAAGATAAACTGAGTCTGTAAGTGGTACCCCAACGACAACCCGGAGAAGATAAACTGAGTCTGTAAGTGGTACCCCAACGACAACCCGGAGAAGATAGACTGAGTCTGTAAGTGATACCCCAACGACAACCCGGAGAAGATAGACTGAGTCTGTAAGTGGTGTCCCAACGACCCACATTGTTTTTGGATGAAGACGGGACGAAGAAGACAGAAGTTAAAGATCATAGACAGTAACGTTCATAGACAGTAAATGTCATAGAAAATAAATAAAGATTGTGATCGAATTGCAGATAATATAGTGGAAGTACCACAGTGAAGTCAGCGATGCAGTTTTGAGCTTTACTGTTCAAAATAGATCAGACTTGAAGCCTCGATGTAGAGACGGCGAGCAGCAGAACTAGATGTGGACAACTGGCAAGGTGCACAGACGGCATGAACAACGTACATTAAAAACGCAAAGACGACTATTTGATTGTCCATGCACCAAGCTTAGGCAATGCATTTAACAACACTCATCATCATCATCCTCGAGTGCCATCTCCGCAACGAAGGTTGGCTACCATGGAGCGCTATTCTGCTCCGTCTCTTGCTTTGATGGTGCAGGTTGTCATAGGCTGGTTTGTCCATCTTTTGATGTTACTCGTCCATGTTAGTCTTGGTCTGCCTCTGCCTCTTTTACCTTGTATTTTCCCCTTCAGGATTTACTTTTAGTAGGCTGTTGTGTCTTTTAACATGACCCAAAAATCGCATTTGTCTTGTTTGAATTGTGTTTAGTAGGTCTCTTTTCATTTTTAGTTGTTTTAAGACTTCATCATTACTTAACAACACTATCTAGACTACTATTTCATAACTTCGCTAGACAAGATTCCGTTGTTTTAGGTAACATGTCCTATTGTACCGTGATTATACCACAGTATTAATAACCGAGAGCTCATTTGGAAATTAATGGTGTAAACTTCAGACCAAGTTTGTGAACTTTTCTAATTGATACTTACGATCTTGAGGTCGTTCTAGTTTAACACGATAACTCTAATTATTCAAAAGAGACCATTTTCACACAAAAAAGATGCATTCTGTTTCAAATTTGCGAATAATTTCTGTGTTCCTACATAACTATTGATATTACATTTGCGATATGCACCATGATAACAGTTCTAGAACTGAAAATAAGGTAAATATAACCTTGTATCACCTATATGTGATAAGACAGAAAGATCAACACATAACATAACCAGTCTTTAATAAACGTTATGAGAACACCAGATTCAAAGGTCGACCACGAAAAAGATGGATTGATGGAATATTATAAAGCTAGAAAATATAAAAGTAGCAGAGGCCAACAGCAGAGCAAATTAAATTTCGCCTCGTCTTTGACAGGCAAACAAGAGGTTCATCGTATGAGATGGGAGCCAACTTGAGAAACACAACAACAAGGGATGCTAAGTTAAAGATCACAACTTCAGTATAAAGAAGAAATACATGAAATGGTTTGGTTACATGACTAGGCAGAGACAACTAATCACAATGTTGCTGCCAACAAAAGCAACAAGAACAGCAGATCAAGGGGGTCGAAATAGACGAAACGACGGAATATTAGAAACAGGGAAATATCACTAGGACAAGCCAGCTAAAGAACAAGAGACAGCAATGTATTCTCCTTCTCGACACTGAAAGGTAAGCGAGGAAGGAAAGATAAAAAAGAAACATAATGACTAGTTCGAATGATGACACGAAATTATCTTTCATATTTTCTTTACCTTATTTGACATTTGAAAATGCAATAGGTGAAGATCTTTATATAGAATATCGGGTGAAAACTTTTCATTTAATGTCAATGTTCGTTATAGCTTGCATATGTCTGACCGCAGGAGTGCAGTTTTACAGTGTTTTGACTATATTTGGCATATAGTTTGAGAGTAATCATATGTGTAGTGCTGGCAGTTTGGTAAATAGAAATCTCTTGTTGATTATTCTCTCTCTATATGGACATTTTTTGCACGGGGTTAGAAGATACAGATTGCAGATAAGTAAAACTATGTATTGGCTGATTAGATCAAGGTATATAGTGATTGTTCTACAATTACAAAAAAGAAAAGTGGGCCTTTAAACACACGAATTTATTTAACACGTTCTCTCATTGGAGTCAGCGATCACCTTGTATTGACAATAAATAAATAAAATACTCAAGGAAAAAAGGTAGTGTTCAACACTAAATAAGTCAAAGAGATAAGTAAAGATATCAAATATATATTTAAAAAAAACATTAAATACTATGCGGGGTAGCCGCGATAGCTCAGTGGTTAGTGAACTGGACTACAAAGGACAAGGGGTAGGGTTCGATCCAACCGACGGCTTCAGGGTTCACCCAGCCTTAAAATGGGTACCGAATTTTTTTCTGGGAAAGTAAAGCAGCACGAGCGTAATACCGACCAAATTTCCCCAAAAATCATGTGCCGAAGGTCTGTAAAATGTATGGTCACTAACACCATATTCCCTATACGCCACTTGGCGTGACGGGAGCACTTTATTATTTTGTTACTCTATTATGTAACTTCTATTACTTTCTGTTACCTCCTCTTCTTTTCTGTTTTTTTTTCCCTCTTCTATTTCTCTTCTCTTCACTTCTCATCTTCTCTTCTCTTCTCCTCTTGCCTATTCTCCTCTCCTCTCATCTTCCGCACTTTCTTCTTTAGCTATAACTTCCCTCTCTCTAAAAATATAAAGCATGCTAGACTAACAACACAAGGGAAACAAAGCAAACAAATATTTGAGCTGTGAAAAAACAGAGAAGGGTTTAGAAACAACTAGGCGAACATGTCTGCTGTTTTGATTCCATTTTGATCGTTTGATCACACGCACTTGCTACGGAGCTATTTTGGGCCCTGTTCAAACTACAACTGGGCTCAGAATTATTCCTTACACCGTTTAGCGGTAAACATAGACTGAACCGGTGTTTGCTCAAACTTTGAGTCCCACATAAAACACTGCACAAGGACAATGGGTTTCTAACAATTGTCGCATTTCTCCTCACTTATAATATTAGTGCTCATTCTTTCAATCCACAGTTTAATTCTACATCTTTCATACTGCTTCTTCCTTCCTAACATCTCTCCGAACTAACAGAATCTTTAAGAATCAAGAGTCTGACAGTAGAGGAATTACAAAGGCAACAGGCATTCAACGAGGTAACAATTTATTTTATTTTGCAATGCTCATTACTCTATTTTTAGCAATGCAATTTCTTGATTCATTTGAATCAATTTTTATTGATTCTTATTCTAATCAGACATCGTTTACTGGAGGTATTTTTAGCATCAGGGATTTGGTGGGCGTGGTTTCAGATGAACGAAACGGTTCGAAAAGTTGAAGAGTTCTTTTAAAAAAGAAGAGCATACATTTTGAACATTTTATATGGCCGAGGGAGGTAATTAGGAGAGAAAGATAGAAACAGAAAGTGACAGAACAAGAACAATTTTGAGGGACAGAAAGATCGAAAAAAGGAAAGAAAGAAAGAAAGAAAAAAAGAAAGAAAGAAAGAAAGAAAAGACCCACTGCAAGATTAAAAGTGACTGAATGATGCAAATACAGATTACGAATAGCTTAAGAATATAACGACCAGCGCAGCGAATCTTAATGACTTCTCAGTGATCAGTAATTGTCTAACTTCTAAATTGTGTGTATTAAGTATAAATGCTTCTGGCAACAAATGTCTGTAGAAAATGCCCCGTACACCGTGGAATGAAATCAAACTAGGGCAGAAATATGAGAAATGACAAGGCATTATCAAATATTACTTATAATAAAGAGAAGAAGGTGATCGTAGGTTTGTCATGTTATAACAAGAAATAACAAGAGAATATCAAAGCAAGATACTCAATGGGAGCCAGACAGCAAAGCATACTAAGAAGAATACTGAGTGAGAAGTAATAGCAGGAATGAGCTTTCTTGCCGAAGTTAATAGGCTTGTCCAGGGTAGGGACATATGGCGAGATACAATGCGTGTCCTGTGCAAGGTCTGGCACTTGACAACAAAGGTCGTCGGTCATGGAGAGTTTAGAATGTCTAAATATATTATATATTTATGATACGAATATTGATAGTAGATAGATAGGTGTACTTAGTATTAATCAATGGTAGATAGAAGTACTTAGTATTAATCAATGGTAGATAGAAGCACTTAGTATTAATCAATGGTAGATAGAAGTACTTAGTATTAATAAATGGTAGATAGAAGTACTTAGTATTAATCAATGGTAGATAGAAGCACTTAGTATTAATCAATGGTAGATAGAAGCACTTAGTATTAATCAATGGTAGATAGAAGTACTTAGTATTAATCAATGGTAGATAGAAGCACTTAGTATTAATCAATGGTAGATAGAAGTATTAGTATTAATCAATGGTAGATAGAAGTACTTAGTATTAATCAATGGTAGATAGAAGTACTTAGTATTAATCAATGGTAGATAGAAGCACTTAGTATTAATCAATGGTAGATAGAAGTACTTAGTATTAATCAATGGTAGATAGAAGTACTTAGTATTAATACATTATAGATATAAGTACTTAGTATTAATCAATGGTAGATAGAAGTACTTAGTATTAATAAATTATAGATATAAGTAAAAAAAGTAAAGTACCCCCGTCACGCCAAGTGGCGTATAGGGAAATATGGTGTTAGTGACCCTATATTTTACAGACCTTCAGCACATGATTTTTGGGGTAATGTGGTCGGTATTACGCCCGTGCTGCTTTACTTTCCCAGAAAAAAATCCGGTACCCATTTAAGGCTGGGTGAACCCGAAAGCCGTCGGTTGGGATCGAACCCTACCCCTTGTCCTTTGTAGTCCAGTTCACTAACCACTGAGCTATCGCGGCTCCCTTATTTATGTGTATATTATCATTATTGTTGTCTCTGTCGCATTTATTTGTCTACTTATGTGTGTATTGTTATTGTCTCTGTCGTATCTCCGTGTCCACTGATATGTGTATGGCACTTTCCCATAGCACCAAGTTAGTGATTTTGTCCTGCCATCTCCATCCATTTATTCCGCGCTAGTGTCCATTAATTAAAGTTTGTATCTTCGTAACTGTCTTTTTTGTTCTACATGCTTCACAACCATATAATATAACTGGTCTAACATTGGAGTTGAACTTTTTATTTTTGCACGTAACTTACTTTCTTTAGACTATTTCCATACACAATTAGTGAGAGAAAAACAAAAACAAAAAAAAAACAAAAAAAACAAACAAATGCCGCCCTTCAGAAGCGATTACTTCGCAAGTCACACTTAAACACAAATCTATCCCCTCCTTCAGGTGTACACTAAAGAGGTCCATATTATCGATGCAGCGAAAACTCCAAGGCCAGTATCGGTCTCGTCAACCATCTCTGAACCAACCCTAACAGTAAATGATATCGATGCCGTCCACAAAGTCACTGACTGACGATCACAAGAAAATAAAAGCGTTCATTTTGTCACTGAACACATTTATATCAAAGTGCCTAATTGTTATTTCAAAATACATTCTGTAAACATACAGTAGAAATCGAAGCCCACTAAGGTCAAGGACGCTCATTCACTGCGATCAAAGTACATCGATTACATGTTGGTAAATCTAATTAGAGCTCGGAGAACATTGATTGGTCGATAAACAATTCGACCAGGTCTTGGCAACGCTGTCAAACAATCGTGCCCTAACAGTTAACTTGCCCTTTATTCAACTATTCTCCAGTTAAAGTGAATGTTCAAACGTTTAACTCTATTAGACAGTTTTAGTGTCAACAAATGCAAGGCAGAATTAAATCCAAATTGAAGTATTGGAAAGTTTAATTGCAACATAAAACAAGGGTCCAAGAAAGTCGCTGTGTGAAAGTCGTTGTCTGAAAGTCGTTAGCGACTAACAGTTGACTTCATGTGTTTTTATCAGTGAACAAAAGTTGGCTACTGCCATATTTCATATCCCTAAGGTGAATCTTGTAACAAACTAGTCTTGACTATTGAGTAGGGATTAAAGGAAAAGGCAATCCCATTCACAAAATGCTTTGCTGGAGGTGTCTGTGATGGAGAACCACTACATGTGCATTTATGAAATGTATTTATAACTAAATGTGAAGAAATGGGTGGAGCGAGACGTTCACAGGTCGTGTAGCAGTAGAAAATGCAGAATTAATTATTGTTATACAAACCTAGCAAGAAAAGAAGAACAAGATTCGGTTACAATGCCATTATAAGAATAGGTTGTAGATGCTCATATCCGACCAGTTCACTTTTAACTGTTCTACCATCCAACTAGTTCACCTGTAACTGTTCTACCATCCAACTAGTTCACCTGTAACTGTTCTACCATCCAACTAGTTCACCCGTAACTGTTCTACTATCTGACTAGTTCACCTGTAACTGTTCTACCATCCAACTAGTTCACCTGTAACTGTTCTACTATCTGACCAGTTCACCTGTAACTGTTCTACCATCCAACTAGTTCACCTGTAACTGTTCTACCATCCAACTAGTTCAGCTGTAATTGTTCTACCATCCAACTAGTTCACCTGTAACTGTTCTACTATCTGACCAGTTCACCTGTAACTGTTCTACCATCCAACTAGTTCCCCTGTAACTGTTCTACTATCTGACCAGTTCACCTGTAACTGTTCTACCATCCAACTAGTTCCCCTGTAACTGTTCTACTATCTGACTAGTTCACCTGTAACTGTTCTACTATCCGACTAGTTCACTTACAACTGTTCTACTGTTCGACTAGTTCACTTACAACTGTTCTACTGTTCGACTAGTTCACTTGCAACTGTTCTACTGTTCGACTAGTTCACTTACAACTGTTCTACTGTTCGACTAGTTCACTTGCAACTGTTCTACTGTTCGACTAGTTCACTTGCAACTAACTGTTCTACTGTTCGACTAGTTCACTTGCAACTGTTCTACCGTCTGACCAGTTTCATGAAACGATAGACCTCCATAGAGGAACTAGTTATTCTCACCAAGTAAGCTCAAGCATGGTCCCGCGATAGCTCGGTAGTTCATGAACTCCGCCACTAAGGACAAGAGGTAGAGTTCGATCCTGATCGACGGCTTCGAAGGGTCACCCAGCCTTAAATGGGTGCTGATTTTTTTTTTTTTCTGGAAAAGAAAAGGGCGCAAGCGTAATATTGACCCCTTTGCCCCCCAAATAAATAATGTGCTGAAGATGAAGATGTAAATTAAACATATGGGCGCTAGCACCATATGCTCTATCATCATTATCATCAAGTACCGGGCCTGCTGGCGTAGGTGATCATGTCTCTCCACAATTTTCGATCTCGACAGTTATTTATAATTTCTGTTGTTGACCTTCTGCCAAGCCATTCTCTTAAGCTGTCTGGTATTTTTTCTCTTTGCTTTCCTCTATCTCTTCGTCCCTCAATTTTCCCAGTTGTTACAATATATTCCAGTTGTTCTCTTCTCATTACATGGCCAAAAAATGGTGATTGCCTCTTCCTAATATTGGAAATTAGCTCTCTTTTTTGCTGTGGCCTCTTTCAGAACATCTTCATAACTCTCCTTAGCTGTCCTTGGTACTCTCAACATCCTTCTGCAAAAACCACATTTCTACAGACTCCAGTGATTTTCTTGTTTGTTGTCCTATTGTCCATGATTCACATCCATGTGTTAAGACTGACTCTACATAACATTTAAGAATATTCTCTATACGCCACGTATATTACATACAATACGATAATATAAGTGGTACAATTATGAAAATGAACTGTCAAAGGATACCCAAGAGATATATTTAGAAATACCTCAAATGTCCTTAATTTTATGCCAGGACTTGTATTTAATTTCTGTGAATATTTATGACTTCCCATCGTGCAATTCCACTGACCAGGTTGAAGAATGATAAAGCTGAAAACGAGAAAATGTCCTAAAGAGACAAGCCAATGCAGCGCATTTGATCTACATGGGAGGTAATATGGGATATGTTTAATATTAATGTATATGCGTTCAATGACGTTTATTAACGTCAGTACACAACCCATATGGTTTTTGTGGAAAAAATATTGATCAATACGCAAGATAAAATAATAATCAACTTTAATGCAACAAAAGATAAACTAATCTGAGTTTGGGTGGAAGCTGTAAATCAAATAACTCCTCTGGGCAACATCATTATTAAAATAATGTTATTCGGAATTCGAGAAAACGAGCATTTAACTAAATTAAACATTTCTTCCTATTTTGGATGGCATTTCCGATTCTCTTGTCCACTTCACGAATCGAGCAATATTTGTATGAATTTCTGCCCATTTCAGGAAGATGACTATAATTGCGTTAACTTGTCTTCGTACTTCAGGAACTTTATTTCAATAACTAAGCCACCTCTTCTCTTTTTTTCATCTTTCTCGTTAATTCCATTTATCCTTTTCTCCTTTTTTTATTTATTAACATCCTATCTTTTTCCTTCTCCTCTTTATATATAAAAAAATATATATTAACTTGTTTCTTTCACATTTTCTTCCTCATTTACTTCATCTTCTAGCTCTCTTTGTCAATATTTCATAACATAAAACTGTGCATGGATAATTTATAACCATAACAAACTAGTTATAAGTTTAATGCCTTCCACATGTCGGTGATGAGTGCTGAGATGAGTACTGAAATGAGTACTGAGATGAGTACTGAGATGAGTACTGAGATGAGTACTGAGATGAGTGCTGAGATGAGTGCTGAGATGAGTACTGAGATGAGTACTGAGATGAGTACTGAGATGAGTACTGAGATGAGTACTGAGATGAGTATTGAGATGAGTACTGAGATGAGTACTGAGATGAGTACTGAGATGAGTACTGAGATGAGTACTGAGATGAGTACTGAGATGAGTATTGAGATGAGTACTGAGATGAGTGCTGAGATGAGTACTGAGATGAGTACTGAGATGAGTACTGAGATGAGTACTGAGATGAGTACTGAGATGAGTACTGAGATGAGTACTGAGATGAGTACTACTCTGTAATAACTAAAACTGATGCGGTGTTTGGGACACAGACAAATAATGGAATTCATGTCACTTTTACTGAGAAAGAAAAAGAATGAAAGAGAGAGAGAGAGAGAGAGAGAGAGAGAGCGAGAGAAAGAGAGAGCGAGAGAGAGAAATGTCGTTTTCTGTGTCAGTGTAAGAGATAAAATATTAGTAACTCACAAAAGAGACTGAATCAAAATGTCAGAATTATATAGTGCTCGTAGTTTGCATTACATCAAGTTTGAATTGCACAACTTTATTCTAGTACCGAATACACGAACTGGTGTGTGACATTAAACAAATTCAGCAATTCCATTTACATGTTCCAGCTCTTAAAACGTCATGGTAGAAAAAAAAACATGAAAATGTTGAAAGATAGAATCTTATTTTGACCTTGATAAGGGCATGCTGGTTATTTTTAATTAGCATTTGGCTACGGGGCGGGGGCGGGGCAATTTGTGAAACGGCAAGCCACTTCTCCTTTGGGGCTCTCAACATGGTAGAGCTTAGAGAAACTCTACTTCTCCTCGGGCTTATTAATGAACTCATACAGATAATCTCATTCGATGAAATTAGTATTTAATGAGAATAATTAGCAGCGAGATGTAATCTTTGAACTGTCTGTAACTGAGAGAAAATGAGAGAGATATGATGGGTTATGGGAGGTTTTCGTCCGGAATAGAAATAGATACAGACATGGGTTATTGCAAGTTCTGTGCAGAAGCAGCGAAATGGGTCTGAGACAAATATATATTTTTATATGAAATTTGCCAGTACATAAACAAAAAAATATTTAATTAATTAAATTTGCAAGAAAGTAAAGGTCCCCTCTATACTTTACAGACGCAAAAGACGCATGAGGATTATGGTTAAAGACCAAATTATTCCATGACCAACGGTACAAGTGATGTGGTCAATATCACGCCATGCCGCCCTCATTTCATAGAAAAGATAGGAGACCCCGAAAGCGTTGTCAGTCAACAACAAAAGTCCACTTCTGGGAATGGAGCCTGGAGCCTGGAGCTCTTGTCACAACAAAAGGCTAGTCACAACAAAAGGCTGGTAACAACAAAAGGCTGGTCACAACAAAAGGCTGGTCACAACAAAAGGCTGGTAACAACAAAAGGTTAAGGCATAAAAATGCGAAGCTGCAGTAAAGCTGAATATGAGGAAAAATTAAAAAATAAAAAATAAAAGGTATGTAAGAAGCTTTACGTGACAAGTGGACGACACAGACTAAACAACGTTTCGCTCAATAGGCCTTCATCAGGAACAAACAATAAAAACACACACACACAAATTAATAACGAAACAACCAAAACAAAAACAATCGAAATGTGTTAAAGAAACAACAACAATTAGTAAAACTATCATGTCAAATCCAAAATAAAATCGTAACCAAGTGCGGCTGTCGTGAACGTCGAAAATCGTGCCAAAAAGTGCGTAAATGTAAACAGAACCAGAGGAGTAAACACAGGGGTCAGTGTGCAAACACAAAGGAAAGAGAATCGAATAGTAGTCTGACAGGTGTAACAACAAAAGGCTGGTTACAACAAGAGGCTGGTCACAACAAGAGGCTGGTCACAACAAAAGGCTGGTCACAACAAAAGGCTGGTTACAACAAAAGGCTGGTTACAACAAAAGGCTGGTTACAACAAAAGGCTGGTTACAACAAGAGGCTGGTTACAACAAAAGGCTGGTTACAACAAAAGGCTGGTTACAACAAAAGGCTGGTTACAACAAAAGGCTGGTTACAACAAAAGGCTGGTCACAACAAAAGGCTGGTCACAACAAAAGGCTGGTTACAACAAAAGGCTGGTTACAACAAAAGGCTGGTTACAACAAAAGGCTGGTCATTTCAAAGGCTGGTTACAACAAAAGGCTGGTTACAACAAAAGGCTGGTTACAACAAAAGGCTGTTACAACAAAAGGCTGGTTACAACAAAAGGCTGGTTACAACAAAAGGCTGGTTACAACAAAAGGCTGGTTACAACAAAAGGCTGGTCACAACAAGAGGCTGGTCATAACAAAAGGCTGGTTACAACAAAAGGCTGGTGACAACAAAAGGCTGGTCATAACAAAAGGCTGGTTACAACAAAAGGCTGGTTACAACAAAAGGCTGGTTACAACAAAAGGCTGGTCATAACAAAAGGCTGGTTACAACAAAAGGCTGGTTACAACAAAAGGCTGGTGACAACAAAAGGCTGGTGACAACAAAAGGCTGGTCACAACAAAAGGCTGGTTACAACAAAAGGCTGGTTACAACAAAAGGCTGGTTACAACAAAGGCTGGTTACAACAAAAGGCTGGTGACAACAAAAGGCTGGTTACAACAAAAGGCTGGTGACAACAAAAGGCTGGTGACAACAAAAGGCTGGTCACAACAAAAGGCTGGTTACAACAAAAGGCTGGTTACAACAAAAGGCTGGTTACAACAAAAGGCTGGTTACAACAAAAGGCTGGTGACAACAAAAGGCTGGTTACAACAAAAGGCTGGTCACAACAAGAGGCTGGTTACAACAAAAGGCTGGTCACAACAAAAGGCTGGTTACAACAAAAGGCTGGTTACAACAAAAGGCTGGTTACAACAAAAGGGGTTAAGGCAAAGAAATGCAAACGAATGCATAAAAATGCGAAGCTGCAGTAAAGCTGAATATGAGGAAAAATTAAAAAAAAAAAATGGTATGTTAGAAGCTTTACGTGATAAGTGGACGACACAGACTAAACGACGTTTCGGCCCAATAGGCCTTCAGCAGGAACAAACAAGAAAAACACACATACGTCCCACTCTCAGACATCTCACTCTTACCGCCTTTTGAGGACCTGTTAGTCTACTGTTCTATTCTTTCTTCTTTGTGTTTGCACACTGACCCCTGTGTGAACTCCTCTGGTTCGGTGTGCATTTGCGTACATTTTTGCACATTTCTACACATTCACGACAGCCACACTTTTGTTACAATTTCCTTTTCATACACACAGGATAGACATTTTTAGTTTACATATTTCGAATATTTTTGTTTTAATGTTTCGTTATTAGTTTTGTGTGTGTGTTTTTCTTGTTTGTTCCTGCTGAAGGCCTATGGAGTCGAAACGTCGTTTAGTCTGTGTCGTCCACTTAACACGTACAGTTTCTAACATACCATTTTTTTTTTAATTTTTACAACAAAGGCTGGTTACAACAAAAGGCTGGTCACAACAAAAGGCTGGTTACAACAAAAGGCTGGTTACACAAAAAGGCTGGTCACAACAAAAGGCTGGTTACAACAAGAGGCTGGTTACAACAAAAGGCTGGTTACAACAAAAGGCTGGTTACAACAGAGGCTTGTCACAACAAAAGGCTGGTTACAACAAGAGGCTTGTCACAACAAGAGGCTTGTCACAACAAAAGGCTGGTTACAACAAGAGGCTTGTCACAACAAAAGCATTAACGACTAGAGCAGTAGAAGAAAACCTTCCAGTAAATAAACATGAGCAATACCTGATGCCGCATCAAGTGTAATGTGAGTCAAAGCACAGCGTCAAGAATATTTTTGATTGACAACATAGAATAACGAACAAGAAACAATGGATTAATATAGTAAATAGCTGGCATTCTTAAAGTTGTGCACTTTTTTAGGAGGAAGTGTGGTAGGGATTTGAAGGAGGGGGTGGGGAGGGGGGGGGTCCGGTACAGAGCCGAGATATCACACAAGTAAGGTAACATTGTTAGCAATATATAACAAAACAGCCAAGAATTCGTACGCCTCTCTACTGCTACAAATTGGAATTTGCACAACTTTAAAAAAATAAAGTTTGCCTCGTCATTCGCTCGCTGCCCCGCAATTCGGACAGTTTTCATCAGTCCATCTCAACGGTCAGGCAGTTACATCAATTTAAAACTCAGTTTGCATCGGAGATCTCTCAGTTTAGTGGACAGGTCATCTGCATCGCTCACCGAACAAAGCCAGAAGCTCTGAGGTCTCCTCCTAAACATACCCCTCAACGTTCAGAGACTAACGAACACCGGTATTCTTTTGGTTGACAAAGCCTTATTTAGCGGTGCTTTCGTCTGACACCTCCCATCTTGACATGATATTCATGCCCTTTCAGAGTTGCAGATTCAGATTCATTTGTACTTTTTTATTTTTTTTTAAATTTTATTGTTGTCCAGATTCTCTGAATGTTTTAGGAATGTCATCGCAGTCCATTGCTCTTGTACACATCGCATCAGCCAAACTGGCAAACCTGTCGGCACGCCCACTACCTCTAACACACTAGTGCCCTAACAGGAAAATGAACAGATTTTGACATTGCTGAGACCACTGTCGTTGACTCAGGGAGTTGCCATATTTTTGAGCGTCTGTCATGAGTCACTGAGAAACCACACATGTGAGTCTGTGTCTCAAAACATGCCAATGCTTTAGTGAATAATATAATCTCCATGTTCAAACTTGAGTTATTGAGTTTATTAGCGGGTCATCATCATTGCACTCCGAACATGTCCATAGGTGCTCAGATCCCCTACTCAGCAAGTCTCGAAGTGTCCAGCGACTGACGACTCCAGTTCTGTGTTGGTTGATTAGTCTTCTTACACGGCCACTAAGTTTCTTATTTATGGCTCTGCCCATCTTTAACTCCCATTTCTTTCATCCGAAGGAGTGACGTTGACTCATGGTTGTCAAAGTCCTGTGTTTTTCCCACTTCCCGGAGGGTATTGATGATGTCCGCCCGATCCATTGGTTGACCGTCCTCAACAATAGCGCAGCTAGCCAACCTGTCCGCTCTTTCATTTTCCCGTACTCCTGCATGTCCTGGGACGTAGACAAAGGTGACCTTACGTATTTGTGACTTCTGCAATGACTCTGCCCATGGCATACGTACAGATCAAACTTATGTAGTCGATGCAAAAGCACCACTGACTTCCTTCGCAGTTCTACCCCCAACCGGAGCCATGATAGCCCATTGACCAATATGTGAACATGTGTCGTTGTCAACGAATATGTTTTGGCTTATTTTACGCTTTCTTTTCTTTTGTATGTTCTTTGTTTTAAAATTACAAAACAAGTGAAGGACTCCATAGCACAAACAGTAGCAAGGAGTAGTCTATAAACTTTCTTCACATTAAGCCAGGAGAAGGAAATGAGCAAATGAAGCTTTTCTACTGCAGAAATGAAAGAGTTGCGTTACCACTGGGAGAAATCAGAATTGGGTGGACAAATGAAAGAGATGGGTTACCACTGGGAGAAAACAGAGCTGGGTGGACAAACGAAAAAAATAAAACACGGCAATCTAAGACTGTTGTAACCGATAATGACCAAAAAAGCGTAAAAAAAAATAACGATAGAGAAGATTTGAAGTAATGAATCCTAAAACCAAGCATCAACAAGCGCAGAGAATAGAAAGAGATAGAAAATGCAGCAGAATAGTTGATTCATGATTGAAAGCTGACTCCCCTTCCAAACACTGACATTTCTTCTTCTCATCATTATCATTAATATTCTCGTCATTTTGCGGTCGATGGAACATTCTCGGCGATGACTTCTTAATTTCCCTTGAAATATTACCAATAAAAAACCAGTAAATTAAAATAAGACATGCAATAAAAATAGTTTGAATATAAATATTAAAAGGACTAAAATTATAATTACAAAAAGAGAACACAAATAAACCTACACGTGGAAATTTGAGTAGGTGTAAAGAACTTAGACAGTGTAAACAAATATACATATATATATATATATATATATATATATATATATATATATATATATCATGGACACGTTATGATCAGTGACAAGGAATGTAAGACAGAGATAATTACAAGAATAAAAATGGCAAAAAGCAGTCTAAACTGCATGAACAAATACTGACAAGAAGTGAATAACATCAGAATTAAAACCACGAATAGTAATATGTTATTTCTCATCAACATTCCTGTGTGGTGCATAAACATCATCATCAAGTGCCATACCGGTTGGCGTAGGCGATCATGTCCTTCCACAATCTTCTATCTATAGTACATCGTATTAGTTCTGTTGTTGACTGTTTGCCATGCCATAACACCAAGCTATCTAGTATTTTCTCTCTTTGTCGTCTGCGATCTCTCTTTCTCTGTATTTTGCCAGTTGTAACAAAGTATTCCAACTTTCCTCTTCTCATGATGTGCCCGAAAAATGTTGATTGTTTCTTTCTGATGTTGATGCAGAAACATAAACATACATAATACAACATAGTAGAAAATCGAAGCCTTGCACATGATCATTGTAGAAATGTGGGGAGAACTGGGTGGACAGATAATAAGACAAAGAGTGAAGTTCTGAATCTGTTGAAAATGAAAAAAAAAAAAACTAAATAATTCGCAAAAAAAAAAAACAACTGAAATTATGAGAACACACTACTATAATGAAGGTCATCTTGGAGGGGAAAGCACACGGTAAACCACGATAGGACAAAGCAAAGCTATAGTGGAATGATAAATTAGGACGGGACAAAAGAACGCTAAAGTGGACTGATAAATGAGGAAGGGAGAAACCAAGTTTAAAGTGGACTGATAAATGAGGATGGAGAAACCAAGGCTAAAGTGGACTGATAAAATCAGGATGGGACAAACCAAGGCTAAAGTGGACTGATAAATGAGAATGGGACAAACCAAGGTTAAAGTGGACTGATAAATGAGGATGGGACAAACCAAGTCTAAAGTGGACTGATAAATAAGGATGGGACAAACCAAGTCTAAAGTGGACTGATAAATGAGGATGGGACAAACCAAGACTAAAGTGGACTGATAAATAAGGATGGAACAAACCAAGGCTAAAGTGGACTGATAAATCAGAATGGGAGAAACCAAGGCTAAAGTGGACTGATAAATGAGGATGGGACAAACCAAGGCTAAAGTGGACTGATCAATGAGGATGGGACAAACCAAGGCTAAAGTGGACTGATAAATGAGGATGGGACAAACCAAGACTAAAGTGGACTGATAAATAAGGATGGGACAAACCAAGGCTAAAGTGGACTGATAAATAAGGATGGAACAAACCAAGGCTAAAGTGGACTGATAAATGAGGATGGGACAAACCAAGGCTAAAGTGGACTGATAAATGAGGATGGGACAAACCAAGACTAAAGTGGACTGATAAATGAGGATGGGACAAACCAAGACTAAAGTGGACTGATAAATAAGGATGGAACAAACCAAGGCTAAAGTGGACTGATAAATGAGGATGGGACAAACCAAGGCTAAAGTGGACTGATCAATGAGGATGGGACAAACCAAGGCTAAAGTGGACTGATAAATGAGGATGGACAAACCAAGGCTAAAGTCGACTGATAAATAAGGATGGGACAAACCAAGGCTAAAGTGGACTGATAAATCAGGATGGGACAAACCAAGGCTAAAGTGGACTGATAAATCAGAATGGGACAAATCAAGGCTAAAGTGGACTGATAAACGAGGATGGGACAAACCAAGGCTAAAGTGGACTGATAAACGAGGATGGGACAAACCAAGGTTAAAGTGGACTGATAAACGAGGATGGGACAAACCAAGGTTAAAGTGGACTGATAAACGAGGATGGGACAACCAAAAGAAGAAGATGAAATGTAGAAGAAGAAAGGAAATGTAGAAGAAGAATATGAAATGTAGAAGAAAAGAAAGTTAGAAGAAGAGGAAGTGTAGAAGAATAAGATGAAATATAGAAGAAGAAGATGAAATGTAGAAAAAGAATATGAAATGTAGAAAAAGAATATGAAATGTAGAAGAAAAGAAAGTTAGAAGAGGAAGAAAAGAAAGTTAGAAGAGGAAGAAAAGATGTAGAAGAAGAAGATGAAGTGTAGAAGTAGAAGACGAAATGAAGAAGAAGATGAAATGTAGAAGAAGATGAAATGTAGAAGAAGAAAAGGAATTGTGGAAGAAGAAGAGGTGGATCTTTATAAAAGCTAAGAGGTGGATGTGAAAAAGATGAAATGAAGAAAAAAAAGGATGAAGTGAAAAAGAGGAAGGAGAGCATGTATAGAAGGAACAGAAAAGGAAGTATGGAAAAGAATAAAAGAGAAAGGTGCGGAGAAGATAAATGAAAGACGATAGTCTGCAAGATATAAAACCCGCTATTATATGTTTCACTATTACATGTGGTCGATTCAACTAAAAAAATGTAATCAAGAAAGGGAAGCCTACACATTTAGCACCAGACAGATTCCATAAAAGCCTAATACAAGTTTAATTTTGATACTTGTCATCTCGAGTCCATAAAATCAATGCTATAATGGAAGGCTTGTATTATTCGTGTCTGCAGGCAGCAAGATGAATCAAAAGTGTAGCTTTGTATAACATTAATGATGTCATTTTGTCTTGTCAAGCCCTAATCAGAACAGAACGGAGCGGGTTTAAGAGCTTGGCTTTCGGGGTTGAAATAGAAAACATGGCGCTTGGAAGCGATAATAGAGTTCTTGGCACTAGGGGTTGACATAGAGTACATGATAATGGGAAACGTAATTAGAGTATTTGACACTAGGAGATGGCATAGAGTATATTATAAAGGGGAACGTAATTAGAGTACTTGGCACTAGGAGATGGCATAGAGTACAAGATAATGGGAAACGTAATTAGAGTACTTGGCACTAGGGATGGCATAGAGTATATTATAATGGGGAAGTAATTAGAGTACTTGGCACTAGGAGATGGCATAGAGTATATTATAATAGGGAACGTAATTAGAGCACTTGACACTAGGAGATGGCATAGAGTATATTATAATGGGGAACGTAATTAGAGTATTTGACATTATGAGATGGCATAGAGTATATTATAATGGGGAACGTAATTAGAGTATTTGACACTAGGAAATGGCATATAGTATATTATAATGGGGAACGTAATTAGAGTATTTGACACTAGGAGATGGCATATAGTATATTATAATCTATCTATCTATTGACCTTTCGAGCCGTAACGGCCCATAGGGCGTAGACCAAGATACACCTTCTCCTATATGAATTTTTGTTCTAGCAGTTTTCTTTTAAAGATATTTTATCAAATCTCGCCATCTGTCTCTGTTCTGTGCAAGCAGTTCTATCTCATTGAGGGAGCCGATTCCTGCTGCTCTTGCCTCTCTCATCAATGTTCTTCTCAGTGTCTCCCTGGGTCTTCCTCTTTTTCTTTTACCTGTTGTTTCCCATATGAGGGCTTGCTTTGCTATTCGATTATTATCTCTTCTCATCACATGTCCAACGTATGACCATCGTCTTTTCTTTATTACTGAAGATATTAGTGGTTGATTGGCGATTTCTATATATAATATATATCCTGGATATTATAATAGGGAACGTAATTAGAGTATTTGACACTAGGAGATGGCATATAGTATATTATAATAGGGAACGTAATTAGAGTATTTGACATTAGGAGATAGCATATAGTATATTATAATGGGGAACGTAATTAGAGTATTTGACACTAGGAGATGGCATATAGTATATTATAATGGGGAACGTAATTAGAGTATTTGACACTAGGAGTTGACATAGAGTACATGCTATTGGAGAACGTAATTAAAATACTTGGAACTATGGGATGATAAAGAGTACGTAATAATGGGGAACGTAATTAGAGTACTTGATACTGGGTTGACATAGAGTTTAATAGTATAAAGAATAAGAAGAATAGATCACATAATGGAAGATTTAGATATTGCTTGGGTAGGATATGTTAGTAGTTACCCAAATTAGCAGATGATGGCAATAACAAATATAAAGCAGTCACAGAATAGAAGAACAAAAGCAGGTTTTGGGAATAAAAAATTGTTAGCTATTATTGGAAATGTGGGGGATAGAATTAACATTGACTTGACTTGGCTTGACTTGACTTTGCCGTCACATGTCCAGAAATTAGATTGATAAACAAACTCGGGAGCAATTTTTTTTAAACATATAGGTTAACTAAAATGTCAAGATGGAGTGTTGTTTTGCAAAATTTGACACAAAAGTCATCTCTAAAGTTGAACTTCGTATTCCACAATTGGCTGAGAGAGCCTAGATCAATATATTATGCAAATGTGACAGGGGTGTTTAACCTCATGTATTATCAGAGCTAGAGAAAAGATCGTGATAGAGGGAAAAAAACATCAAGAGAGAGAACACCAACACGATAATTATAAAGGTCCAGAGTTGGTTAATTCAGCCAGGAAGATATAATTTAGTTCCGAAGTGTTCCAAGTTAGATTTATAAGTTAAGAACAACAGTTTTAAGAGTAGCATAGTTTAAGTCTAGACATAGATATAGAATCGCATGTGTAAAGCAAGACGAGTTGTCATATTTTGATAGAATGAAGATAGAATTAGAAATGCCATAGGCAGTATGTATTAAGAAATGCCTCAATAACTATCGATGATTACCTCTTAAAC
>JAVIAB010000073.1:60589551-60812051 GCA_032433765.1 Megaustenia siamemsis
GCGAGGTCAGAAACCTAGGAGGCGAGGTCAGAAACCTAGGAGGCGAGGTCAGAAAACAAGGAGGGAAGGTCAGAAACCTAGGAGACATGGACAGAAAACTAGGAAGCAAAGGCTGAAAACCAAGGGAGGGTCAGAAATCTAAGAGGCAAGGGCAGAAACCTAGGAGGCGAGGTCAGAAACCTAGGAGGCGAGGTCAGAAACCTAGGAGGCGAGGTCAGAAAACAAGGAGGGAAGGTCAGAAACCTAGGAGACATGGACAGAAAACTAGGAAGCAAAGGCTGAAAACCAAAGAGGCAAGGTCAGAAATCTAGGAAGCTGCATTAGAAAACAAGGAGGGAAGGTAAGAAACCTATCTACTTCCATACTGATACTAGTTAGACACATCGATCAGATAGTTACATCCAAATCGCAAACATTTTACCCCAGAACACAAAAATTTAGGGTCATACTCAAAAAGTCGACCTAAAAATCCCAAAAGCTACTCACATAGTCATACTAGTTAGACACAACGAGCAGGAAGGCTCCAATGTCACGTTGACATCAAATCTAGCGTCGCAAATATCGTCGTTATCGAGAGATTCGTAGCGAATCCAGACATCACCCTCTATTACATTGAAATAATTTAGCGGAAATTGTATCTCCACCAGTGCGATCTCATACTGCGTCGAAAATTGCCTCCAGCGTTCTCTAACATTGCCTCGATCGTTCTTTAACATTACCTCCAGCGTTCTCTAACATTGCCTCCAGCGTTCTATAACATTGCCTCCAGCGTTCTCTAACATTGCCTCGATCGTTCTCTAACATTGCCTCGATCGTTCGTTAACATTGCCTCCAGCGTTCTCTAACATTGCCTCCAGCGTTCTCTAACATTGCCTCCAGCGTTCTCTAACATTGCCTCCAGCGTTCTATAACATTGCCTCCAGCGTTCTCTAACATTACCTCGAGCGTTCTCTAACATTGCCTCGATCGTTCTTTAACATTGCCTCGATCGTTCTTTAACATTGCCTCCAGTGTTCTCTTCACAAGTTTCGTAAGGGAAACATTTGTCGTACTGGGAGAAAAACTCGTTTACCCTATCCATTTTAACGACCCCTTCTAATGATGACTCGCTGAGTGCCAAGTACAGACTATCTGTATCCATTTCACAGAGTCGAAAGTCGGACCTCTCTACGAATCTATCCAGGAAGTCATAGTAAAATTCCAACATTCCCAATTTGGTGTACTGGTAGACGAAAAAACCAAGCTGTGAAGGAAGATCCCACAGGATACTTCGATTTCCAAGCGACACCTCATACAGGTCTTCACCAATAGGCGTCATGGTTTTAAACAGGGGGTTAATTACCAACTTTGTTGTATTGGCCCCCTCTTTAACATAGGTCACGTTCACATGTTTCCCCAAATTCGTCAAGGTCTTCCCATAGGCCGAGAAAAATATTACCACCAGATCACAAAAATGTAGGCAGAAACCTAGGAGGCAAGGTCAGAAACCTAGGAGACAAGGTCAGAAACATAGGAGGCAAGGGCAGAAACCTAAGAGGCAAGGGCAGAAACCTAAGAGGCAATGATGGGGGCTATTCCTAACTTTCTTCTCAGTTCTTCATTTCTGAGCTTATCTCTCAGACTGTTTCCTGTCATTCGTCTAACACATTTCATCTCTGAGATCACAAAAATTTAGGCACATACTCAAAAAGTCGACCTCAAAACCATAAAAAGCTACTCCCACATTCATCTAAAAGTTACACCAAAACCGCACCAGATTTGCACCGTGCAAAAACATGCACCAGTTTGGCACAATGCACCTTCGTAAGGGGCGTATCAATCATAAAAGTGATTATCAAAGTAAATTTTTGGTATGGGGATGTCTATTGGTGCATTGTGCCAAACTGGTGCGCGTGTCAAACTTGTGCATGTTTTTGCACGGTGCAAATCTGGTGCGGTTTTGGTGTAACTTTTAGATGAATGTGGGAGTAGCTTTTTACGGTTTTGAGGTCGACTTTTTGAGTATGTGCCTAAATTTTTGTGATCTCAGAGATGAAATGTGTTAGACGAATGACAGGAAACAGTCTGAGAGATAAGCTCAGAAATGAAGAACTGAGAAGAAAGTTAGGAATAGCCCCCATCATTGCCTCTTAGGTTTCTGCCCTTGCCTCTTAGGTTTCTGCCCTTGCCTCCTATGTTTCTGACCTTGTCTCCTAGGTTTCTGACCTTGCCTCCTAGGTTTCTGCCTACATTTTTGTGATCTGGTGGTAATATTTTTCTCGGCCTATGGGAAGACCTTGACGAATTTGGGGAAACATGTGAACGTGACCTATGTTAAAGAGGGGGCCAATACAACAAAGTTGGTAATTAACCCCCCTGTTTAAAACCATGACGCCTATTGGTGAAGACCTGTATGAGGTGTCGCTTGGAAATCGAAGTATCCTGTGGGATCTTCCTTCACAGCTTGGTTTTTTCGTCTACCAGTACACCAAATTGGGAATGTTGGAATTTTACTATGACTTCCTGGATAGATTCGTAGAGAGGTCCGACTTTCGACTCTGTGAAATGGATACAGATAGTCTGTACTTGGCACTCAGCGAGTCATCATTAGAAGGGGTCGTTAAAATGGATAGGGTAAACGAGTTTTTCTCCCAGTACGACAAATGTTTCCCTTACGAAACTTGTGAAGAGAACACTGGAGGCAATGTTAAAGAACGATCGAGGCAATGTTAAAGAACGATCGAGGCAATGTTAGAGAACGCTCGAGGTAATGTTAGAGAACGCTGGAGGCAATGTTATAGAACGCTGGAGGCAATGTTAGAGAACGCTGGAGGCAATGTTAGAGAACGCTGGAGGCAATGTTAGAGAACGCTGGAGGCAATGTTAACGAACGATCGAGGCAATGTTAGAGAACGATCGAGGCAATGTTAGAGAACGCTGGAGGCAATGTTATAGAACGCTGGAGGCAATGTTAGAGAACGCTGGAGGTAATGTTAAAGAACGATCGAGGCAATGTTAGAGAACGCTGGAGGCAATTTTCGACGCAGTATGAGATCGCACTGGTGGAGATACAATTTCCGCTAAATTATTTCAATGTAATAGAGGGTGATGTCTGGATTCGCTACGAATCTCTCGATAACGACGATATTTGCGACGCTAGATTTGATGTCAACGTGACATTGGAGCCTTCCTGCTCGTTGTGTCTAACTAGTATGACTATGTGAGTAGCTTTTGGGATTTTTAGGTCGACTTTTTGAGTATGACCCTAAATTTTTGTGTTCTGGGGTAAAATGTTTGCGATTTGGATGTAACTATCTGATCGATGTGTCTAACTAGTATCAGTATGGAAGTAGATAGGTTTCTTACCTTCCCTCCTTGTTTTCTAATGCAGCTTCCTAGATTTCTGACCTTGCCTCTTTGGTTTTCAGCCTTTGCTTCCTAGTTTTCTGTCCATGTCTCCTAGGTTTCTGACCTTCCCTCCTTGTTTTCTGACCTCGCCTCCTAGGTTTCTGACCTCGCCTCCTAGGTTTCTGACCTCGCCTCCTAGGTTTCTGCCCTTGCCTCTTAGATTTCTGACCCTCCCTTGGTTTTCAGCCTTTGCTTCCTAGTTTTCTGTCCATGTCTCCTAGGTTTCTGACCTTCCCTCCTTGTTTTCTGACCTCGCCTCCTAGGTTTCTGACCTCGCCTCCTAGGTTTCTGACCTCGCCTCCTAGGTTTCTGCCCTTGCCTCTTAGATTTCTGACCCTCCCTCCTTGTTTTCTAACCTTGTCTCTTTGGTTTCTGCCCTTACCTCCTAAGTTTCTGCCCTTGTCTCCTAGGTTTCTGCCCTCGCCTCCTTGTTTTCTAACACAGCTTCCTAGATTTCTGACCATGCCTCCTAGGTTTCTGACCTTCCCTCCTTGTTTTCTAACACAGCTTCCTAGATTTCTGACCTCCCCTCCTTGTTTTCTAACACAGCTTCCTAGATTTCTGCCCTTGCCTCTTTGGTTTCTGCCCTCGCCTCCTAGGTTTCTGCCCTTGTCTCCTAGGTTTCTGCCCTTTTCTCCTAGGTTTCTGCCCTTGTCTCCTAGGTTTCTGCCCTTGCCTCTTAGATTTCTGACCTTCCCTCCTTGTTTTCTGACCTTGCCTCTTTGGTTTCTGCCCTTACCTCCTAAGTTTCTGCCCTTGCCTCCTAACTTTGATTTACCGGATTATATTTAAACTAGTCGGATGTGAGACTTCGTGTTATAAGCGCGCTTGATTCACGGACGTTTATTTTTCATAGTACTGTTCAGTCTAGCGGTCTGTGTTGTAGTGGAATATTTTACGGTTTTAGGTCGACTTTTTTAATATGAGCCTATTTTGTTTTGGTTTATCATGAATGTGAGAGAGACAGAGCGAGAGAGAGAGAAAGAGAGAGAGAGTGAGAGAGAGAGAATTTCGCTTGTTGATACTTTGTGTGGGTTGATGATAGGACATGCAGGGATGATGAGTTTGTCTCCAACTTTTTGAATTTTCGGTGTGTAGAATGACCCCTCTATCTCATCGCCCTTATCGTCTTTCAACACATATGTAACGGGTTTGTTTCATTTACTCGACTGATGGAAAACAGTTCCTCCGTCCAAGCCGGAAGGTTTGATGTTGAGGGTGGTACATGATGATGATAGGACATGAAGGTTTGATGATGGTGTTGAGGGTGGCACATGATGATAGGACATGAAGGGCTGGTGTTGGGGGTGGCGCATGATGATGATAGTGTTGAGGGTGGCACATGATGATGATGTGTCAATTTGTGTGGCTTGGTGATGATTTTTATTTGACTTGAGTTAGCTTGGATATGCGATAGAGAGAGAGAGAGAGAGAGAGAGAGAGAGAGAGAGTGAGGGTGGCACATGATAGTGTTGAGGGTGGCCTATGATGATGATGTGTCAATTTGTGTGGCTTGGTGATGATTTTTATTTGACTTGAGTTAGCTTGGATATGCGATAGAGAAAGAGAGAGAGTCACTATTTAATGGTAGGGCACAAGATGATGATGGGATATGAAGGTTTGATGATGGTGTTGGGGGTGGCGCATGATGATGATAGTGTTGAGGGTGGCACATGATGATGATAGTGTTGAGGGTGGCACATGATGATGATAGGCCATGAAGGGGTTGATACTTTGTGTGGCTTGATGATGATAGGACATGAAGGGGTGATGGTGTTGAGGGTGGCACATGATGATGATAGGACATGAAGGCAGAGGGGGTAGTTCCATTGTCTATAGATGGCGTTAAGGCAGTCTCGAAAACGCTTATGCTAACATCAACTACACGCCCTTTTTTGTTAACCAAGGGGACCTCACTCTTGTTAATCAGACGACAGCTCCGGCAGCCAGTGTGGCTGCCCAGGATGTTTCAGCAAAGTCACCGATTACCTATTCCAGCTTTGATCAAGGTTTTGTCAAAATGGAGGGCGGTTGTGTTTTGAAGGCTAATGAAACTTCCTATGCACCCGTGTTTGATAGACATTTAACAAACAGTACCACCAAAACAGGAGGGAGGAAACCCAGACGCTTAAAATTATCAGCATCCGGACAGTAATATATATATATATATATATATATATATATATATATGATGTATTAATAAAATTGTGAAATATAGAATTTTGTTTTGCTTTACATTGAATGAGAAAGAGCGAGCGTCACTATTTAATATTAGCACACCTTACTACACGACACATGATGATGTTGGTAGCGATAACACACACGACCACTTATATTTTACTATTTTTAACATAAGTCCGTTTTCTTTTCAATCGGGGTTCTACCTGAGTTGGCTAACGGAATTTAAAATACTCTTTCACAAATTTCTAACACACAGCGAGCGACGATCACCGGACACGGATTAGCACCGAGTCTCTATTGAATTTACCTGCGGTTAAGCTCTCAGAAACACAGGAGACCGTTCGACAAAACTAACCTTTCAATGTTATTGCTTGTCAGCATTTTTTTTTTTTACATGTTGCCCTGTCACGTAGTAGACCCGTGTTCGAATCCTGAAGGGAGACTGTTTTTTTTTATTATTTTTAATAATTCTGAGTTTACTTTCACAAATACATATTTTTTAAAATAATTCTGTTTACTTTCACAAATATACTCTTTTAAAATACTCTTTCATTTTCATCTAACACACAACGAGAGGCGATCACCGGATTAGCACCGAGTCTTTTGAATTTACCTGAGTTAAGCTCTCAGTGAACCATTTCGACAAACTGACGAACACCAAAAAAAAATTCCCCCCCAAAAAAAATTCCCCCCCCAAAAAAAAAATTATGAAGTTCGAAAAAAATCGCGAATTCGAAAAAAAAATATTTTTTTTTTTTTTTTTTTGGCACCGTTTTGGTGCAAAGTCGGTGCAAAGTCGGTGCCAAATCTATTGTATTTCGGTGCATGTTATTCCACTTTTCTGTTGAGTTCACAGCCACCTATACTACTCCCGAGATGCAACAAACATTGGCAAGTCATCGGATAGCTATCGCCACTATTGTCCAACAAGGGAATATCTCTTGAGGAAAAACGGGCACTCTACAATACAATCTTCATTCCAACTTTGAGACCAATGCCAGTCCAGGACCCTAGATGTAAGAACAAGAAAAGTAACCACTACCGAGATGAAATGTGTTAGACGGATGGCAGGAAACAGCCTGAAATCAGAAATAAAGAACTAAGAAAAAAGCTAGAAAAAATCCACTCCATAGAATGTATAAAGAAACAGCAGATAAAATGTGTTGGCCATGTGATTAGGCAGGAAGATCTAAACATAACACAACGAGCTTTCAATAGAGCTGCAGAGACTAACAGAAGAGAAAAAGACCACCAATTATATCTCTACTTGACGCTGAAAGGCAAATGAGGAAGGAAAGAAGACGAAGCTGACGTAACAAAGTACTGCAACTGTTGAACTTTCATCCTCACTCTTCGTTATTACACACATTTAGTGTGTGTCTTTTTAATAATTTCTGGTTTATACAATGTGTCTCTGTGTACAAAGTGTCTTTTCTATTTGCTGTCCTAACATATCGTCATCATCATCAGCATCATCATCATCATCATCATCATCGCATGTCCTCTACAGACCGTTGCATTCACCACAGACCATCTGAAAGAATCTCTGTCTCTAACCAGATCTCCCACTTCTTCTGTTGTCATGTTCAAGGTCCCCTTTGATGTCTTGAAACCACATTCTTCTTGGTCTGTCTCTGTCTGGTCGTCCAGGAACCATGCCTTCCATTATTGATCTTTCCAGCCCACTATGTCTTTTGACGTGGCCATAGTTTCTAAATTCTTCAGTGGAATTAAATGTATAAGAGAAGCTGTAAACAGAACCAGAAGAGATAAGATTCGAAATGGTGAGTGTGACACCAGCTATCGACAATATTGGAAACAAGAAATCAAATTGTTTGGATATCTGACCAGAATGAAATCCAACTAACCTGTAGGTCAAGGATTTTACATAAAAACATCCAACAGCAGAGCAAAATGGAAACCCAGAAAGATATGGATAGATGGAATTTAAAATTGCATAAAGTACATTCAAAACAATAACAACTCAAGCTAAACAACTAACGAAGGGCAGAAAACTACACACTGCTCCTGTCTGTGACGCGAGACAAGCAGTGAGATGGATTAAAGAAGAGAGTAGAAAGCGAGATTGATGATCATTTTCCGTTTCCTCTGTTACTCGTTTCTTTATACCGGCCTCTATTTTCCCTCTCGATGAAGCAAAACTTCCGAAATGATGAAAGACGCCAAGAACGCTTCAAAGACCGCCACGACCTATTAGATAGGTAGACAATTGTGATTGCTCAACAAAGCTTTAAATTATTTGCTCATACAGTTCTGTAATAGATGTTCCTCTTTTCGTTTTACTAAGCCTAATCCAAAATGTAAACTTGACTACGCCCCTGAATTTTCATCCGTGAACGCAGGAAAAAATGATAAAAAAAGAATATTGTTTAAGTTGAGAAAAGTTCAGATCAGAAATGAAGAACTGAGAAAAAGCTAGGAATAGCCCACGTCATAGAATATATAAAGAAACAACAGATAAAATGGTTTGGCCACGTGACACAGCAGAAAAATCAAAACACAACACAACGAGCCCTCAATAAACGTTGCAAGAATACCAGACCCAAGGGTCGACGAAAAAGATGGATCGACGGAATACTAGAAGCACTAGGAAACATAACAGCAGCAGAGGCGAACAGAAGAGCAAACGATCGCAAATTATATCTCCCCTCGACGCTGAAAGGCAGATAAAGAAAGAAAGAAAAGAAGAGACAAATTGGAACCGCTGTGTGAGTTGGCTAATAGGGCGAATTGTGGCGATGACGTCAACAATAATAGAGCAAGGGAGAACTCAGCAATTACACATTAGCGCTATCTCTGTCAGAGTGTCGCTTGTTGCAACATGACACAGCCAGATAGTTGCACTGAGTGGGGAGTGTAACTTGTAGTGTTGGTTGCTGAAAGAGCGATTGAGAGAGAGAGAGACAGAGAGAGAGAGAGAGGGTGGAGAAGTAATAGGGCAGGGGGTGAGAAATAGATGGACGAGGTTAGAAGGAGAGAAGAAAAGGAAGAGAAGTAATGTGAAGGAGAATAGAATGAAAAACGATGAAAAAGCTATGAGAGAAGAGAGATAGAAACAACAATACCAAAATAGAAGAACAATACAAAGACATTTAAAAGAAAGAGATAAAGACATTTAGAGAAACTGAATAAAAAGGAAAAAAACAATAATGTTAGAAAACCAGAGAGTGAGAGAGAGAAAGAGAGAGAGAGAGAGAAACGAGAGATTGCGAAAGAGAGGGGGAAGACACACAAGATAAGCGAGAAGAAGTGAGACAATGACATATATTTGGAGAGAGAGGGGAGAGAAGCTGGCAGAGGAACAATAAATTAGAATGCAGTAGAAAAGAAAGACAAAGAAACACACACACACACACAGATCGTAAGAGAGAGAGAGAGAGAGAGAGAGAGAGAGAGAGGGAGAAATTGAAGGAAACAGATAACGATGTAAGCAACAAGGCTGACTATCAAAAACAAGGAAATAACAAATCTGGATATCACTTTCAGTATTATGTTTCTTTCCGTTGAGCGTCTACTGTCATAACAATGCAAACTCTCCTCCGGTTCGTACGAGGCTTGCTTCAACAAATATACACACAGTTAAAAAAAAAAAAGTAAAGTACCCTTGTCACGCTAAGTGGCGTATAGGGAATATGGTATTAGTGACCATAAATTTTACAGACCTTTGGCACATGATTTTTGGGGTAATGTGGTCGGTATTACGCCCATGCTGCTTTACTTTCTCAGAAAAAAAATCCGGTACCCATTTAAGGCTGGGTGAACCCGGAAGCCGTCGGTTGGGATCGAACCCTACCCCTTGTCCTTTGTTGTCCAGTTCACTAACCACTGAGCTATCGCGGCTCCATTATACACACAGTAGATAGACACAATGTTATCGGTTGGCAGAAGCTTTGATATCAATAATAGATTAACTGGCACAGTTGCCGTCTCATCGCTGATAATATCAGTCTCTTTTGTTATGTTGTTGATTAGATCTGTAGTTGATTTTACAAAAGAACATCATTGTGAACATCATTGTTAACATCATTGTGAACATCATTGTGAACATCTTTTCATCCACTAAGTCTTCCATTAGTTTGGCCCAGTCAAATCGATATATCTTCTTCACGGCACAACTCTATGGAGTCCAGGTTCCCTGATCAACACAGTCCCCAGTATGAAGCACGTCCTCTACATAGTGGTAAAGGCACTGAAGATGGTTTTAGCTCGGATGCATGAACACCGTAGCCCCAGGCGAAGACCTTGACCTCAGCCTCCTCAGTCGCCTCTTACGACATGTATGACAGTAGTCCTGTTCTTTTCTTCCCGGTAGCGAACACGGGGTCATCCATCCATCCATCCATCCATCCATCCATTCCATCCATCCATCGTCCGTCCGTCCGTCCGTCCGTCCGTCCGTCCTTCCGTCCGTCCGTCCGTTCATCTATTCCTCACCCAACTATCCACCTGCCTGCGTCCCAACCTACCTACCAACCTAGCTACCTACCTACCTACATACATACACACCTACCTGCATGCCTGTCGATCTCTCTCTCTACATACATATATATCATTCTGCTCCTATATCCACATGCTTGTCTGTTTGAAACCCTACCTATCTGTCTGCCCGCCATTCCATCTGTCTGTTCGTCTACATGCATCCACCTGCCACTCAGTCTATAATAAGGCTATGCTTCGACTGTCCGGATAAGTATGTCTGTTTGCTTGCCAGTTATCCAAAATCCTTACTTTTAGAAACGTGTCAGAGAGTGATCCTTTCAGCGCAATTCCATTCAATTAATTAGCCAAGTCAGCAGCTTATTTGGTCCCGTTGCAGCTTCTCTGAAATCTGTTCACACTTTAATCTAGATTGTCTTTGAAATAACTCAAATCCAAACTTCAAAGTCCTGACTGACGTGCACTTAACATACTTGCTTTTATCTTTTTGTCATTTCTGCATCTATGCTTGCTTTTATTTTCATTTATTTTAAAGAGTAAATAGGATAGTACCATCGTCAGAACAATTATTTCAAAACTATGTGGGAGTCAGGACATGGATGATGAACTGTGTGTGAGGGTTGATAACATTAGGGCAAGATTACGTGGAGAAAACAGTGCATAGGGTTCAGATGGTATCCGGTACAATGGCGTCAAAGATTTGTGTAATAAGAAACTGGAGGAACTGGCGTATATATACTACATAGCATCGAGAAGTCAGCGGTTATGGAAGATGGATGCATGGATGCATGTCTATTTGATACCCCTGCCGAAGCCTGGGAATGATCGCACGAAATTTCAGTAATCGGATATCACAATGGGCCAAGATGGGCAAGCTGCTGGAGAAAATAGTTACTATGAGGTTATCCTGTTACTGTGAGAATCGATGTCTTCTTTCATCCACGCTCAGAGGTTACCGTATCGGTAGAGGGACCTGCAGTAATGCTACCGTGTCTGCCCACAATGTCTATGAAGGATTTCACTCTAGCTTGGAGAAAGTGCCGTTGTCATCAATCTTGAAGACGTGTACAACATGGTACCATTCGACTTCTTTACGGCTCTGCTGTTCGATTCCAGTCCAGTCCTCATTAACTGGTTAGCAGCGGCCCTTTTCCAACAGAATGCGTTTTCAAGTGCGGTACGCGGACTTCCGAACCTACATCCATACATCCCGGCCTTACAAAGGGCTCACTTTTATCTTCAGTGCATTTCAACGTCTACACTAAGAATAAAAGGAGAGTTGACTGCGGCTCTAGGAAGAACACTGTCTTAGACTGATAACGTTTTGATGTATCGCCAAGGTAGAGATAGTGTTCATGGAGCAGGTTGTTGGAGAAATGCAGAATGAACGTAACTATTTGAGCTGATGATGCTGCGAGCCACGATCATTGGTAAACCCGGTGAAGGTGGCTGTGACATGGCTCTCTCTAAACAACCGCCAACACACCGACGAATGAGCTTGGGTTCAGAAGTTGTTGTGAGGACCCTCACATTGAGGTACCTGGGAACACAGTCTGATCAAAGTCTTGCTTTCACCCAGCACATGCATCAAGTTTTAATGAAGACTAGGAGAGCCTCTCAGCAATGATGGCATTAACGGCTGCGGCAGCAGTGAGCAGCATCTTCTTGTCTTCCTCTTCAAGGACTGGTGGTTTTCGTTATTGAGCATGCACTGGCGATTCTAAATCTCAGCCACACACAGACTGACAGACTGACAGACTGAAACGAATACAAAATTAGGTCATGCGAATCATACTTAATGCACGGAGACACACTGCAGGGAGATGCGGTAACTCCTTGATTCTCCCGCCGTCGCAGGCCGAATTATGTCCTTGGCACGCGCTTACCTCCGAGTCTGTGCTGGTCTATGATCTACTCAGCGAGATTGGCAGGAGAAAGTGCAGCAAGCTCAAAAGAGGAAGAATACCATGAAACGAGAGAGCAGACCAGCTGGTAAAGGAAGGCGCAGAAGGTAAACAATCAGATACACTAGTCACATACCATAAAAAAAAATAGATAATTAAATTGGAATACCACAAGTCCCAAATCAGGATGCCTTTCATAATATGAAAAGATGGGAACAAGTAATCATTATACGCCTTAGTACAGGGCACAATAGACTCCACAGTCACGTGTATACAACATTCAAGATCGACACATCAACTACATGTACATGTGGACAGGCGCCCCAGACAGTTGAACACATACTCATCATCATCATTGAGTGCAGTCTCCGCAACGAAGGTTGGCTACCATGGAGCGCCATTTTGCTCTATCTCTTGCTTTGATGGTGCAGGTTGTCATCGGTTGATTTGTCCATCTTTTGATGTTACTCGTCCATGTTAATCTTGGTCTGCCTCTGCCTCTTTTACCTTGTATTTTCCCCTCCAGGATCACTTTCAGTAGGCTGTTGTGTCTTTTAACATGGCCTAAGAATCGCATTTGTCTTGTTCTAATTGTGTTCAGAAGTTCTCTTTTCATTTTTAGTTGTTTTAAGACTTTGTCATTTGTTTTCTTTTCCTTCCATCCAATGAGACCGTATTGAATATAGTAGACTGAGGAAAATCCATTGGCCCGATACAACACTACAGACAAAATATTATAGGCAACTATAAGAATTACACACAAAAAATCCAAGTAAAATTGATACAGGAAACGACATTGCAGATACAGACAATACTTCAGGCGAACGAAAAATAGATCTGGTACAGTTTTAGCAGACTGGGTGAACTCAGAAGTCGTGTCTAAAAAAAAGCTATGCTTGGAGAATTTAATCCGGGCCCTCCTGCACATTGACCCTTGTACAAACTACTTGGTCACTCAGCTGGTGAAATACGTTTATATTAATAATCGTGTCATTATTTAAAGCAAATATGTTTACAAGGGATCTGAGCATCTATGGACATGTTAGGAGTGCAATGATGATGACCCGCAAATAACTCAATGTTTACAAGCTTTCTGAAATTGTTCCAAGGATTCTTGCATAATATGTGCTGGGTTCCGCTGTGTCAAGACCTTGCTCAGTTATGAAGTAAGAGAAAGAAAATGTGTACTGTTGGAATATGATGTTCATTGTTCTATTTACAAGAACGAACAGAAATATTCGTTTTGTTTTGTCTTTGTACTTGACATTTGCGCCCTAAACGACTGGCTTATTTCTCATAATAGACCGAGTGGTCCTGTTAAGTACTGACTGACGCTGTTGTGTGTGAGCTCGAGAGTTCCGACTACAGGCCACTCAACTTCCGCGCTCAACTTCATTTTAAAGCACCACTCCAAACACGATAACTCAACATAGTATCCGTTATCTCCTGATGCATACATGTTTTATTGAACTAGAACTGACTATCCCGCAAACACAGAAAACTCGCATTTCTTATACATGGCTGCTTATTTGAAAATCAAAATGTCATTGTAGCTTTAACCGAAGAAATGTTGAAACATTTATTGCTGAAGCTGCCACTAAGTCTACTACATATTTCCAACTGCTGAAATTGATATAGTACGGAAGTGGTTTCAATTTGTGACACCATGCACAAACATGTGTATCCCCTTGCTGTATTAATTGTTATGTTTGACATATGTTAGTTGATACATGCTTGTGAAAATAAACATACAACTGGAAGCAGTGGCACTTTCTGGTGTGAAACATTCACTTTAAGAAATACACGCTTGAAGCTACAACTTCCAGTAAATGTGAGTGTACCATAACATCTGGAACATTTTACAATATTTTAAATGAGTAAATCAGCAAGAAAATTAAAATACCAGTGATAAACAGTTGTGTAATGTTACTTAATCGAACTGTACACGTCTGGTTGCTCCCGTGTCTAGCCATGTGAAAGTCCATAGAGTTTGCAGCAAAAGGCAAGCAGTAATTGGAGAAACCGGTCAGCATTTATGGTTCAAAATGTTTGAAGTCCACTACATTCCATGTGTATTGTCACCAGATCTATTGTCTTTGTACAGCGAAGATATTTTAAGAATAATTGCGAACACGCCTGGCGTGAGAGTAGGGGGAAGCAACGTAGTCAGCCTCAGGTGTACAGATGACATAGTATTGATTGCAGAGAACCAACAGGATCTACACAAGCTATTAGAGGAAATTGTTGACAGAAAGCGAATAAAAAGGCCTTACCTCATCAAAAAGACAGAAACTATGATAATATGAAAGAAAGCAAACACACAAGAATGTAGAGTAAAGCTAAATGGGAAAGTCCTGAAACAAGTCCATAGATTCAGGTATCAATGATAACATGAGATGGCAGGTGCAGAAATTAGAAGCAGAGTAGGGCTAACAGAATTCCATTGAATAAAAAAAAACATCTTAACAAATGACTGTCAATGAATGTTAGAAAAAAGTGTCCTGAAGTGCTACATCGAAGCTGTTCTACTTATTATATGAAAGTGATCCATGGAAGATAAGGAAGACAACACAAAGAACATTAGCGGCAGCTGAGATGTGGATTATCAGAAGAATGCTACAAATTCCATGGATAACAAAACTCGACTACCAAAAGATGAGGAGAGAGATGACTGCATGTGCTAAACGCCATGCACCTGATGCCCTTCCAATCAATGCTCAAATTACAGTTTTATAGAAACTGTTCCAACTTGTGTGATCATACAAATGTGAATTTTCTAGCTGAATAATGTTGGTGAAGAAGCTATTTTGAGTGAATGTCGACAGCGATATTTCAACTATTGCTAGTTTGATACTTTCTAGAGAGAAATATTTCAACTACACGTCACTAACAATCGACACATAACTTTGCCTAATCAACTGGAAAGCATCATCGAAGAATCATAATCAGATTATATTTTGTAAAATCTTCAATTTCTGAAATTAGCAAGACAACTAAAATATTAATGACAATCTGCTGTGAGCAGGGTTATAACTCTGAGGATGTCCGTCCGTGTAGCGGAGTTTAGACGAAAGTTACTTTCACATTACTCACTTTTTGTTTACTTGACTACCTGCCACGCATGTTGTAAGAGCAGACTATGGAGATTGGGGATTTAGGTCTTCATCGGTGCAACGGAGTTCGTGCATCTAAGCTAAAGCCATCCTCAGTCCTTTCGTTAGTGTGTGTGGCGGATGTGCTTCACACTGAGGGAGATACCGAGCAGAGCACCGGAGCTCCATGAATGACACTATTATGCAATGAAGATGATCTGTAAACTAAACTAAACAAAACAAAACAAACTAAACTAAACTAAACTAAACTAAACTAAACTAAACTGTTTTCCTTGTGTTGCTTTCTAAGCGTGAAAGTTTGCGAAGTATCACTAAGAGTTATAATACTGAGATCGTAATCCTCATTATAATTCATGCTAAATGATCAATAACTGAGAAGATCAACATTTCAACACTTCGGGCTGATTCCCCAGTCAACTAAACTTTATAACAAATAATCCACGGCATTATTTCATTTCTGGGATCGGCTAAAGTAGTCTGCTACTTGTTGCCTAGTTTAAAATAGACTCCTAATATTATATGCTGTCGCCACTATTTTATAAGTGTACAGCGAGTAAGTAAGAGTTCCATTAATGCTTTAAAGTTGTGGGAGATATAGTGTTAGTGTCCATTTCTTCAGTGACCAATGAAACGTGTTATGTGTGATGTGGCCGGTATCACGTGAGGACACTCTACTTTCCCAGACATAATCTCTGATACCCATTGTCATAATCTCGATTATATCTGAAGCAGCGTCGAACAGTAGGAACCTAACCTGGTTAGTTTAGTCAATAGCAGGGCGGTATCCTAACTTGAATAGTTTAGTCAATAGCAGGGTGGTATCCTAACTTGGATAGTTTAGTCAATAGCAGGGCGGTATCCTAACTTGAATAGTTTAGTCAATAGCAGGGCGGTATCCTAACTTGGATAGTTTAGTCAATAGCAGAGTGGTATCCTAACTTGGATAGTTTAGTCAATAGCAGGGTGGTATCCTAACTTGGATAGTTTAGTCAATAGCAGGGCGGTATCCTAACTTGGATAGTTTAGTCAATAGCAGGGTGATATCCTAACTTGGATAGTTTAGTCAATAGCAGGACGGTATTCTAACTTGGATAGTTTAGTCAATAGCAGGGTGATATCCTAACTTGGATAGTTTAGTCAATAGCAGGGTGATATCCTAACTTGGATAGTTTAGTCAATAGCAGGACGGTATCCTAACTTTGATAGTTTAGTCAATAGCAGGGTGGTATCCTAACTTGAATAGTTTAGTCAATAGCAGGGTGGTATCCTAACTTGGATAGTTTAGTCAATAGCAGGGTGGTATCCTAACGTGGATAGTTTAGTAAATAGCAGGGTGGTATCCTAACTTGAATAGTTTAGTCAATAGCAGGGTGGTATCCTAACTTGGATAGTTTAGTCAATAGCAGGGTGGTATCATAACTTGGATAGTTTAGTAAATAGCAGGGTGGTATCCTAACTTGGATAGTTTAGTCAATAGCAGGGTGGTATCCTAACTTGGATAGTTTAGTCAATAGCAGGGTGGTATCCTAACTTGAATAGTTTAGTCAATAGCAGGGTGGTATCCTAACTTGGATAGTTTAGTCAATAGCAGGGTGGTATCCTAACTTGGATAGTTTAGTCAATAGCAGGGCGGTATCCTAACTTGAATAGTTTAGTCAATAGCAGAGTGGTATCCTAACTTGAATAGTTTAGTCAATCGCAGGGTGGTATCCTAACTTGGATAGTTTAGTCAATAGCAGGGTGGTATCCTAACTTGGATAGTTTAGTCAATAGCAGAGTGGTATCCTAACTTGAATAGTTTAGTAAATAGCAGGGTGGTATCCTAACTTGGATAGTTTAGTCAATAGCAGAGTGGTATCCTAACTTGGAAGGTCAGAATTGGTTCTATATAGCACCGATGAACTCTCTTTCTCATTTCTATTGACAGATTTGTTGCATAAGATATTTTACATTTTCTGAAATGTTATTTTGGCCCGAGCTATTCTGCCTTTTAATTCTGTGGTGCATCTTCCATCTGATGTTATTATTGTGCCCAAGTATTTGAAACGTTGCACTTGTTTCCGATTTGTTCTGTTTATTTTTATGCTGCATGATGATGTTGATTGTTTCTTTATATGACATTACTTCAGTTTTCTTACTATTCAGACTAAGACCTTTCTTGTAGCTTTATATTACTTTTATGTCTACCATTTCTTGTAGTAGTCAAGTCATCCCAGCTAGGAAGAAATAAGAAAAAAACCTGCACTCCATCTAACCTTGAACTGAATCAACATCCGTCTGCTTATCAAACGGCCATTGTAACCCACAGACACGCCTTGTAACGTATCCTTAAACAAAATATGGAAACCCACTGTTCAGGTATCTCGCTGTCTACCATAGTTTTGAGTCCGTCTCGGGACTATTACGTCCATAACAATGAAAATAGTTTTTTTTCCCCCACTTTACATGAAATTCATTTTTTTAGTCATTCCTTAACACTGGCGGTATTGAGGTTACTATAGTCCGTTTCATAAGTCGCGCCCAACTTTTAAAATCGATATCTTTTAAACCGATTTTTATAAGCTTTTCAAAATTTGCATGTAAAGTTATAATGATTAGAACCCAACAGGGAATTAATTTCATTAAAAAAACAACATTTGGTTATTATTATTGCTTATTTGATTTATATAAATTTATAACGACCCATTGATGTAGTCAAAACTTAATGTTTACAGTATTTAAGTTAACAATAGCGAGTAAAAATCCATACACGGTCAAATTGACAATTTTGCACGCTTTCAACGTGGGTTTTCTGACACAATTAGACACTTGTAGAAAACACGAGACATTGTGTGTTCCATTTCCGTTCATTCAGCGGCGAAGCCGTCCTCGAACTGAGCAGACAATAATTCTCCTGGTGTTTTGTCTTATCCAATTATTTCTCCATTACGGCCACGCCTTTACCTAGTGAAAATTAATCATAGACCAGCAACTACGGTAATTTCTATTCTTTAGGGCTTCACAATTTACAATTGTGACAAACATCAAAGAAATTTGCCGCTTTAAGAAAACTGCAGCTGCAAGATATTTGTTAAATATACATTTAAAGGGTCTTTTGCATTCTAATAACATTTGGAAAATTTCAACAGTCTTTAACAAATGTTTACTGCGTAATAGCGTTTTGAAGTTGGGCACATGATTTGAAACGAGCTATAGAGTTCGACCTTCATCATTGGTCTCTACGTAGTCATTATGTGGAAACCTGCGAAGTTAAAGCCTGTTCTTTCTTTAATGTTGTTTACATGGTATTAGGGCTAGAGGAACATGTTTGTGTGTGCATTGTTATTGGTGTGAGTTGATACCAGGTATATTTCTGGTCTCGGACGCAACATTATTAGGGCCACCAGAAGCGGTGATGATTTGTCAAAAATAGGAAAACTAAATCAGTGGTTTCTTGATGACGTTGCCCTCCCCTGATCTCTTGGGTGGTGAGATCCCATTCTAGCCTTCTCGGAAAACGGTAATAAACAGGAGGTCCCGTGTGCACTCGCGCACGTTAATGCAAACTTGGCAATTAAAATGGAAAAGAGTGGGTCATAAATATGGCCGCAGCCAGGGCAAACAAACTTGTCAGCATAAACCGAGGCCCACACTGTTGATCCCGGGCCGTGCAACGGAGATCACGCGAGCCAGGGTTTTCTCGAGATCCTCCAGTCGGATATGGGAGCAGCCAAGGATTTATCTGGTGTGTGGTGATGATGGACATAACAACAACATTTCATTATTAGGGTCTCAACATTTCATTATTAGGGTCTCAACATTTCATTATTAGGGTCTCAACATTTTATTATTAGGGTCTCAACATTTCATTATTAGGGTCTCAACATTTTCAAAGTAAAAAAAAAGAATAGGAATGGCAAAATGTAATTTTAATGTCATAAAGAACATACTAACATCAAAACAAATAACACCAGGGCTAAAACTAAGAATAGCAAAATGTTATGTCTTCTCAACATTCCTATATGGTGCAGAAACATGGACATTAGACAAGAAAACAGAACAGAGAAGTGAAGCATTTGAAATGTGGATATATAGAAGAATATGTAGAGTTGGATGGACAGAAAAGAAAACAAACGATGAAGTCTTAAAACAACTAAAAATTAAAAGAGACCTGCTAAATACAATTCAAACAAGACAAATGCGATTTTTGGGCCATGTTAAAAGACACAACAGCCTACTAAAAGTAATCCTGGAGGGAAAAATACAAGGTAAAAGAGGCAGAGGCAGACCAAGACTAACATGGAAGAGTAACATCAAAAGATGGACAAACCAGCTTATGACAATCTGCACCATCAAAGCAAGAGACAGAGCAGAATGGCGCTCCATGGTAGTCAACCTTCGTTGCGGAGATGACACTCGATGATGATGAAAAAAATATAAATTATTAATAATAATTAGATATAAGCAATTTAGTTGGCGCAATGTTTGCCTTGCCTCGAACGTTGGCAAACCCAAGCTACACCACTGGGTCTGCACACAACAAACTTCAAAGGCTCGTAGATCGTAAATCTTAGCGCAAAGCAACGTGGTTAAGATAACAACTGAATGTTTTTATTGTTGTGAAATGTTACAATATATAAACAGTATGAAATAGTCGCACTGTGTCATGTCACGCCAGAAAAGCGGACAGGGATTCCTTCAAAGTATGTGGGGAACACGGTACAAAGTGCTCATATTTGTTAACGACAAACTTATGAGTGATGTCGGTATCACTCCATGCCGCCCTGCTTTCTCTGAAAAATCTTGTACCCATTTAGATCTGGGTATTTCTAGAAACGGTTCGAACACGGAACCCGATCACTCAGTAATCACTGTTCAGTGACCATCGATCTACCGCTACTACTTTATGCAACTGCCATTTTATTATGTACCTGTGTAATAGAGAAATAATTTGAGTGATCAGGAAACTCGCAGATTTCCTAGCAAATAATTTCCACTGCGCTGGAAATAAATAATAAACACAGGATCAACGACAAATAACAATCAATTGTTATCCTTGGAACAAAGGGCCAGCAACCTATACAGACGATCTATTTCTGCTGTGTATTGTCTCCTTCAGTTACGCCGACGAATACCATTTTGCTCTCATCTGCTGCTGTTCTTGGCCAAGTGACTAAATTCCTCTCAGTTTTTGCTGCAATACCGCCAAGTACTTGTCTAACTTTATCATTAGGTGTCATCCTGCATGTATGCCCTGTTCATGTATGTGATATTGAAACGATCGTATGTGTACAGGAAGAACTTGTCGTCCTACATCAGTGACCTTGTCTTACAGATACCTTCTCTGGGTCGTGAAATCCAGGCTGTGCCAAAACAAAAATTCCAGCGGCAAGATTGTATCCAAAACAAAGCATTCCAAATAGCTGTCTGCTGCTCTGCCATTCTTCTATATCCTTAGGTATGCGTTGCTATTCTTGTTGGCAGTGTCGTTGTGTGTATTGCCAGATTCTGGGACAAGGCAAGTATGTGGTTTGTAAGTGTCCGTGACATGTATGTGGTTTATAAGTGTCCGCGACATGTATGTGGTTTGTAAGTGTCCGTGACATGTATGTGGTTTGTAAGCGTCAGTGACATGTATGTGGTTTGTAAGTGTCCGTGACATGTATGTGGTTTGTAAGCGTCAGTGACATGTATGTGGTTTGTAAGCGTCAGTGACATGTATGTGGTTTGTAAGCGTCAGTGACATGTATGTGGTTTGTAAGTGTCAGTGACATGTATGTGGTTTGTAAGCGTCAGTGACATGTATGTGGTTTGTAAGTGTCTGTGACATGTATGTTGTTTGTAAGCGTCAGTGACATGTATGTGGTTTGTAAGTGTGTCCGTGACATGTATGTGGTTTGTAAGTGTCCGTGACATGTATGTGGTTTGTAAGCGTCAGTGACAAGATAAGTATGTGGTTTGTCAGCGTCAGGGGCAAAGGAGGTATGTGGTTTTCAGGCACCCCAACAAAGGAGGTAGGTGGTTTGTCAGCACCTGAGATAAGGGATGTAGATGGTTTATCAGCGCCTTAGATAAGGGAGGTAGGTGGTTTGTTAGCGCTTGAGATAAGGGATGTAGATGGTTTGTTAGCGCCTGAGATAAGGGATGTAGGTGGTTTGTTAGCGCCTGAGATAAGGGATGTAGATGGTTTGTTAGCGCCTGAGATAAGGGATGTAGATGGTTTGTTAGCGCCTGAGATAAGGGAGGTAGGTGGTTTGTTAGCACCTGAGATAAGGGATGTAGATGGTTTGTTAGCGCCTGAGATAAGGGATGTAGGTGGTTTGTTAGCGCCTTAGATAAGGGAGGTAGGTGGTTTGTTAGCACCTGAGATAAGGGATGTAGGTGGTTTGTCAGCACCTGAGATAAGGGAGGTAGGTAGTTTGTTAGCACCTGAGATAAGGGATGTAGATGGTTTGTCAGCACCTGAGATAAGGGAGGTAGGTGGTTTGTTAGCACCTGAGATAAGAGAGGTAGGTGGTTTGTTAGCGCCGGAGATTAGAGAGGTAGATGGTTTGTTAGCGCCTGAGATAAGGGAGGTAGGTGGTTTGTTAGCGCCTGAGATAAGGGAGGTAGGTGGTTTGTTAGCGCCTGAGATAAGGGAGGTAGGTGGTTTGTTAGCGCCTGAGATAAGGGAGGTAGGTGGTTTGTTAGCGCCTGAGATAAGGGATGTAGGTGGTTTGTTACCGCCTGAGATAAGGGATGTAGGTGGTTTGTTAGCGCCTGAGATAAGGGATGTAGGTGGTTTGTTAGCGCCTGAGATAAGGGATGTAGGTGGTTTGTTAGCGCCTGAGATAAGGGATGTAGGTGGTTTGTTAGCGCCTGAGATAAGGATGTAGAGGGTTTGTTAGCGCCTGAGATAAAAGAGGTAGGTGGTTTGTTAGCGCCTGAGATAAAAGAGGTAGGTGGTTTGTTAGCGCCTGAGATAAAAGAGGTAGGTGGTTTGTTAGCACCTGAGATAAGGGAGGTAGGTGGTTTGTTAGCACTGAGATAAGGGATGTAGGTGGTTTGTTAGCGCCTGAGATAAAAGAGGTAGGTGGTTTGTTAGCGCCTGAGATAAGGGATGTAGGTGGTTTGTCAACGTGGGAAGGGGGCGGGGGAGGACTGAAGATATATTCTAACACACATACATGCATGTACAGACCATGTGACCAGCTCTTCGTGTGTCATGTTGTTGTACCCTCCTTCATGAAACAGGACAGAGTCAAGTTCGCATGAAAACAAGACTTGAATTCTGAAGATGAAGAAGATCTTCAGGGCGACTTTTATGTTATAGTGGGACCGTAGGACCGTACCTTTGGCCAATTCCTGGATCACAATATTAAGTTTATCTGTAACTTCTCATATTTATGGTTTATATTTCACTACAAGTTTATTGATGACATTATAAATAATCACACTATCTTCAATCGATCAATGATCTTGTATTTATCACCATATATATATGATGAATTGTGTGCTTAGTACACTTCTATACGGATCAGAAACTTGGACTACCTATGCAGGGCAGGAGAAAAGGTTAAACAGCTTTCTTGTACGTTGCCTTCGCAAGATTATGAACATCAAATGGCAGGACAAAGTAACTAACTCTAATGTCTTACAATGAACCAAACTCCCATCGATCATGGCAACACTTAGGATTCGTAGACTAAGGTGGTTGGGCCATGTGAGAAGAATGGCAAACAATCGTATTTCGAAACAAATATTGTATGATGAACTTAAGGACGGAAAGAAACCAAAGGGCAGACCAGTGCCGAGATATAAGGATGTTTGCAGGGCTTCCTTGAGGGAATTTTCTATAAGTGAAAGAAACTGGGAAAATGTGGCTGCGGATAGTAGCACATGGAGAGCAAACATAAAAAATGGCGCATCAACTTTCGAGGCAGTCATCACCATCATGTGCCATACCGGTTGGCGTCGGCAATCATGTGTTTCCATAATCTTCTATCTACAGTGCATCGTATCAGTTCTGTTGATTGTTTTCCATGCCATGCCAACAAGTTATCCAGTATTTTCTCTCTTTGTCGTCCGCGATCTCTCTTTACTTTTATTTTGCCAGTTGTAACCAAGTATTCCAACTTTCTTCCTTTCATGATGTGCCCAAAAAATGTTGATTGTTTCTTTCTGATGTTTTTCATGAGTTTTCTATTTTGTTTCGGCCTATTCAAGAATTTCTTCATTGGCTTTTTAGCTGTCTAGGGAACTTTCAACATTCTTCTGAGAAATCCCATCTCTGTGCCTCTAATCGTCTTTTAATTTGTTTGTCTACTGTCCATGATTCGCTTCCATAGGTCAGAATTGGTTCTTTATAGCACCGATGAACTCTCTTTCTCACTTCTATTGACATAGATTTGTTGCATAATATATTTTTCTCTTAAACTGTCTGGTATTTTTTTCTATTTGCTTTCCTCTATCTCTTCACCCCTCAATTTTCCTAGTTGTTACAATATATTCCAGTTGTTCTTTTCTCATTACATGGCCAAAAAATGATGATTGTTCAATATTTATATAGGTAATAATATACGCAATTAGTTAAATATACTTAGATCGTTCTTAATTTTACAATGAGTCCTTGGTTTTCGCAATTTCGCGAGCACTATCGCTTTCTTCTTTTCAAAAGAAACACCTGTAGCTTTTAAAGTCATAGTCGGTGGCGTTTAATCCACGCAACAGTGCACCAGTGATTAAAGCTTGCCTCAATGGAAAGTTGGACATCCCTGCAGGATTTGTCACATTAGTGACAACTCTATCACCATTTTTATGTAATCATTCACTACCACCACCATCATCACCCTCATCATCACCGTCATCATCATCATCATCATCATCGTCATCTAACTTGTCCCTGTCGGAACGTGGCTCGCATGACAGCATCTCTAAAGTTTTCTCTCTCCCACGTAAAATGTCCAGCTTCTGCAGCAGTCAATCCCAGCTCGTCTTTGATATCTTTCACCCACCTTCTTCTAGTTCTATCTCTCTATCTGTCTGTTTGTCTGTCTGTTTGTCTGTCTGTTTGACTGTCTGTCTGTCTGTCTGTCTATGTTTTGTTTAACTGGGTAATTATTTTCACTATGTTGTGATTTTTTACTAGACCAAATTATTGTATTTCCTCGTTTCTGTGAACTGTAACTACCAGTTTCCTGACATTTCAGTTATTGCAAATTGACCAGTTTGTTCTTTTCGCTGTCCGTTATATACCGAGTGTTCTTCTGTAGCACTTGCATTCAAAGACATGTCATGTATTTTTTCAGTAGATCTGTGGATTGTTCATGTTTCACAACCATATGTTTCTTTGTGAAAAATACAGCCTCTTAAAAACCTAAGTTTTGTTGCGATGTCAGTTCTTTGCCTTATGTTGTACACTTGTTTTAACGTGTCCACTATTATGTTCAGCCTTATTTTGATCTCTTTCATGGTCTTTCCATCATTTGTTATCAATTAGCCAAGATATTCAAAACTGGCTGCTCTTTCCACTATATGTCAATTAATACATATATCAACTTTTAAAGCTGTTGCTTTCTTGTTGTAAAGATTTGTTGTTGTGGTACATTGAGGCATAGGTGCCGTTGTTCATGATTACTCCGAACTGATGGTATCATTTCCTCAAAGCCACCTAAGTGCTCATGTGATGTTCGTCACCTGAATACATGGCAGAAGGTGTTCCTCTAGTTACTTCCTTAGTGATAGCTCCCATGAAAACATTCAATGGGGTGGCACATTGTGCTGACACTCCTCCCCAGGGATCAAATGTATGGAGATGTTCCTTTCTTTGGCGTTACATTCTTTAGTCAACAGGTTTTTTTCTAGCAGGATTAGGCAATTCAGAACGTTCATCGGAAAAAAGGGAAATAATCTGAACCCGTGACGCATGTTCGTGGCTCCACTTCAAACAGTTTGTTAGTTTCTCTGAGCATTTAAAACGAAAACATGCCCTGTTTTGTTGTGTGTAATTCATATTGTGCAGCTCCAGGTTGACAGGAACATTAGTTACTCTTGGACTTCCCCTCTCGATCACGTCCTGCAGTATGTTTTCTACTCTCTACATTGGCCCAAAGTAAAAAAAAAGTAAAGTACCCCCATCACGCCAAGTGGCGTATGCGGAATATGGTGTTAGTGACCATACATTTTATAGATCTTCGGCACATGATTGTTAGGGTAATGTGGTCGGTATTACGACCGTGCAGCTTTACTTTCCCAGAAAAAAAAATCCGGTACCCATTAAAGGCTGGGTGAAGCGGAAGCCGTCGGTTGGGATCGAACCCTACCTCTTATCCTTTGTAGTCCAGTTCACTAACCACTGAGCTATCGCGGCTCCCACATTGGCCCAGCCCGATCAAAATTAGGCGAGAAGCCGATGGTCCTTGTTTATAAAATTCTTGGCCTCCAACTATCTTCTTTTCGTTGGGTTCCATTGTCAGGTCTTAATTCACTCACAACTCTGTTCAGAACTCGTTCAGGAATATTCGGGAGATTTAAAAAGTTGGAACATGTTTGATTTCCTTCTTTTCAATGAGTCGGGTCCTAGACGCCTGTCTTGCATGTACCACAAAACGTATGTTAAGGGTTGTAAAACATATGGGTAAACCAAGCAGCTTGATGACAATTAGTGGACTCACGGATTTCATTTGTAGAGAAGTATTTGTCGGTGTGAGGAATGGTTAATGGGGAAATAAGCCACGCCCACATCCAACAGTAGAAATGGGGATCTGTTGATTGTGCCATTAGGTACAGCAGGCATCTTCTCTTGTCAGGAATTTACGAGAATTCCTCTCTGTGCCTGGCTGTTCACCTGAGATTCGAAGCTTCTTAAATAATAAAAGGTGAAGAACCTTCACTTCAGTCTCACCGAATGCAGCATTGTTCTTCTCTAGACAGAAGGCGATTTTCCATTGGTCGCCTTAAACTGCTATACAAGTGTGTAGGTTTAATAGAACGATTGACATTAATTAATTGATTACCTTCTCTCTTCGCCAATGCCATTCTTTTAAAGCCCAAAATGGTCAACTTCTTGAATAATTTCAAGATCAAAATCTCCACTATTCCCTGTCCTCAAAATGCTGATGTAAAGTAACGATGAAAAGATAGTTGTCATTTTGTATTTACGATGATCACCTAGGGAGTGTCGATCCCAGCAACTTTTCTTTATGACAAATTTGACGCCAAAACTAACTGGTAATTATAATAACAGCAGTTTTTGGCTCATACACAAACAAATCAAACAACTCTAATTTTCAATTACTTTTAAAATATGTACTTCTGGGTCATTGAGATTATAAAGGTTTGCGGACAACATTTCAGCTGATAAAAGTACTGCCTGCATTTATGGTTTATCTTTTCTGAAATATTCTCTCTCTCTCCCTTTTCTCTCTCTCTCTCTCTCTCTCTTGTCTATCTTCTTCTTCTTTCATTCCCCATTTGCCTTTCAGCGTCGAGGGGAGATATAATATGCAGTCTTTTGCTCTTCTGTTTGCTTCTGCTGCTGTTAAGTTTCCTAGTGCTTCTAATATTCCGTCGATCCATCTTTTTCGTGGTCACCCTTGGGTCTGGTGTTCTCGCAACGTTTATTAAGGCTCGCTGTCTTGTGTTTTGATTACTCTTTCTTGTCACGTGGCCAAACCATTTTATCTGTTGTTTCTTTATAAATTATATGACGTGGGCTATTCCTAGCTTTTTTCTCCTTTCTTTATCTGATCTTATCTGTCAGCCTGTTTCCTGTCTCTTGTCTATGTCATGCACAATTCTCCACATGTCAGAAAAAAAAAATCGTTCTTCATCCACCACTGGCACTTCCTCACTGTCCCCCACCCCCAGTGTGAACATATCTCATTATTACACGCCCTCCACTCACACGCACACACACCCACACACACGCACACACACAGACAGACAGAGAGGGAGAGAGAGAGAGAACTACTAAAGGTAACGCCCTCCACCAAAAGTACAACGTTGAGCTACTTAGTTTCCTTTCACGAGCGGCCATGTCACAGTGTCACGCCACATGTAGACATTAGTTGATCTGCCTACTCGGTGAGTCCTGGCGCAATACACTCACGTGACCTCTCTCTTTTGAGCTTTAGGTGACGATCTCAAGAGTTAATGTTAAGTGGAACTCGGAGGTTCATATTTCCCATTAATGTGCTCACGTTAGGGTTTGGGACTGTAAGCTCACTATCAGTGATACAACAAAACAATGGTGCTTTGGCTCTCAGGACCGTCAACACTTATACAATGTTGGCTCCGAGATCGTCAACACTTATACAATGTTGGCTCTGTGGACCGCCAACACTTATACAATGTTGGCTCCGAGGATCGTCAACACTTATACAATGTTGGCTCTGTGGACCGTCAACACTTATACAATGTTGTTTACAGTAAACTGCTCTATCAACCCCTTTATGAACAACTGTTTACTCCATCATCGTATATTTTGTGTTCCGGCTTGCCTTCCCTCTTCGATCCCTACTCACTTGCCCAGATTAGCTAGTCTCATTCCATGGCTTATGTGAGGATGTGGAGTAGGATCTTGGTCAGCTATGACTTATTGCTTACTGAAAATAATGTCAAGTTAGTTGTGAGTTACTGATTGCAGAAAACTCATTTACTTCATGTGTCTCTCTGTCCCCAAAATTGTAAAGAATATGAGAATAACAAAATTAAAATTGTAAAGAATATGAGAATAACAAACTTAAAACGGTAATGAATATGAGAATAACAAAATTAAAATTGTAAAGAATATGAGAATAATAAACTTAAAACGGTAAAGAATAAGAGAATAACAAACCTAAAACGGTAAAGAATATGAGAATAACAAACTTAAAATTGTAAATAATATGAAAATAACCAACTTAAAATTGTATATAATATGAGAATAACAAACTTAACATTGCAAAGAATATGAGAATAACAAACCTAAAACGGTAAAGAATATGAGAATAACAAACTTAAAACGGTAAAGAATATGAGAATAACAAACTTAAAATTGTAAATAATATGAAAATAACAAACTTAAAATTGTAAATAATATGAGAATAACAAACTTAACATTGCAAAGAATATGAGAATAACAAACCTAAAACGGTAAAGAATATGAGAATAACAAAATTAAAACTGTAAAGAATATGAGAATAATAAACTTAAAATTGTAAAGAATATGAGAATAACAAACTTAAAATTGTAAATAATATGAGAATAACAAACTTAACATTGCAAAGAATATGATAATAACAAACTTAAAACGGTAAAGAATATGAGAATAACAAAATTAAAATTGTAAAGAATATGAGAATAACAAACTTACAACGGTAAAGAATATGAGAATAACAAAATTAAAACTGTAAAGAATATAAGAATAACAAACTTAAAACGGTAAAGAATATGAGAATAGCAAACTTAAAACGGTAAAGAATATGAGAATAACAAACTTAAAATTGTAAAGAATATGAGAATAACAAACTTAAAACGGTAAAGAATATGAGAATAACAAACTTAAAATTGTAAAGAATATGAGAATAACAAACTTAAAACGGTAAAGAATATGAGAATAATAAACTTAACATTGCAAAGAATATGAGAATATCATCATCATCAAGTACCGTGCCTGCTGGCAGAGGTGATCATGTCTCTCCACAACTTTCAATCTTGAAAGTTACTTATCATTTCTGTTGTTGACCTTCTGCCGAGCGATTCTCTTAAGTTGGCTGGTATCTTTTCTCGTTGTTTCCCTCTATCTCTTCGTTCCTCAATTTTCCTAGTTGTTGTAATATATTCCAGCTGCTCCCTTCTCATTACATGGCCACAAAATGATGATTGTTTCTCCTAATATTGGATATTAGCTCTCTTTTTGCTTTGGCTTCTGTCAGAACGTTTTCATTACTCGTCGTAGCTGTCTATTGTATCCTCAACATTCTTCAGTAAAACCCCATTTCTACAGCCTCCATTTTAATTTCATCAAACAGTACAACTGAATCATATTTTTGCTTGGCATCATTTTTATAGTTTCATTTGGTCTCTTCAATTTATGTTTAAGGAGAAAGGTAACTAGCCTCCTTCTGGAGCTCGAGTGGCATCCTAATTCCTGCAGCCATACATTGGGATTGGCAATATACATGAGATGACATAAATATGTTCAACTTGCATACAATATGAAAACAATAATCAAAGAGTTGGAATCGTTGCATCGTTGCCTGTTGAAGCGAACCTTTTAAGAAATTTACAAAACGTCACCAATTTTCTTGGATCCACGGATGTAGAGTAGTTAGCAACGACCTCTTGTGTGAACAGCCATTGTCCTCTCTGGTTTATCTTAGAAATAAGTGCAGAAACATCTTCAAGTAGCGTTCGGTCCAAATAGTCACCAAGTTGGAGTCTTTAACATTTCAGAGCGGTTAACTTTTCAGAGATAAAAAAAAAAACAGATGGGAAGATGGGTTAGGTACTATTCTAAGCTCTACTCTGAAGAGAGACCGGGAAATCCACTTCCAGTCCAGAGAATGCCAACATATCGTTTGATGAATGAACTAGCTGAACCAACTGAGAGGGAATCTCCGATGTCATCTTTGAACTTTCAAGTGGAAAAGCCTCAGGAAGTAGCGATATTCTTGCAAACTACTCCAGGTAAATCTAGAATTACAATTGCCTCACAATTGCCTCACAATTGCCTCACAATTGCCTCACATTCGCATGCCCCTTTTCCAACTGGAGAAGTGGGATACACCCAAGACATGAACAATTCAAATATTCTGACTTCATACATGGATAAAGGTGACCAAAGTATTGCAACATTTACAGGGAATCTCTACTCTAAGTGTAGCAGGAAAGGCATTTTCAAAAATTAATGACCGAACTGGCAAAAGTGTGCTTCCTCGCTGAGACGCAGTGTGGAATAAAGATGTATAGGACATATACTGATTTGGTTTTTACATTCAGACAACTTTAAGAATAATGCAGGTAGAGAAGGTAACATACTTTGCATTGCCACTGCTGACTTCACAAACAGAATTGAAAACGGTGAGCAGAGCTCTGTAGAATTCTAGAGAACACGGGCTGCCCATCCATACTGCTTAAAGTGATCAGAACATTTCATGAGGGAATGAACGTCAGTAGTATAGATGGCGGTTAATGCCCCCCCCCCCCCTTTTCTGCCTGTATACTTTATATAGAAAAAAACGCAGCTGCGTGTATACTTTTTATATAGAAAAAATCGCAGCGGTTAATGCCCCCTAACCTTTTCTGCGTGTATACTTTCTATACAGAAAAAAAAACGAAAAAAAAACGCAGCAAGACGGATCGACCAAGACAGCGAGACCTTGGTGAGCATAGGTGACCTCGTGATGCGCACTGCCTCACGATATGTGTGTGCTTGTAAATAAATAGTGTTGTGATGAGTTGAAAAAGGAGGAAAGAAGGTGCTAGCTCTAGCTTGCTCATCAGTAATACTGGTTCGCTATCTCTCTCTCTCTCTATCTCTCTCTCTCCCTCTCCATCGCTATCTCTTTCACTCTCGATCATTCTCTCTCCAATTCCGTCTCTGTCTCTCGCGTTATCTCTCTCTCCCTCTCCGTCTCTGTCTCTCTAGTTATCTCTCCCCCTCTCCATCGCTCTCTCCCTTTCTCAATCTCTTGTCTCTTTCGTTATCTCTCTCTCCGTCTCTGTCTCTCTCGTTATCTCTCCCCCTCTCCATCGCTCTCTCTCTCGCTCCCTCTCTGTCTCTTTCGCTCTCGCTGTCTCTATCTCTCGCTATTTCTCTCCCTCTCCATCGCTCTCTCTCGCTCCCTCTCCAGCTCTGTCTCTTTCGGTCTCGCTATCTCTCTCCATCTCTGGCTCTCGCGATCTCTCGCCCGCTCCATCGCTCTCGCTCCCTCTCCAGCTCTGTCTCTTTAAACCAGGTGCTAGCTCTCGCTTGCTCATCAGTAATAGTGGTTCGCTCTCTCTCTCTCTCTCTCTCTCTCTCTCTCTCTCTCTCTCTCTCTCTCTGACAAGTGAATTAACCAAGACAGGTACAATAAACAAATATGAAGCCTTCTATATAATTTTCACAATAACAATTTTATTAATTCATGAGTGAACATATATTTTATACTTGTACAGTAAAATTTAACATCTCTCTCTCGCTCTCCCTTCTCCTAACCCCCTCCTAGTCTTTTCTCCTACCATGTCACCCGCCCATCGCACTTTCCGTTTTGACCACACAAGCTCGAACGCGATGACTAATCACCCGATCGGGAACCCTTGAATGTGGAATAAATAAAAACTAGTGGCGGGAATGCTCTCTACCATCCACTTAGTATCGGGTCTGTTGAGCATGGCAGTGTCTACGGGGTTATGTTCCTTTAGAGAATCAACGAATCTGGTGAAATCATCACGATTATTGATTAACTTCGGGAACTCGAGAACAGCTGAATTATTAAGGGATGCGTGGAAGAAGCGTAAATCTCCATCCTCTCTGTGACGGAGGATAAGATGGTGACCATAGTTAATTTTAAAACGAGTTGTCTGACTATCAAACACATCTCTTAAAAGAATAGACCAGTCTGTGATGAATGGACGATCAGGTGAGTGGAAGAAAGTGTATGTGGAAACTGTTCTATTGATACTAGCGTGAGTGTTTATGACTGACCAGTTTTGTTGATATACATCCCGCACATCAGATGGTAGTGTTGCTAATGGGTCATCGGGTTTGTGCTTTTTACCCTCTGTGGATTGTTCCTCATCTAACTCTCTCTTCTTCGATGATGAGGGGGCCAACTGTAACGAAGTTGAAGGAGCCATTAGTGAAGTGGGTGTTGTAGCAGGTACCGACGGTGTTGTAGAAGCTGTTGTAGAAACTGAATGTTTCAGTCTTCTCATATGTCGGGTTAAAGAACCTCGAGTCGTATACGTACGCTGACATGTGGTGCACACATGACGGATAAGAGAAGCTGATATGGTAGACAGTACCGAGGGTGCAACTAGCGATGTAGACGATAACAATGATGAAGGAGCTGTTGTAGAAACTAAGTGTTTTACTCTTCTATGGCTGGCTAAAGATCTTCGACTCTTATATGAACGTTGACAAATAGGACACGTATGACGGATAAGAGAAACTGTTACGGTAGCCGGTACCGATAGTGAAACTGGTGATGTAGACGGTACCAAGGGTGAAGTTGATTCCTGTGCTGAATGTTTTAGTCTCCTATGGCTGGCTAAAGAACTTCGACTCGAATATGAACGTTGACAAATGTCACAAACATGGTGTATAAGACGATGAGCGGCCCGTATATGCTGAACCATATCTTGGCGCCGTTTAAACTGCTTCGAACATAATGCACACTGATGTTTACCAGAAGATGTTTCGTTATGAGAAAACATCTGTAGAAGATCAAATAGTCCTTTATCAATTATACTTAACATACCTAATTTAAATACATTAATATTTAATACCAAGCACATCAGGACTAAAAATATCCACTTTTAATCAACCAATAAGATAAACACATGAAAAACGAAGGAATAATACACGCAACAAGGCTTAACATACGTACTTTATACACATCACCAGTAATACAATCGAGTAGCCTTTTATTGATAACCTACCACATCGTTATGAGATAAGAGAAAAACAGAAAAAAAATATTCAACTTACATCATAAAAATAGATCCACAACACAGACCGGTAGACTGAACAGTACTATGAAAATAAACTTCCGTGAATCAATCGCGCTTATAACAAGAAGTTTCACATGCAACTGGTAAATAAAAGTTGGACGACACTATTTCACTCTCGACTAACATCTAGGCTAACCAATCAGAGAAGAGGATTTCTATCGGACACCCATCAACGAAATGACTAACCTTTAGATTAACCAATCAGAGAAGAGGATTTCTATCGGACACCCATCAACGAAATGACTAACCTTTAGATTAACCAATCAGAGAAGAGGATTTCTATCGGACACCCATCAACGAAATGACTGACCTTTAGATTAACTAATCAGAGAAGAGGATTACTGTTATCGTGACAATTGACCTTATTTTCCACTTGAAGTGCTGTCGAGTCTGACGCATGGGTTACTTTAAATCGATTCGACCCTGATACAATCCACCTGTCGGGTCAATGATGGGGGAAATAATACAGGTATGGGTTACTTGAACGCACTTTGACCCCTGATGCAATACCAGAGGAGTTGTATAAGGCCCAAAAATTACGCCAAATCGCAAAAATTTTACTACCAGAACACAAAAAAATTTAAACTCATAAGCGAAAAAGTCGACCTCAAAACCCTAAAAATCTACTCCCATACTGATACTAGTTAGACACATCGAACAGATAGTTACATCCAAAGTCCCGTCAAATCGCCAATATTTTTCCTACAGAACACAAAAATGTAGGCTCATACTAAAAAAAATCGACCTCAAAACCATAAAAAGCTACTCACATAGTCATACTAGTTAGACACAACGAGCAGGAAGTTATATTCAAGGTCCAAAAAGAGTGGCCAAATCACTAACATTTTACCTCCAGAACACAAAAATTTAGGCACATACTAAAAAAGTCGACCTAAAAAGCCCAAAAAAGCTACTCACATAGTCATAATAGTTAGACACAACGAGCAGGAAGTTATATTCAAGGTCCAAAAAACGTTATTTTAGACATCCCCATTGCAAAGATTTACATAAAAAACCACTTTTGAAATTGTTACCCCCTTACCATTTTTTTTAGGGATACGCCCATAAAAGCGGTAAAATCGTAAATTTTCACTCTAGGCATACTCCCAAACTTTATTTTAGACAGCCCCATTGCAAAGATTTACATAAAAAACCACTTTTAGGATTTTACCCCCTTAGCATTTTTGAGGGTTACGCCCATGAAATCGGTAAAAATCGTCAATTTTCACGCTAGGCATACCCCAAACTTTATTTTAGACATCCCCACACCAAAAATTAACTTAAAAATCACTTTTGAAATTGTTACCCCCTTACCGTTTTTGAGGGTTACGCCCATGAAATCGGTAAAATTCGTAAATTTTCACTCTAGGCATACCCCAAACTTTATTTTAGACATCCCCATTGCAAAGATTTACATAAAAAAACCACTTTTAGGATTTTACCCCCTTAGCATTTTTGAGGGTTACGCCCATGAAATCGGTAAAAATCGTCAATTTTCACGCTAGGCATACCCCAAACTTTATTTTAGACATCCCCACACCAAAAATTAACTTAAAAATCACTTTTGAAATTGTTACCCCCTTACCGTTTTTGAGGGTTACGCCCATGAAATCGGTAAAAATCGTAAATTTTCACTCTAGGCATACCCCAAACTTTATTTTAGACATCCCCATTGCAAAGATTTACATAAAAAAACCACTTTTAGGATTTTACCCCCTTAGCATTTTTGAGGGTTACGCCCATGAAATCGGTAAAAATCGTCAATTTAGCACGTAGGCTTACCTAAAACTTTATTTTAGACATCCTCATACCAAAAATTTACTTAAAAATCACTTTTGAAAGTGTAACACCCCTTACCATTTTTGGTGACTACGCCCCTGAAATCGATAAAAATCGTAAATTTTCACTCTAGGCATACCCCAAACTTTATTTTAGACATCCCCACACCAAAAATTAACTTAAAAATCACTTTTGAAATTGTAACCCCCCTTACCATTTTTGAGGGTTACGCCCCTGAAATCGATAAAAAATTGAAATATAACCTCACGGCATACCTCCCACATAATATTTGACACACCTACATATCAAATTCCAACAAAAAAAAAACAACAAAAAGCTAGTAGTATAGGTGGCTGTGAACCCTAACATACTACTTCTCGTGCGGTTTTGGCACCGAAACAGTTTCGGTGCCAAATCTATTGTCTTTCGGTGCATGTGTGTGCACTTTTCCCTTGGGTTCACAGTCACCTATACTACTAGCTTTTTGTTGTTTTTTTTGTTGGAATTTGATATGTAGGGGTGTCAAATATTATGTGGGAGGTATGCCTTGAGGTTATATTTCAATTTTTTATCGATTTCAGGGGCGTAACCCTCAAAAATGGTAAGGGGGGTTACAATTTCAAAAGTGATTTTTAAGTTAATTTTTGGTGTGGGGATGTCTAAAATAAAGTTTTAGGTAAGTCTACGTGCTAAATTGACGATTTTTACCGATTTCATGGGCGTAACCCTCAAAAATGCTAAGGGGGTAAAATCATAAAAGTGTTTTTTTTATGTAAATCTTTGCAATGGGGATGTCTAAAATAAAGTTTGGGGTATGCCTAGAGTGAAAATTTACGATTTTTACCGATTTCATGGGCGTAACCCTCAAAAACGGTAAGGGGGTAACAATTTCAAAAGTGATTTTTAAGTTAATTTTTGGTGTGGGGATGTCTAAAATAAAGTTTGGGGTATGCCTAGCGTGAAAATTGACGATTTTTACCGATTTCATGGGCGTAACCCTCAAAAATGGTAAGGGGGTAAAATCCTAAAAGTGGTTTTTTATGTAAATCTTTGCAATGGGGCTGTCTAAAATAAAGTTTGGGAGTATGCCTAGAGTGAAAATTTACGATTTTACCGCTTTTATGGGCGTATCCCTAAAAAAAATGGTAAGGGGGTAACAATTTCAAAAGTGGTTTTTTTATGTAAATCTTTGCAATGGGGATGTCTAAAATAACGTTTTTTTGGACCTTGAATATAACTTCCTGCTCGTTGTGTCTAACTATTATGACTATGTGAGTAGCTTTTTTGGGCTTTTTAGGTCGACTTTTTTAGTATGTGCCTAAATTTTTGTGTTCTGGAGGTAAAATGTTAGTGATTTGGCCACTCTTTTTGGACCTTGAATATAACTTCCTGCTCGTTGTGTCTAACTAGTATGACTATGTGAGTAGCTTTTTATGGTTTTGAGGTCGATTTTTTTTAGTATGAGCCTACATTTTTGTGTTCTGTGGGAAAAATATTGGCGATTTGACGGGACTTTGGATGTAACTATCTGTTCGATGTGTCTAACTAGTATCAGTATGGGAGTAGATTTTTAGGGTTTTGAGGTCGACTTTTTCGCTTATGAGTTTAAATTTTTTTGTGTTCTGGTAGTAAAATTTTTGCGATTTGGCGTAATTTTTGGGCCTTATACAACTCCTCTGGTATTGCATCAGGGGTCAAAGTGCGTTCAAGTAACCCATATCTGTATTATTTCCCCCATCATTGACCCGACAGGTGGATTGTATCAGGGGTCGAATCGATTTAAAGTAACCCATGCGTCAGACTCGACAGCACTTCAAGTGGAAAATAAGGTCAATTGTCACGATAACAGTAATCCTCTTCTCTGATTAGTTAATCTAAAGGTCAGTCATTTCGTTGATGGGTGTCCGATAGAAATCCTCTTCTCTGATTGGTTAATCTAAAGGTTAGTCATTTCGTTGATGGGTGTCCGATAGAAATCCTCTTCTCTGATTGGTTAATCTAAAGGTTAGTCATTTCGTTGATGGGTGTCCGATAGAAATCCTCTTCTCTGATTGGTTAGCCTAGATGTTAGTCGAGAGTGAAATAGTGTCGTCCAACTTTTATTTACCAGTTGCATGTGAAACTTCTTGTTATAAGCGCGATTGATTCACGGAAGTTTATTTTCATAGTACTGTTCAGTCTACCGGTCTGTGTTGTGGATCTATTTTTATGATGTAAGTTGAATATTTTTTTTTCTGTTTTTCTCTTATCTCATAACGATGTGGTAGGTTATCAATAAAAGGCTACTCGATTGTATTACTGGTGATGTTTATAAAGTACGTATGTTAAGCCTTGTTGAGTGTATTATTCCTTCGTTTTTCATGTGTTTATCTTATTGGTTGATTAAAAGTGGATATTTTTAGTCCTGATGTGCTTGGTATTAAATATTAATGTATTTAAATTAGGTATGTTAAGTATAATTGATAAAGGACTATTTGATCTTCTACAGATGTTTTCTCATAACGAAACATCTTCTGGTAAACATCAGTGTGCATTTTGTTCGAAGCAGTTTAAACGGCGCCAAGATATGGTTCAGCATATACGGGCCGCTCATCGTCTTATACACCATGTTTGTGACATTTGTCAACGTTCATATTCGATTCGAAGTTCTTTAGCCAGCCATAGGAGACTAAAACATTCAGCACAGGAATCAACTTCACCCTTGGTACCGTCTACATCACCAGTTTCACTATCGGTACCGGCTACCGTAACAGTTTCTCTTATCCGTCATACGTGTCCTATTTGTCAACGTTCATATAAGAGTCGAAGATCTTTAGCCAGCCATAGGAGAGTAAAACACTTAGTTTCTACAACAGCTCCTTCATCATTGTTATCGTCTACATCGCTAGTTGCACCCTCGGTACTGTCTACCATATCAGCTTCTCTTATCCGTCATGTGTGCACCACATGTCAGCGTACGTATACGACTCGAGGTTCTTTAACCCGACATATGAGAAGACTGAAACATTCAGTTTCTACAACAGCTTCTACAACACCGTCGGTACCTGCTACAACACCCACTTCACTAATGGCTCCTTCAACTTCGTTACAGTTGGCCCCCTCATCATCGAAGAAGAGAGAGTTAGATGAGGAACAATCCACAGAGGGTAAAAAGCACAAACCCGATGACCCATTAGCAACACTACCATCTGATGTGCGGGATGTATATCAACAAAACTGGTCAGTCATAAACACTCACGCTAGTATCAATAGAACAGTTTCCACATACACTTTCTTCCACTCACCTGATCGTCCATTCATCACAGACTGGTCTATTCTTTTAAGAGATGTGTTTGATAGTCAGACAACTCGTTTTAAAATTAACTATGGTCACCATCTTATCCTCCGTCACAGAGAGGATGGAGATTTACGCTTCTTCCACGCATCCCTTAATAATTCAGCTGTTCTCGAGTTCCCGAAGTTAATCAATAATCGTGATGATTTCACCAGATTCGTTGATTCTCTAAAGGAACATAACCCCGTAGACACTGCCATGCTCAACAGACCCGATACTAAGTGGATGGTAGAGAGCATTCCCGCCACTAGTTTTTATTTATTCCACATTCAAGGGTTCCCGATCGGGTGATTAGTCATCGCGTTCGAGCTTGTGTGGTCAAAACGGAAAGTGCGATGGGCGGGTGACATGGTAGGAGAAAAGACTAGGAGGGGGTTAGGAGAAGGGAGAGCGAGAGAGAGATGTTAAATTTTACTGTACAAGTATAAAATATATGTTCACTCATGAATTAATAAAATTGTTATTGTGAAAATTATATAGAAGGCTTCATATTTGTTTATTGTACCTGTCTTGGTTAATTCACTTGTCAGAGAGAGAGAGAGAGAGAGAGAGAGCGAACCACTATTACTGATGAGCAAGCGAGAGCTAGCACCTGGTTTAAAGAGACAGAGCTGGAGAGGGAGCGAGAGCGATGGAGCGGGCGAGAGATCGCGAGAGCCAGAGATGGAGAGAGATAGCGAGACCGAAAGAGACAGAGAGGGAGCGAGAGAGAGAGCGATGGAGAGGGGGAGAGATAACGAGAGAGACAGAGACGGAGAGAGAGAGATAACGAAAGAGACAAGAGATTGAGAGAGGGAGAGAGCGATGGAGAGGGGGAGAGATAACTAGAGAGACAGAGACGGAGAGGGAGAGAGAGATAACGCGAGAGACAGAGACGGAATTGGAGAGAGAATGATCGAGAGTGAAAGAGATAGCGATGGAGAGGGAGAGAGAGAGATAGAGAGAGAGAGAGAGAGATAGCGAACCAGTATTACTGATGAGCAAGCTAGAGCTAGCACCTTCTTTCCTCCCTTTTCAACTCATCACAACACTATTTATTTACAAGCACACACATATCGTGAGGCAGTGCGCATCACGAGGTCACCTATGCTCACCAAGGTCTCGCTGTCTTGGTCGATCCGTCTTGCTGCGTTTTTTTTCGTTTTTTTTTCTGTATAGAAAGTATACACGCAGAAAAGGTTAGGGGGCATTAACCGCTGCGATTTTTTCTATATAAAAAGTATACACGCAGCTGCGTTTTTTTCTATATAAAGTATACAGGCAGAAAAGGGGGGCATTAACCGCCATCTATACTACTAACGTCTCAGTTTAATTTGAAGGCAGCACAACTGAGTGTTTTGAAGTCAAGGGTGGGGTTAAGCAGAGCTGTGTCCTTGTCCATGTCATTTTCTGAATCTCTCTGCCCTCCTACATCATGCGTTATCAGCACCCTCTGGCGACATACAGCCAAGGTTTGACGGCTGCTTATCTATCTTTGCTCGTTGAGAAAAAAACAGGAAACAGCTGAAGCCAAAATAAGAGATTTACTCTGTGCTGACTATGAAGCTCTAGTTGCTCATAAAGAAGATACACAGCAATCACTGATTGATGACTTGGCCAATATTGCGACCTTTGGTCGTTGACTGTGTTACAGGAAACTGTCATTCCAACACAAGGAAACACGAAATTAACATTCACACACTTGAATAGAGGTCCGCTTGAGTCAGTGCAACAATTCGTCACTATCGGATCTACAAATAATCCCATAAATGAGGAACAATGTGAATTTGTTAAAGGAAGGGCATCAACAATGCACCTAGAACACTCCTATATTGAACTGAAACAACTTATCCAACGCACGATAACAGTTTAGTTTCCACGTGTGCTGTCTCAGGATAACAATACACATTCAAATAGCAAGACAACAGGATAACAATAAACATTCAAATAGCAAGACAACAGGATAACAATAAACAATCAAATAGCAAGACAACGGGATAACAATAAACATTCAAATAGCAAGACAACGGGATAACAATAAACATTTAAAAAGCAAGACAACAGGATAACAATAAACATTCAAATAGCAAGACAACAGGATAACAATAAACATTCAAATAGCAAGACAACGGGATAACAATAAACATTCAAATAGCAAGACATCGGGATAACAATAAACATTCAAATAGCAAGACAACGGGATAACAATAAACATTCAAAAAGCAAGACAACAGGATAACAATAAACATTCAAATAGCAAGACAACGGGATAACAATAAACATTCAAATAGCAAGACATCGGGATAACAATAAACATTCAAATAGCAAGACAACGGGATAACAATAAACATTCAAAAAGCAAGACAACAGGATAACAATAAACATTCAAATAGCAAGACAACGGGATAACAATAAACATTCAAATAGCAAGACAACGGGATAACAATAAACATTCAAAAAGCAAGACAACAGGATAACAATAAACATTCAAATAGCAAGACAACAGGATAACAATAAACATTCAAATAGCAAGACAACGGGATAACAATAAACATTCAAATAGCAAGACATCGGGATAACAATAAACATTCAAATAGCAAGACAACGGGATAACAATAAACATTCAAAAAGCAAGACAACAGGATAACAATAAACATTCAAATAGCAAGACAACGGGATAACAATAAACATTCAAATAGCAAGACATCGGGATAACAATAAACATTCAAATAGCAAGACAACGGGATAACAATAAACATTCAAAAAGCAAGACAACAGGATAACAATAAACATTCAAATAGCAAGACAACGGGATAACAATAAACATTCAAATAGCAAGACATCGGGATAACAATAAACATTCAAATAGCAAGACAACGGGATAACAATAAACATTCAAAAAGCAAGACAACAGGATAACAATAAACATTCAAATAGCAAGACAACGGGATAACAATAAACATTCAAATAGCAAGACAACGGGATAACAATAAACATTCAAAAAGCAAGACAACAGGATAACAATAAACATTCAAATAGCAAGACAACAGGATAACAATAAACATTCAAATAGCAAGACAACGGGATAACAATAAACATTCAAATAGCAAGACATCGGGATAACAATAAACATTCAAATAGCAAGACAACGGGATAACAATAAACATTCAAAAAGCAAGACAACAGGATAACAATAAACATTCAAATAGCAAGACAACGGGATAACAATAAACATTCAAATAGCAAGACAAAGTAACTAACTCAGATATCCTGCCATGTTCTAGGCTTCCATCCGTTACGACAAGACTCAGATATCCTGCCATGTTCTAGGCTTCCATCCGTTACGACAAGACTCAGATATCCTGCCATGTTCTAGGCTTCCATTCGTTACTACAAGACTCAGATATCCTGCCATGTTCTAGGCTTCCATTCGATACGACAAGACTCAGATATCCTGCCATGTTCTAGGCTTCCATTCGTTACGACAAGACTCAGATATCTTGCCATGTTCTAGGCTTCCATCCGTTACTACAAGACTCAGATATCCTGCCATGTTCTAGGCTTCCATTCGTTACGACAAGACTCAGATATCTTGCCATGTTCTAGGCTTCCATCCGTTACTACAAGACTCAGATATCCTGCCATGTTCTAGGCTTCCATCCGTTACGACAAGACTCAGATATCCTGCCATGTTCTAGGCTTCCATTCGTTACGACAAGACTCAGATATCCTGCCATGTTCTAGGCTTCCATCCGTTACGACAAGACTCAGATATCCTGCCATGTTCTAGGCTTCCATCCGTTACGACAAGACTCAGATATCCTGCCATGTTCTAGGCTTCCATTCGTTACGACAAGACTCAGATATCCTGCCATGTTCTAGGTTTCCATTCGTTACGACAAGACTCAGATATCCTGCCATGTTCTAGGCTTCCATCCGTTACGACAAGACTCAGATATCCTGCCATGTTCTAGGCTTCCATCCGTTACTACAAGACTCAGATATCCTGCCATGTCCTAGGCTTCCATCCGTTACGACAAGACTCAGATATCCTGCCATGTTCTAGGCTTCCATCCGTTACGACAAGACTCAGATATCCTGCCATGTTCTAGGCTTCCATCCGTTATGACAAGACTCATATATCCTGCCATGTTCTAGGCTTCCATCCGTCATGACAAGACTCATATATCCTGCCATGTTCTAGGCTTCCATCCGTCATGACAAGACTCATATATCCTGCCATGTTCTAGGCTTCCATCCGTCATGACAAGACTCATATATCCTGCCATGTTCTAGGCTTCCATCCGTTATGACAAGACTCAGATATCCTGCCATGTTCTAGGCTTCCATCCGTTACGACAAGACTCAGATATCCTGCCATGTTCTAGGCTTCCATCCGTTATGACAAGACTCAGATATCCTGCCATGTTCTAGGCTTCCATCCGTTGTGACAAGACTCAGATATCTAAGATTAATGTGGCTGGGACTTGTAAGGTGAACATTTGCTTCCTTAAGTAAATGCTGTATGGAGAGCTTGTAGATGGGGACACATGGTAGACCAACACTGAAATGTATGGCTGTCGGCTTCCTTGAATGAATTCTCCATTAGAGATAACAATTGAGGAAAGTTAATGATAACTGCAGCAAGTGCAGAGGATAACGGCTTGATAACCTTAGACTATGAAATGAAATAAAAACAGGAAAAAAAAAGAGAAAAGAGGTAAGACCCCTTGACATAAAGTTACCTTGTTCGTTCAACAGCGGAAACTGTCATTTTAATAATGGCCACATCTACCACGGGGTGTCCGGTTAGCGCAATCGATAGGCGGTTGGCTTACCACGGCAACAGCCGGGGTTCGTACCCTGGCGAGGACACCTGGGTTTTACTAATTCCCTAAAAATTAGTAGGAGCCGCGATAGCTCAGTGGTTAGTGAACTGGACTACTACGGACAAGTGGTAGGGTTCGATCCCAACCGACGGCTCCGGGTTCACCCAGCCTTAAATGGGTACCGGATTTTTTCTGGGAAAGTAAAAGCAGCACGGGCGTAATACCGACCACATTACCCCAAAAATCATGTGCTGAAGGTCTGTAAAATATAGGGTTACTAACACCATATTTCCCTATACGCCACTTGGCGTGACGGGGGATACTTTACTTTTTTTTTTACTTTACATCTACCACGAGAGAAACTGCTCGGTGTTAGTTACAACTGAGGAGGACCCACATCTTTCTGTTTCCAGCTGTCTGTTAAGACGCAAACGGGCTTCGTGTATATATTATTTCAAAAATGTGGAACAGAAACTCAGTTTACGAGTTTCAGCAATTAATTCCTTTATACAAGACATGTAAATGAAACGCAGAACCAGCATTTACCAGTAACGATGTAAATAACATGTTTCCTTGTTCCCATCCAAGATGTGGCTAATGAGATATAATTTGTGTACAAAAAATATGTTCATGCCATTTTCTAGCTTCCATCTTCATGTGACGTCTTGTATGGGGTGTGTGATGTTAACATTTTTTTCTGCTTGTAATTTTAGTTTATGCAAAGAAAATTTACCAATGTTTTCTAGAAAAGAATTTTTTTACTGCGACTCTAGCAAGTTATCCCATAAAACGAGAAAATTGTTACCAAGTCTCATAATCTCAGGCGTACTCACATTTGTTTTATATCAATGATCATGTTCTGAGAGTGTAAACTGAAGCAATTCTTGTTGTCACTTATTTATACAATTATGTTTCTAAAAACGTTAAAGCCATTATGTTTCTAAAAACGTTAAAGCCATTATGTTTCTAAAAACGTTAAAGCCATTATGTTTCTAAAAACGTTAAAGCCATTATGTTTCTAAAAACGTTAAAGCCATTATGTTTCTAAAAACGTTAAAGCCATTATGTTTCTAAAAACGTTAAAGCCATTATGTTTCTAAAGCCGTTATGTTAGTCATAACAGTTTACATGTCATAATCATAATAGTTTACTAGTTCCAACCTGTACCGGCTAAAAACATTGGTTGTTAATGTTATTATTACATTATTATTATTGTTAATTCGCCATGAATCATTACAAAAAAGATAATAGCAAAGTGCATTTACTTATTTCACACTTTTCTCCAAATCTAAAGAGCCCTTCATGAGAAACTTGACATAAATATGAGATACACTTGAGGGTTTTAAACACTGGGTTGAGTTTAGGTGGTCTTGAGTTGTTTAGAGGCAGTCTGTTGTAAAGAAGAGGCTGAGACTAGCTTAAGTAAACTATTGGTACCAAGGAGCTAATTCTTTAGTTAGGTTTTTAGTAGATTAGTTAGTTTAATTAGTTAGCTAGTAAATTAGCTAGTTTAATTAGGTAGTTAATTAGTTAGTTAAATAGTTAGTTAGTTTAGTTAGTTAGTTGGTTGTTTGTGCGTTTGTTGGTTCAGTTAATTCGTTTGTTGATTGGTTAGTTGGTGTTTTGGTTGGTAGATTCAGTTAGTTAGTCTGTTACTTAGTTTAGTTAGTTAGTTAGTAATTTAGTTTAATTAGTTAGTTGGTTGGTTGGTTGGTTAGTTGGCTGGCGATTGGTTCTTTGGTTGGTTGGTTGTTCGACTGGTTGTTTGGCTGATTGGTTGTTTGGTTCAGTTGGTTAGTTTATTTAGTTGGTTGTTTGGCTGATTGGTTGTTTGGTTCAGTTGGTTAGTTTATTTAGTTGGTTGTTTGGCTGATTGGTTGTTTGGTTCAGTTGGTTAGTTTATTTAGTTGGTTGGTTTGGCTGATTGGTTGTTTGGTTCAGTTGGTTAGTTTATTTAGTTGGTTGTTTGGCTGATTGGTTGTTTGGTTCAGTTGGTTAGTTTATTTAGTTGGTTGTTTGGCTGATTGGTTGTTTGGTTCAGTTGGTTAGTTTATTTAGTTGGTTGTTTGGCTGATTGGTTGTTTGGTTCAGTTGGTTAGTTTATTTAGTTGGTTGGTTTGGCTGATTGGTTGTTTGGTTCAGTTGGTTAGTTTATTTAGTTGGTTGGTTTGGCTGATTGGTTGTTTGGTTCAGTTGGTTAGTTTATTTAGTTGGTTGTTTGGCTGATTGGTTGTTTGGTTCAGTTGGTTAGTTTATTTAGTTGGTTGTTTGGCTGATTGGTTGTTTGGTTCAGTTGGTTAGTTTATTTAGTTGGTTGTTTGGCTGGTTGGTTGTTTGGTTCAGTAATTTAATTTATATAGATAGTTGGTTAGTTGGCTGGTTGATTTGTTAGTAGTTTGGTTGGTTCAGTTAGTTAGTTGGTTGGTTGGTTGTTTGGTTGGTTTGTTGTTTGCTAGGATGGTTGTTTGGTTCAGTTAGTTTATTTAGTTAGTTTGTTAGTTGGTTGGTTTGGTTCTTTGGTTGCTTTGTTGGTTGGTTGGTTTGTTCAATTAGTTATTTGGTTGATTGATTGGTTGGTTAGTTGTTTGTTTAGTTTTATTTTGGATGGTTGGTTGGTTGGTTGGTTGGTTTAGTTAGTTAGTCGTCCGATCATTCTCATGACATATCGAACAACTGTCCATCAGTGCTCAGATCGCTTCCCCAGAACTTCCGGCAGCGAAACAACAAAGAAATAGTTATTGCTCTCCTGCTTGACAAGTCTCCTCCTCCTTCTCCTCCTCTCCAGGCAACATTCCTTTTGATTAAGTTGAAAATCCGGGAGTGACACTAGAGCTGCAGATTCACGAACAGCATCGAAATCTGTACTTCAGCTAAATCTTTACTTGAGTTAAATCGTTACTTCAGCTAAATCTTTACTTGAGTTAAATCTTTACTTGAGCTAAATCGTTACTTAAGCTAAATCTTTACTTGAGCTAAATCTTTATTTGAGCTAAATCGTTACTTCAGCTAAATCTTTACTTGAGCTAAATCTTTATTTGAGCTAAATCGTTACTTCAGCTAAATCGTTACTTAAGCTAAATCTTTACTTCAGCTAAATCTTTATTTGAGCTAAATCGTTACTTCAGCTAAATCTTTACTTGAGCTAAATCTTTACATGAGCTAAATGGTTACTTCAGCTAAACCTTTACTTCAGCTAAATCTTTACTTCATCTGATTCTTTACTTGAGCTAATCTTTACTTGAGCTAAATCGCTACTTCAGCTAAATCTTTACTTCATCTAAATCTTTACTTCATCTAAATCTTTACTTGAGCTAAATCTTTACTTCATCTAAATCTTTACTTCATCTAAATCTTTACTTCATCTAAATCTTTACTTGAGCGAAATCTTTACTTGAGCCTAAGTTGTCAAAGGGCTGTGTCTAAATAGCGTCTTTTGATTTTTCCGCTTGAAATATTGAGCCATCAAGACACAATCATTTCTATAGACCTGAGTTTGTTTTCGGCCGGAGTGGTTCACAGAGTTCACGATTTTAGGGCTTACTGCTTGTTTTTAGTTTCCTTTTCATAAATGTAATATAAATGTAATAATATAATTTGACACAAGGAAACATATAAAACGAAGAAAAGAAGGAAAGATAGCTATGATGACTGTAAAGACAGATCTTGGAAAAGACGTGGCAAAATCAACATGCAAGGAATAAGAGACAAAGGTAAAAAGCTCGGCCAGAAGAGATAAGAGAACTTATATAGATAACATGGGGTAATAAAGGCGGAGAGAGCAGCAATGATAGAAGATAGTAAAACTCTTTATAGTGTACAGAAGATGCTAACAAACACTTTAACATCTAGTGGGGCACATGTTATGGACAAATATGGAAGCATATCATCAAGTGAAGAAATACAGTCATGTTGGGCTGAACGCTTTAACAAAATTCTTAAGCGTCCAAAACCAAGGCATTTAATAGATTTGACAGCTGACACACTAGCCTCACAGTTAGAGGTTAATTTAGATGACCTCACTTTGAATGATGTAGTGATGCTTGTAAGGATCATAGCAAACATCAAGGCTGTTGGTGAAGATGATATAACATCCGAGATGCTAAAACAATGGATAGCCATAACTTAAAACACCTGCAGAAAATATTCTGTACAATATGGAAAGCAGAAAAGGTACCCACACAGTGGAAAATAGTTATAATTGACAAAATACCAAAAAAGGCAATCTCAAGATTGCTACAACTAGAAAAGCGCGACCAAGTTACATCGAAAGTATTCTGTAAGATCATCATGAACAGAATCAAAGATGATGTAGGCACTGTTATATGCGAAGAACAAGCAGGTTTTAGAAAAGGAAGAACCTGCTTTGATCATATTTTCACCCTATGAATTTTACTAGAAGAACATATAAAAAAGCAGAGACCACCACTAAAATTCATTGATTTCAAAAAGACATTCAGCAGCGATACATAAAGACTCATTGTGGAGTATCATCTGGCAATATGGAATACAACCAGAAATTATTAATATCATCAAGAATCTGTAAGACGGCTTAAAATGTGCAGTTCTCACAGAGGCACGACTGAATTAATGGTTTCAGATTGATACCGGAGTCAAACAAGGATGTATTTATCTCTCCTGCTATTCGGCATTGCCATCGACTTCATAATGCAGAAATAATGAACAGGCAACAAAAGCATTGGATGGGGGACCTTGATTTTACGAACTACATAGTTCATATCAATAGCAACGTGAACATGATGCAAGTACACACACACACACACATACAAAAACACTCTGTCATTAATAGCTAGGAAAAGAGGACCAACCAAGAAAGGGCAAAAGCAATGAAAAATCAAATTCGCCCCCAAAAAAAACAAATATATCTGAAACAAAAAACAGTGGAAGTAGTAGATCACTTCGTATATCTTGAAAGCTACATAGATCAAAAAGGACACATACCAAAAATGAAATTACAATTAGAATATAGGCTATATTCTCTCCAACCATCAATCCATTCATCCATCCATCCATCCATCCATCCATCCATCCACCTACCCATCCATCCATCCACCCATCCATCAATCCATCCATCCGTCCATCCGTTGATTTGTCTGTCTGTCTGTTGTCTGTCTATTGTCTGTCTGTTGTCTGTCTGTTGTCTGTCTGTCTGTTGTCTGTCTGTTGTCTCTCTGTCTGTTGTCTGTCTGTTGTCTGTCTGTTGTGTCTGTCTGTTGTCTGTCTGTTGTCTGTCTGTCTGTTGTCTGTTGTCTGTCTGTCAGTTGTCTGTCTGTCTCTCGTCTATCTGTCTGTCTGTTGTCTGCCTGTCTGCCTGTCTGTCTATTGTCTGTCTGTAGTCTGTCTGTTGTCTGTCTGTCTGTCTGTTGTCTGTCTGTCTGTTGTCTGTCTGTTGTATGTCTGTATGTCTGTTGTCTGTCTGTCTGTTGTCTGTCTGTTGTCTGTCTGTTGTCTGTCTGTCTTTCTGGCTGTCTGTGTGTTGTCTGTCTGTCTGTGTGTCTGTGTGTCTGTGTGCCTGTCTGTCTGTCTGTTGTCTGTCTGTCTGTTGTCTGTCTGTCTATCTGTCTGTCTGTCTCTTCGAGCCAAAGACGGCACACAGAGCAGAAATTCTAGATTTGTGTGTCCAACGATCTTGTTATCAAGTGTCAGACCTTGCACAGATTCCGCATTGTATCTCGCCACATAGCTGTATTCTCGGCGAATCCCTCAATCTCGGCGAGGGAGCTGATGCCTGCTGTTGTTGATAATCGAAAATACTAATCACAAAACAAAGCTTAATATTAACACATCAAACGTATTATCCACCCTCACCCATGCCACAGTCAGTGATTATTGAACTGGACTACAAAGGACAAGAGGTAGGGTTCGATCCCAACCGACGGCTTCCGGGTTCACCCAGCCTTAAATAGGTACCGAATATCTTTCTGGGAAAGTAAAGCGGCCGGGCGTAATACTGATCACATCACCCCAAAAATCATATACCGAAGGTCTGTAAAATGTATGGCCACTAACACCATATTCCCTATACACCACTTGGCATGACGGGGCTCTTTACTTTTGACCCATGCCACAGGAAAATACTTCATATACCAGGGAACGAATTGAAGACTAGTGCAGAAATAAGAGAAATAACAAATCATCCTAAAATATATATAATCAAATATAACATCTATAATCAAGAAAGTAAGGTGGCCATATGATGAGAAGAGACAACAAGAAAGTATCCCACAAATGGGAACCAGGGGCTACAGGAAGAGGTCGACCTAGAGAAACACTAAAAGGTACACTGAAGCGAGAGGCAACTACAGCAGGAAATGGCTCCCTCGCCGAGATTGAGCAAATCGCTCAGAACAGAGACGTATAAGGAAATACAATGAGGGTTCGGTACAATATCTGATGCTTGATAAGAAAAATAATCAAATATAGAGTCTAGAATTTGTGCTCTGCGTGCAGTCTTCGGCTAGAAAGAATAATATTTAGACAGACACACAGACAGAGACAGGCATATAAATATATAGAGATAGCTAAGCAAATAAATAGGCAGGCAGGTAGGTAGGTAGGTAGAATATAATTTGAAATATGTTATATCCATCGACAAATGTAAGTACGTCCGAGCTTCAAATGTCTGTATTTTACGATTTGTTTTATTTGATGGCATGTATAAAGTTCTAGCTTTGGTTTATAAAACAAAAACAGGGGTTTCAATAATCTCTCAAGTACTTACTTGTATATATTTCATTAACAAATTCCTGGGTTTTTATTCTTTCCTGCTTTTCCAGTTTGCATTTACCCAACATCTGTTGGGGTTTGTTAGCAGTTCCCACGACGTTATGTTCCATCTGCTGTACGATGTAACGAACACGATTACGACTGGTTAAAATACTGAACTAAAGTCGAGTAGAGTTGAAGAAACTATGGATAGAGAAAAGAAAACAGCAAACATAGCTCACTAAATAAATTAAAAGAGTAACTATTGCTTTCAATTAATTAAATGTTTTACAGCAATGCTAGATGATATTTGTTATTGTTATGGTAATGTAAGGTCCCGGTATCACTGCAAACGAATTAAAATCCATAATTGCTTAACCGCCTGTGCCAGTGGAATCATCTGAATTACTATCTCATCTTCCAAACATAGAAAAGTAGTTGCAGTCCCCATCAGAGCAGTCTCAGCACGCCAAAAGATGAAATCGCACAGAAAGTAAACGCAGCCATCTTTTCCCCGTCATACGATATCATCGTAAGCAATCTGAATATCGAAACACGATCAAAACGGATGAAATGCACAGCTCACGGTGTGCACAGAGCACTAAACTCAGTAGCTCCGGCAGCAAGCCGGACTTGGAATATGAGGAAACTGCAACAAGGAACACTTTTCAGACAGAGCCTTTAAAAGTTCCTGCCGCCTATCCGCCATATTAACCGGTTCCTCCAATAACGACGTATATTGCAATCAACACAGAAGACATTATTGCGTACACTGTAGAGGATTTCAGATCACTTGCACGTCATCCGTTTCACCGGCGAAGATCCTAAAAGTTGAACTCTCTATCTATACACTTGTATATGACAATTGTGCATAACCGAAAGTCCGAATTAGACTCATCAATTCCAATCCTTACGTGTACTTGACCTGTCAGTGTGCTGTGTCCACTTATTATTCTTGTGTTTACGTCACCTGTTAGTGCGTTGTGCCCACATGTTATCCTTGTGTTTATGTCACATGTCAGTGTGCTGTGTCCACTTATTATCCTTGTGTTTACGTCACCCAGTGTGCTGTGTCCACTTGTTATCCTTGTGTTTACGTCACATATCAGTGTGCTATGTCCACTTGTTATCATTGTGTTTACGTCACATATCAGTGTGCTGTGTCCACTTGTTATCCTTGTGTTTACATCACATGTCAGTGTGCTGTGTCCACTTGTTATCCTTGTGTTTACGTCACATATCAGTGTGCTGTGTCCACTTATCCTTGTGTTTACGTCCTATCAGTGTGCTGTGTCCACTTGTTATCCTTGTGTTTACATCACATGTCAGTGTGCTGTGTCCACTTGTTATCCTTGTGTTTACGTCACCTATCAGTGTGCTGTGTCCACATCTTATCCTTGTGTTTACGTCACCTATCAGTGTGCTGTGTCCACATCTTATCCTTGTGTTTACGTCACCTATCAGTGTCCTGTGTCCACTTATTATCCTTGTGTTTACGTCACCTATCAATGTGCTGTGTCCACTTATTATCCTTGTGTTTACGTCACCTATCAGTGTGCTGTGTCCACTTATTATCCTTGTGTTTACGTCACCTATCAGTGTGCTGTGTCCACTTGTTATCCTTATGTCTACATCACCTATCAGTGTGCTGTGTCCACTTATTATCCTTGTGTTTACGTCACCTATCAGTGTGCTGTGTCCACTTATTATCCTTGTGTTTACGTCACCTATCAGTGTGCTGTGTCCACTTGTTATCCTTATGTCTACATCACCTATCAGTGTGCTGTGTCCACTTATTATCCTTGTGTTTACGTCACCTATCAGTGTGCTGTGTCCACTTGTTATCCTTATGTCTACATCACCTATCAGTGTGCTGTGTCCACTTATTATCCTTGTGTTTACGTCACCTATCAGTGTGCTGTGTCCACTTATTATCCTTGTGTTTACGTCACCTATCAGTGTGCTGTGTCCACTTATTATCCTTGTGTTTACGTCACCTATCAGTGTGCTGTGTCCACTTGTTATCCTTGTGTTTACGTCACCTATCAGTGTGCTGTGTCCACTGTTATCCTTGTGTCTACATCACCTGTCAGGCTAAAAAAGCATGCAATAAACAATTTATCAGCAAAAACTATTGACCTGTGTATACCATCCTCACTTATTCCAAGCCCACATCGGGGTTAAAGGTCATATTCGTACACAAAATAACTACTGGGTGAAGTAAGTGGTCTTAACCACCCTGAATGGACAAACAGGCTACGCCATTTGTCAGTGTTATGTGTTCCATTGTTCTGCAGTATGTCGACGCAGCTAGTATGTGTTGTGTCCGGTTAATTTACGTCGTGTACAAGTGACGGTATCACTATGTTGTGATAACTTCTTCTACAATGTGCATACTCAGCCTGTCAGTGTGTTGTGCTCACTTCTACAATGCGTATACGTAGCGTGTCAGTGTGTTGTGCTCACTTCTACAATGCGTATACGTAGCGTGTCAGTGTGTTGTGCTCACTTCTACAATGTGTTTACTTAGCCTGTCAGTGTGTTGTGCTCACTTCTACAATGTGCATACTTAGCCTGTCAGTGTGTTGTGCTCACTTCTACAATGCGTATACGTAGCGTGTCAGTGTGTTGTGCTCACTTCTACAATGCGTATACGTAGCGTGTCAGTGTGTTGTGCTCACTTCTACAATGTGTTTACTTAGCCTGTCAGTGTGTTGTGCTCACTTCTACAATGTGTATACGTAGCGTGTCAGTGTGTTGTGCTCACTTCTACAATGTGTTTACTTAGCCTGTCAGTGTGTTGTGCTCACTTCTACAATGTGTATACGTAGCGTGTCAGTGTGTTGTGCTCACTTCTACAATGTGTTTACTTAGCCTGTCAGTGTGTTGTGCTCACTTCTACAATGTGTATACGTAGCCTGTCAGTGTGTTGTGCTCATTTCTACAATGTGTATACGTAGCGTGTCAGTGTGTTGTGCTCACTTCTACAATGCGTATACGTAGCGTGTCAGTGTGTTGTGCTCACTTCTACAATGTGTTTACTTAGCGTGTCAGTGTGTTGTGCTCACCTCTGCAATGTGTATACGTAGCGTGTCAGTGTGTTGTGCTCACTTCTACAATGTGTATACGTTGCGTGTCAGTGTGTTGTGCTCACTTCTACAATGTGCATACTTAGCCTGTCAGTGTGTTGTGCTCACTTCTACAATGCGTATACGTAGCGTGTCAGTGTGTTGTGCTCACTTCTACAATGTGTTTACTTAGCCTGTCAGTGTGTTGTGTTCACTTCTACAATGCGTATACGTAGCGTGTCAGTGTGTTGTGCTCACTTCTACAATGTGTTTACTTAGCCTGTCAGTGTGTTGTGCTCACTTCTACAATGCGTATACGTAGCGTGTCAGTGTGTTGTGCTCACTTCTACAATGTGCATACTTAGCCTGTCAGTGTGTTGTGCTCACTTCTACAATGCGTATACGTAGCGTGTCAGTGTGTTGTGCTCACTTCTACAATGTGTTTACTTAGCCTGTCAGTGTGTTGTGTTCACTTCTACAATGCGTATACGTAGCGTGTCAGTGTGTTGTGCTCACTTCTACAATGTGTTTACTTAGCCTGTCAGTGTGTTGTGCTCACTTCTACAATGCGTATACGTAGCGTGTCAGTGTGTTGTGCTCACTTCTACAATGTGTATACGTAGCCTGTCAGTGTGTTGTGCTCATTTCTACAATGTGTATACGTAGCGTGTCAGTGTGTTGTGCTCACTTCTACAATGCGTATACGTAGCGTGTTAGTGTGTTGTGCTCACTTCTACAATGTGTTTACTTAGCGTGTCAGTGTGTTGTGCTCACCTCTGCAATGTGTATACGTAGCGTGTCAGTGTGTTGTGCTCACTTCTACAATGTGTATACGTTGCGTGTCAGTGTGTTGTGCTCACTTCTACAATGTGCATACTTAGCCTGTCAGTGTGTTGTGCTCACTTCTACAATGTGTATACGTAGCGTGTCAGTGTGTTGTGCTCACTTCTACAATGTGCATACTTAGCGTGTCAGTGTGTTGTGCTCACTTCTACAATGCGTATACGTAGCGTGTCAGTGTGTTGTGCTCACTTCTACAATGTGCATACTTAGCCTGTCAGTGTGTTGTGCTCACTTCTACAATGCGTATACGTAGCGTGTCAGTGTGTTGTGCTCATTCTACAATGCGTATACGTAGCGTGTCAGTGTGTTGTGCTCACTTCTACAATGTGTATATGCAGCCTGTCAGTGTGTTGTGTCCACTTGTTACATATTGTGTATACCCTGACTCATCTGTGTATTGCGTCATTTTCTAAAAACAAAGTGAGCTGAGAGGTTTAAGTACTAGAACAAGACTAATATGCTCACCCCATTACCTATACGTTGACACATAAATCAATAATGTCATAATTGTAGATTTATTAATTGCATTCAAATATACTTGCAAATATGTTGAAAAGGGACAGGTACTTCTGTAAAAGTTAACAACAACAATAATACACATTAGTATGTAAACGCTGATGAAACAGTATTCAAAAAAGTAAAGTACCCCCGTCACGTCAAGTGGCGTATAGGGAATATGGTGTTAGTGACCATAAATTTTACAGACCTTCAGCACATGATTTTTGGGGTAATGTGGTCGGTAAAACGCCCGTGCTGCTTTACTTTCCCAGGAAAAAAATCCGGTACCCTTTAAAGGCTGGGTGAAACGGAAGCCGTCGGTTGGGATCGAACACTACCTCTTGTCCTTTGTAGTTCAGTTCACTAACTCCAGAGCTATCGCAAACAATATACAAAAGTAATGGAATTAAATACTACACCGATTATAAGCTCGTAACAGTTTGTATAGTTGAGTTACATCTTAAATATAAAAACTGTTACGAGCTTATAATACGAGATGTTAATGTCATTTATATTCTGATAAACAAGTGTGCTTTCTAAGCCTTTTTTCCTAGCAAAATTACGAATCACTTCAGCAAAATCAATTGTTTTTTTAAGATCAGACTAAATACTGAATATTAGCAAATCTGCCAGTCGCCCCTTGTGAACATGGTCGATCTTAGATAATGTTTTATCAGCTTTAGATAATTGAGTGAGCGCTCTGTAGAGGCGACAGTGGTAGGACTTTGTTTACAGAATTAGGACGTAGACACAACTATTTGGAAAGACTCCTTCCAGCTTGTCCAGAAATTAAATAGCTCCAATCGACTCAGTTACCCTCTCCAAATTTTGCTTGATATACAGATGACAAGTGACTTATCTCCGCTTACAAGATCTTCACTGATATCAGGGGTATATAGATCTGCCAGTAATTTAGATTTTTCTTTCAAGTCATCTTGAGGAGTTGATAAGTACTTCCAGAGAAAGCTAAACTTCTCAGAAATGTTTACTGCAGCATTGAAACGAACAGTCAGTCCACCAACAACATTATCCAATATTACATAGAAGACAGAATTTCTGAAATATGCTTCCTCAAGGAATTAATCAATTTCATCTTGTTTTGACACATCAGCTTCTAATGTAGCGCTTTCATCTTGCAACTTCTTTCTTTTGCGTTTTGCTTCATCCCTAGTTCAAGAGAGTTTCACTTCTATGCACACATTAGAAGCACCAAGCTTAGCTTCGCTCCACACACTTTCGCAGTTGTTCCGAAGATTTATCAGTTCTGTAATCATGCTATGTAAGTTTCAACATCCAGTGTTGCATTTCTGAACTGAGTAACCTTGTTACAGATTTCAAGTGCAACTAATACTCTGTTCCATACAACAGACATTATCAAACAAATGAAGGAACTGACATCAGACAAAGCCCCATTAAGCTCTGTTCTTGTTTTGGCAGTTAGGTTCAACTCCAAGAGCTAATTTGATACCTGAAGGTGGGCAACAAAGGGCTTTATACTTTCAACACGATCTGACCATCACTTGTTAGACATGCCGCGAAGAGAACAACCAATGCACATCCGCAAGATCTCCCATCGCTGTGGACTAGAAATAAACCAATGCACATCTGCAAGATCTCCCATCGCTGTGGACTAGAACTAAACCAATGCACATCTGCAAGATCTCCCATCGTTGTGGACTAGAAATAAACCAATGCACATCTGCAAGATCTCCCATCGTGGTGGACTAGAAATAAACCAATGCACATCTGCAAGATCTCCCATCGTTGTGGACTAGAAATAAACCAATGCACATCTGCAAGATCTCCCATCGTTGTGGACTAGAAATAAACCAATGCACATCTGCAAGATCTCCCATCGTGGTGGACTAGAACTAAACCAATGCACATCTGCAAGATCTCCCATCGTTGTGGACTAGAACTAAACCAATGCACATCTGCAAGATCTCCCATCGTTGTGGACTAGAACTAAACCAATGCACATCTGCAAGATCTCCCATCGTTGTGGACTAGAACTAAACCAATGCACATCTGCAAGATCTCCCATCGTTGTGGACTAGAACTAAACCAATGCACATCTGCAAGATCTCCCATCGCTGTGGACTAGAACTAAACCAATGCACATCTGCAAGATCTCCCATCGTTGTGGACTAGAACTAAACCAATGCACATCTGCAAGATCTCCCATCGTTGTGGACTAGAACTAAACCAATGCACATCTGCAAGATCTCCCATCGTTGTGGACTAGAACTAAACCAATGCACATCTGCAAGATCTCCCATCGTTGTGGACTAGAAATAAACCAATGCACATCTGCAAGATCTCCCATCGTGGTGGACTAGAACTAAACCAATGCACATCTGCAAGATCTCCCATCGTTGTGGACTAGAACTAAACCAATGCACATCTGCAAGATCTCCCATCGTGGTGGACTAGAACTAAACCAATGCACATCTGCAAGATCTCCCATCGTTGTGGACTAGAACTAAACCAATGCACATCTGCAAGATCTCCCATCGTGGTGGACTAGAACTAAACCAATGCACATCCGCAAGATCTCCCATCGCTGTGGACTAGAAATAAACCAATGCACATCTGCAAGATCTCCCATCGTGGTGGACTAGAAATAAACCAATGCACATCTGCAAGATCTCCCATCGTTGTGGACTAGAAATAAACCAATGCACATCTGCAAGATCTCCCATCGTGGTGGACTAGAACTAAACCAATGCACATCTGCAAGATCTCCCATCGTGGTGGACTAGAACTAAACCAATGCACATCTGCAAGATCTCCCATCGCTGTGGACTAGAACTAAACCAATGCACATCTGCAAGATCTCCCATCGCTGTGGACTAGAACTAAACCAATGCACATCTGCAAGATCTCCCATCGCTGTGGACTAGAACTAAACCAATGCACATCCGCAAGATCTCCCATCGTTGTGGACTAGAACTAAACCAATGCACATCCGCAAGATCTCCCATCGCTGTGGACTAGAACTAAACCAATGCACATCCGCAAGATCTCCCATCGTTGTGGACTAGAAATAAACCAATGCACATCCGCAAGATCTCCCATCGCTGTGGACTAGAACTAAACCAATGCACATCCGCAAGATCTCCCATCGCTGTGGACTAGAACTAAACCAATGCACATCCGCAAGATCTCCCATCGCTGTGGACTAGAACTAAACCAATGCACATCTGCAAGATCTCCCATCGTGGTGGACTAGAACTAAACCAATGCACATCTGCAAGATCTCCCATCGTGGTGGACTAGAAATAAACCAATGCACATCCGCAAGATCTCCCATCGTGGTGGACTAGAACTAAACCAATGCACATCTGCAAGATCTCCCATCGTTGTGGACTAGAACTAAACCAATGCACATCTGCAAGATCTCCCATCGTGGTGGACTAGAACTAAACCAATGCACATCTGCAAGATCTCCCATCGTTGTGGACTAGAACTAAACCAATGCACATCTGCAAGATCTCCCATCGTGGTGGACTAGAACTAAACCAATGCACATCCGCAAGATCTCCCATCGCTGTGGACTAGAAATAAACCAGTGCACATCTGCAAGATCTCCCATCGTGGTGGACTAGAAATAAACCAATGCACATCTGCAAGATCTCCCATCGTGGTGGACTAGAAATAAACCAATGCACATCTGCAAGATCTCCCATCGTGGTGGACTAGAACTAAACCAATGCACATCTGCAAGATCTCCCATCGCTGTGGACTAGAACTAAACCAATGCACATCTGCAAGATCTCCCATCGCTGTGGACTAGAACTAAACCAATGCACATCTGCAAGATCTCCCATCGCTGTGGACTAGAACTAAACCAATGCACATCCGCAAGATCTCCCATCGTTGTGGACTAGAACTAAACCAATGCACATCCGCAAGATCTCCCATCGCTGTGGACTAGAACTAAACCAATGCACATCCGCAAGATCTCCCATCGTTGTGGACTAGAAATAAACCAATGCACATCCGCAAGATCTCCCATCGCTGTGGACTAGAACTAAACCAATGCACATCCGCAAGATCTCCCATCGCTGTGGACTAGAACTAAACCAATGCACATCCGCAAGATCTCCCATCGCTGTGGACTAGAACTAAACCAATGCACATCTGCAAGATCTCCCATCGTGGTGGACTAGAACTAAACCAATGCACATCTGCAAGATCTCCCATCGTGGTGGACTAGAAATAAACCAATGCACATCTGCAAGATCTCCCATCGTGGTGGACTAGAACTAAACCAATGCACATCTGCAAGATCTCCCATCGTGGTGGACTAGAACTAAACCAATGCACATCTGCAAGATCTCCCATCGTGGTGGACTAGAACTAAACCAATGCACATCTGCAAGATCTCCCATCGTGGTGGACTAGAACTAAACCAATGCACATCTGCAAGATCTCCCATCGTGGTGGACTAGAACTAAACCAATGCACATCTGCAAGATCTCCCATCGCTGTGGACTAGAACTAAACCAATGCACATCTGCAAGATCTCCCATCGCTGTGGACTAGAACTAAACCAATGCACATCTGCAAGATCTCCCATCGTTGTGGACTAGAACTAAACCAATGCACATCCGCAAGATCTCCCATCGTGGTGGACTAGAACTAAACCAATGCACATCTGCAAGATCTCCCATCGTGGTGGACTAGAACTAAACCAATGCACATCTGCAAGATCTCCCATCGCTGTGGACTAGAACTAAACCAATGCACATCCGCAAGATCTCCCATCGCTGTGGACTAGAACTAAATCAATGCACATCTGCAAGATCTCCCATCGTTGTGGACTAGAACTAAACCAATGCACATCTGCAAGATCTCCCATCGTTGTGGACTAGAACTAAACCAATGCACATCTGCAAGATCTCCCATCGTGGTGGACTAGAAATAAACCAATGCACATCTGCAAGATCTCCCATCGTGGTGGACTAGAACTAAACCAATGCACATCTGCAAGATCTCCCATCGCTGTGGACTAGAACTAAACCAATGCACATCTGCAAGATCTCCCATCGTGGTGGACTAGAACTAAACCAATGCACATCTGCAAGATCTCCCATCGCTGTGGACTAGAACTAAACCAATGCACATCTGCAAGATCTCCCATCGTTGTGGACTAGAACTAAACCAATGCACATCCGCAAGATCTCCCATCGTTGTGGACTAGAAATAAACCAATGCACATCTGCAAGATCTCCCATCGTTGTGGACTAGAACTAAACCAATGCACATCCGCAAGATCTCCCATCGCTGTGGACTAGAACTAAACCAATGCACATCCGCAAGATCTCCCATCGCTGTGGACTAGAAATAAACCAATGCACATCTGCAAGATCTCCCATCGTTGTGGACTAGAACTAAACCAATGCACATCCGCAAGATCTCCCATCGTGGTGGACTAGAACTAAACCAATGCACATCTGCAAGATCTCCCATCGTGGTGGACTAGAACTAAACCAATGCACATCTGCAAGATCTCCCATCGTTGTGGACTAGAAATAAACCAATGCACATCCGCAAGATCTCCCATCGCTGTGGACTAGAAATAAACCAATGCACATCTGCAAGATCTCCCATCGTTGTGGACTAGAAATAAACCAATGCACATCCGCAAGATCTCCCATCGTGGTGGACTAGAACTAAACCAATGCACATCTGCAAGATCTCCCATCGTGGTGGACTAGAACTAAACCAATGCACATCTGCAAGATCTCCCATCGTTGTGGACTAGAAATAAACCAATGCACATCTGCAAGATCTCCCATCGTTGTGGACTAGAAATAAACCAATGCACATCTGCAAGATCTCCCATCGTTGTGGACTAGAAATAAACCAATGCACATCCGCAAGATCTCCCATCGTGGTGGACTAGAACTAAACCAATGCACATCTGCAAGATCTCCCATCGTGGTGGACTAGAACTAAACCAATGCACATCTGCAAGATCTCCCATCGTGGTGGACTAGAACTAAACCAATGCACATCTGCAAGATCTCCCATCGTGGTGGACTAGAACTAAACCAATGCACATCTGCAAGATCTCCCATCGTGGTGGACTAGAACTAAACCAATGCACATCTGCAAGATCTCCCATCGCTGTGGACTAGAACTAAACCAATGCACATCCGCAAGATCTCCCATCGCTGTGGACTAGAACTAAATCAATGCACATCTGCAAGATCTCCCATCGTTGTGGACTAGAACTAAACCAATGCACATCTGCAAGATCTCCCATCGTTGTGGACTAGAACTAAACCAATGCACATCTGCAAGATCTCCCATCGTGGTGGACTAGAAATAAACCAATGCACATCTGCAAGATCTCCCATCGTGGTGGACTAGAACTAAACCAATGCACATCTGCAAGATCTCCCATCGTTGTGGACTAGAACTAAACCAATGCACATCTGCAAGATCTCCCATCGTTGTGGACTAGAAATAAACCAATGCACATCTGCAAGATCTCCCATCGTGGTGGACTAGAACTAAACCAATGCACATCTGCAAGATCTCCCATCGTTGTGGACTAGAACTAAACCAATGCACATCTGCAAGATCTCCCATCGCTGTGGACTAGAACTAAACCAATGCACATCCGCAAGATCTCCCATCGCTGTGGACTAGAAATAAACCAATGCACATCCGCAAGATCTCCCATCGCTGTGGACTAGAAATAAACCAATGCACATCCGCAAGATCTCCCATCGCTGTGGACTAGAAATAAACCAATGCACATCCGCAAGATCTCCCATCGCTGTGGACTAGAAATAAACCAATGCACATCCGCAAGATCTCCCATCGCTGTGGACTAGAAATAAACCAATGCACATCCGCAAGATCTCCCATCGCTGTGGACTAGAAATAAACCAATGCACATCCGCAAGATCTCCCATCGCTGTGAACTAGAACTAAACAACATGAAGACAGTCTGTACAGGTCCAAGTATGCTGTGCCTTCAGGGATGCATTCTGCGGCATCATTTCCACACAAATTAAGTGTGTGGCTTCTACACGGTGACAATAAAGCTGTTGCACGTTGCTCAAGTATTTTTGCTTGTGCACCTTTATATTTCCCTGCCATGTTAGCTACATTGTCATAGCCCTGTGCAAGCCAATCTGACAATGTGTTCTTTCAATGTTTCTTCTATCGTATATGCCATGTCATATCCTGTCTAATGCCATGTCATATCCTGTCTTATGCCATGTTCCAACAAACTGTAAACATCATTCTACAATTTCCTACTAGTTTTCATATGATATTACATAACGCAACAAGAAATGTTGTTTGTTCAACCTGGAATGAATCTGGCGTAGAATCAACAACAGAAAAGTACTTTGCAGTTTTCCTGACCTCGAACATGTTTTACAGGTGAGGAACATTCATCAATGAACTCGTTTTGTGAAGCAGTACTGAGATAACGTACTTGAAGTCGTTCTCACTTTTCTAGTGACCCTTTAACTTGCAACACATGTGACTCTTTAATTTGCAACACATGTTCTTTTAGAGTTGGATCCCAATGAGACCACAACTCTAAGACTCCCAGAGAATTTCCATTGACTTTTTCATCAATGAGACCACAACTCTAAGACTCCCAGAAAATTTCCATTGACTTTTTCATCAATGAGACCACAATTCTAAGACTCCCAGAAAATTTCCATTGACTTTTTCATCAATGAGACCACAACTCTAAGACTCCCAGAAAATTTCCATTGACTTTTTCATCAATGAGACCACAACTCTAAGACTCCCAGAAAATTTCCATTGACTTTTTCATCAATGAGACCACAACTCTAAGACTCCCAGAAAATTTCCATTGACTTTTTCATCAATGAGACCACAACTCTAAGACTCCCAGAAAATTTCCATTGACTTTTTCATCAATGAGACCACAACTCTAAGACTCCCAGAAAATTTCCATGGACTTGTTCACCAATGAGACCACAACTCTAAGACTCCCAGAAAATTTCCATTGACTTGTTCATCAATGAGACCACAACTCTAAGACTCCCAGAAAATTTCCATTGACTTTTTCACCAATGAGACCACAAGTCTATGACTCCCAGAAAATTTCCATGGACTTGTTCACCAATGAAACCACAACTCTATGACTCCCAGAAAATTTCCATTGACTTGTTCACCAATGAGACCACAACTCTAAGACTCCCAGAAAATTTCCATTGACTTTTTCATCAATGAGACCACAACTCTAAGACTCCCAGAAAATATTTCCATGGACTTGTTCACCAATGAGACCACAACTCTATGACTCCCAGAAAATTTCCATTGACTTGTTCACCAATGAGACCACAACTCTAAGACTCCCAGAAAATTTCCATGGACTTTTTCATCAATGAGACCACAAATCTAAGACTCCCAGAAAATTTCCATTGACTTTTTCATCAATGAGACCACAACTCTATGACTCCGAGAAAATTTCCATTGACTTTTTCATCAATGAGACCACAACTCTAAGACTCCCAGAAAATTTCCATTGACTTTTTCACCAATGAGACCACAACTGTATGACTTCCAGAAAATGTCCATGGACTTTTTCATCAATGAGACCACAACTCTAAGACTCCCAGAAAATTTCCATTGACTTTTTCACCAATGAGACCACAACTCTAAGACTCCCAGAAAATTTCCATTGACTTTTTCACCAATGAGACCACAACTCTATGACTCCCAGAAAATTTCCATGGACTTTTTCACCAATGAGACCACAACTCTAAGACTCCCAGAAAATTTCCATTGACTTTTTCACCAATGAGACCACAACTCTATGACTCCCAGAAAATTTCCATTGACTTGTTCACCAATGAGACCACAACTCTAAGACTCCCAGAAAATTTCCATGGACTTTTTCATCAATGAGACCACAACTCTAAGACTCCCAGAAAATTTCCATTGACTTTTTCATCAATGAGACCACAACTCTAAGACTCCCAGAAAATTTCCATTGACTTTTTCACCAATGAGACCACAACTCTAAGACTCCCAGAAAATTTCCATTGACTTTTTCACCAATGAGACCACAACTCTATGACTCCCAGAAAATTTCCATGGACTTTTTCACCAATGAGACCACAACTCTAAGACTCCCAGAAAATTTCCATTGACTTTTTCACCAATGACACCACAACTCTATGACTCCCAGAAAATTTCCATTGACTTGTTCACCAATGAGACCACAACTCTAAGACTCCCAGAAAATTTCCATGGACTTTTTCATCAATGAGACCACAACTCTAAGACTCCCAGAAAATTTCCATTGACTTTTTCATCAATGAGACCACAACTCTATGACTCCCAGAAAATTTCCATTGACTTTTTCATCAATGAGACCACAACTCTAAGACTCCCAGAAAATTTCCATTGACTTTTTCACCAATGACACCACAACTGTATGACTCCCAGAAAATTTCCATGGACTTTTTCATCAATGAGACCACAACTCTAAGACTCCCAGAAAATTTCCATTGACTTTTTCACCAATGAGACCACAACTCTAAGACTCCCAGAAAATTTCCATTGACTTTTTCACCTATGAGACCACAACTCTATGACTCCCAGAAAATTTCCATGGACTTTTTCACCAATGAGACCACAACTCTAAGACTCCCAGAAAATTTCCATTGACTTTTTCACCAATGAGACCACAACTGTATGACTCCCAGAAAATGTCCAATGACTTTTTCATCAATGAGACCACTGGGAACTGCACGCAAAGCAAGGCCCCGTTTACCAGGGAATAGTACAACATATTTGGTTCGTTTCATAATGTTGTACCACGTGACAGATCCTGTTTCAACCGATGCCTCCAAAAGTGTGTCAATGACTTTGCCAGGTGACAGACGTCTTTCTAGTTCTCACCATGCCAGATAGCACTAACTTATGGCTAATCTTCTCTCATGTTCTGGAATGCGAATACACACTTTTCGTCACTTTTTAGCTGCCGACCATCCTTTTATTGATGCAAGCATTGATTTAGATGTTCAGCTAATGCTGCAACAAATCTTATTATTCCAAAATAATCGGCAAGAAAAGCCAAACAATTCTTGTTTAACTTCACTCCAGACAAGCCAATCTCCGTCATGTTTTTCATTATATGAAACTTCGAGGTGTTAGAATACTTTAGGGAAAACCTGGCTATCTTTAACTTTGGGAAACGTTTTAGAAAAGCCAGTATGACCTTTACTAACATATTTTTCTATATCCAACTGAGAAGGGACATCTGTTACAAGAAGTCCAATACAAATTCAAGCATTCAACCTACTCTTCTCTTCATTATGTGTACCATGTCCAGATTATGCAGACAATGAAGCACTGTCATCGTTCAACTGTTTCTATAAATCTTTCAATTGAGAATTTACCTGATCTGATGTTTCATGATAATCCAAACTGGTCTCACAAGATTCTCACCTTTGGTTCAGTTCTACACTTGTCTCACATTGTTCTGGATTTAAAGTTACATTTTGGTTTCGTTTGTTTTGCATTAACGCCAAATTGAAAAAAGCGTTTGTCGCGTTTTTTTATTAATCTCATCACGTTTGTGTTTTTGAGCTGCAGATTTGTTAAGATGACATTTCATAACCATTCATAACTGAAATGAAATATAAAATATATCCATAAAGGATATGAAACTAAACTTACAAACTTAAATAAGTAATAGAACTAACACTCAATAAATGATATAAATAACTGTTGACTGATGATCAGATTACAAAGGTTATTTCAAACAAGGCAGCAAGACGCTTTTGCCATGCACAAAAAGTATTAAATATATAGCGAATATTGCTTCTTTTTTAAAAAAAAATTGGTTTTGTAAAAAATGTATTTTAATTTTCCTCCTCATGGAACACCTTTGTGGTCCATTGGCCTCCTTTGAGGTCCATGGGCCCCCTTTGAGGTCCATCGGCCCAGAACAATGTACCGGCTGAACCCCCAACCCCGCTCCACAGGCCTGAAAAAAGTATAACAAGACAGATGATAGGCGTCTTGACCAATCAAATCCAACAGATCAGATATATTTTCATTGAAACTAAATCACTCTAAAGTCTGTTATGTTATGTGCGTTATGTGCAATGACATGTTTCTTTCCTAAAGACTAACATTATTCATTCACACCCATAGATCTGGTATGGCATGTATTCACATTACAGTCACTCAGTACTGTTTGGGTGTGAATTGTGTTGCACTTTACTGTTCGCAAGAAAGTGATGATTTTTGTGGTGAAATTAGTTCATTTTTAAACTGTGAAACTGTAACTGAGCTTGTGAGGAGATCCGTCAAATGTCTTTTCGGTTATTGCGTGAGGACAGATGCAGTGTGTGGTCAATGCGCTGTCTGTGCCTCATGTACGGTGCTGTCCGTTATGTCTACCATCATCAACCTGTCTTCTAGGTCTGGGCTCTTCATTCGAAGGTTCAGGGTTCAATTCTCACAAGTAGAGGATTTTTTTTTTTACCGAGAAAGCTGTGGAATTCAACCAGCCTCTAAAAATGGGTACCAGAGATTTTTTGTTGTTTTTTTTTTAAGGTGGGGAGGGGAGATTAAAAGCATCTCTATGTGATAATGACAACATCTTCAAACAATGGATGGTCACAGAAAGTATTGTCACTACCATCACATTATATGCATATAGAGGCGTGTTTGTACCTTGCATTTTGTATTAATACTTCTAATTCTACCTTTCCTGTTTTCCAGTTACTTCTGAGCGTTAAGTCTGTCATGGCGATGCTGGCTGGTGGTGACCGCGTAAATCAAACCATTTGTTTCTTAAAGTGATCCAGCACTGGTGATAACTCAACTCTCTTCAATATTTTATCATTCAGATTCTGTCTTATCAAGTCATTCATTATTCAGTGTTGGCGTTAGTCGGTAATCCTGAACAATAGCTCACACAGTTGTGCAAAGTAATAACCTGAAATAGCAATATAGCCACTGTCTGCAATTTCGCGTGCAGTGATATAGAACTATGAGTTTCTCATGTTATACTCTGTACGACATAACATCCTATATAACCCTTCACCAACATATTTACATATTACCTTTCACCTACTTATTCACGGCTAGCGCGGCCGTGGGAATACTTTATTTGATAAACATTTCTCCTGACAGAAAAATGACGGGTCGTGAACTCTCCTGGCGCTATTTAGCCACACCAGTTTTTGAGCCGCGATAGCTCAGTGGTTAGTGAACTGGACTACAAAGGACAAGGGGTAGGGTTCGATCCCAACCGACGGCTTCCGGGTTCACCCAGCCTTAAATGGGTACCGGTTTTTTTTTCTGGGAAAGTAAAGCGGCACGAGCATAATACCGACCACATTACCTCAAAAATCATGTGCCAAAGGTCTGTAAAATTTATGGTCACTAACACCATATTACAAAAAAGGAAAAATGCTAACAGACAAAAAGGATATCATAGATAGATGGCAGGAATATATAACAGAACTATTTCATGATCAAAGGGACAAGAAACCAGTTATAAAATGTACATCAGGCTATAAAATCTTAAAATCTGAGGTGGAAAAAGCTATAAAAACAATGAAAAGGGGAAAAGCAGCAGGACCTGAAAGCATACAGATAGAGATGATACAGGCACTTGAAGATTTTGGCATTGAAGTGATTACAGACATATGCAACGACATATACCACACAGGATACATACCAAATGAACTAAAAACATCAACTTTCATTGCATTGCCTAAAAAGAATGGTGCAGTTGAATGCAGTGACTTTAGAACAATAAGCCTAATGAGCCATGTTACAAAAATCTAGCTAAAAGTTATACAAGGAAGGATTCAGAATAAAATCAATACTGAATTAGATGAGCAGCAATTTGGATTTAGGAAAAATAGCGGGACAAAAGAAGCCATATTCTGCATGAGAACATTAATTGAAAAATACACAAAAGTAAACAAACCAATATATGCCTGCTTCATAGACTACACCAAAGATTTTGATATAGTACACCACAAACAACTTATAGAATGCCTAAAAGAGATACATCTAGATGACATGGATATACGACTAATATGCAATCTATACTGGGAGCGAACAGCAATAATAAAATATAACAAAGAGTTCTCTACACCCATTGATATAAAAAGAGGAGTAAGACAAGGATGCATCCTATCACCAAGCTTGTTCAATCTATACACTGAGCAAATCTTTAAAAACATCATAGAGATGCCAGGCCTACAAATTAATGGAAAGATAATCAATAACCTAAGATATGCTGACGATACTGTACTACTAGCAGAAAATCCTAAAGACCTACAACAATTACTTAATGAAATAAACACGACAAGCAACAAATATGGACTAGATATGAATATCAAAAAGACTAAAACTATGATCATAAACAAAGAAAATACTCAAAACCCACAAGTGGATATCAAAATTGAAGGAATAGACCTGGAGACAGTTCAGAACTATAACTACCTTGGACATACTATAACCAGTGATGGAAAATGTACAACTGAAATAAACAAAAGAATAGGAATGGCAAAAAGTAATTTTAATGTCATGAAGGACATACTAACATCAAAACAAATAACACCAGAGCTAAAACTAAGATTAGCAAAATGTTACATCTTCTCAATATTCCTATATGGTGCTGAAACATGGACATTAGACAAGAAAACAGAACAGAGAATTGAAGCCTTTGAAATGTGGATATATAGAAGAATAGGTAGAATTGGATGGAAGGAAAAGAAAACAAACGACGAAGTCTTAAAACAACTAAAAATGAAAAGAGAACTTCTGAACACAATTAGAACAAGACAAATGCGATTCTTGGGCCATGTTAAAAGACACAACAGCCTACTGAAAGTGATCCTGGAGGGGAAAATACAAGGTAAAAGAGGCAGAGGCAGACCAAGATTAACATGGACGAGTAACATCAAAAGATGGACAAATCAACCGATGACAACCTGCACCATCAAAGCAAGAGATAGAGCAAAATGGCGCTCCATGGTAGCCAACCTTCGTTGCGGAGACGGCACTCAATGATGATGAACACCATATTCCTTATACGCCGCCACTTGGCGTGACGAGGGTACTTAACACTTTTTTTTTTTACATATTCACATATCATTTTTCACTTACTAGGTGTTACATGATCCCTTCTTGTTTTCACCTCCTTAAAACAGTGAACTGCGAGCTATCTTCTGTCTTAAATCGAGACCACACCCTGTGCTCTTGGCTGAAGCCAATTGCGGGAGTAACTTACAATCAGATAAGCGTGGACTGACCACACCCAGCCACATGTGATGAAAGCAGCAGTAACAGGAAGCGGAAAGTGAATCATTGCTAGGTCAAAGCTTAAGTTTAAAATAACTTTCCTGCTTGACCATATTTGTTTGAGCGAAAAATGGGACAATGGAATGGCAAAAACGGGACATTGGAATGGCAAAAACGGGATATTGGAATGACAAAAACGGAACATTGGAATGGCAAAAACGGCAATTTGGAATGGCAAAAACGGGACATTGGAATGACAAAAACGGAACATTGGAATGACAAAAACGGAAATTTGGAATGGCAAAAACGGCAATTTGGAATGGCAAAAACGGGACATTGGGATGGCAAAAACCGGACATTGGAATGGCAAAAACCGGACATTGGAATGGCAAAAACGGGACATTGGAATGGCAAAAACGGCAATTTGGAATGGCAAAAAACGGAACATTGAAATGGCAAAAACGGAACATTGGAATGGCAAAAACTGGACATTGAAATGGCAAATATGGGACACTGGAATGGCAAAAACCGGACATTAGAATGGCAAAAAAGGGACATTGGAATGACAAACACGGGACATTGGAATGCAAAAACGGGACATTGCAATGGCAAAAATGAAAATTTGAATGACAAAAACGGGACATTGGAATGGCAAACACGGGACATTGGAATGGCAAAAATGGGACACTGGAATAGCAAAAACGGGACATTGGAATGGGAAACACGGGACACTGGAATGGCAAAAACGGGACATTGGAATGGCAAAAACGGGACATTGGCATGGCAAAAACGGGACATTGGGACGACATAAACGGGTCAGCCTGGTGTTACACAATGTTCGTTAGTCGTGAAATGAATAAGGCGATGGATTTAAAAACCATAATTTAATCAATATAATTACCTGACCATCATTGTTTTCAGTGATAGACTCCATAAAGTATAACAGTAGATGTGCGATGTATTTCATCACAGCCGTACGATAACATAATATCTCAGTTATGGCTTTTAATTCGTTTGCAGTGATACCGAGGCCTTCTATAACCATAATATCTAGCTGCAAATCTCGGGTATTCTAACACACTTTTATACTTTTATGTTTGGAGTGCAATGATGATGACCCGCAATAACACAAATAACTCAATAACTTTTATACAACTTTGAAAATAGCTTAAACTTAAAAAAAAAACAAAATGTAGTTTCTTTTTTCTCAATGAAAACCGGGACAATTTCAACGACTGTCATTTTGGTTTTCATGTGCTCTCGTCAACTGGCGCTTTTGCATTCATCAAAGTGCACAACACGTGAACAGAAAATGAGCTCTGTTGAACTTAGAATACATATGGAAAGCCGGTTAGGTCTAGAGTCTTCACTTCAGAGAATCTTCACTTTTGAATATCTTTGCTATCAAGTGTCAGACTTTGCACAGTATCCATATTGTGTCTGGTAATATGTATAAAACCATATTTTGTATGTATAAACCAGATTGTCACCACATTTCCCGCCGTTGTATTTCACAAGAGTGAATGTCACCACATTTCCCGCCGTTGTATTTCACAAGAGTGAATGTCACCATATTTCCCACCGTTGTATTTCACAAGAGTGAATGTCACCACATTTCACGCTGTTGTATTTCACAAGAGTGAATGTCACCACATTTCCCGCTGTTGTATTTCACAAGAGTGAATGTCACCATATTTCCCGCCGTTGTATTTCACAAGAGTGAATGTCACCATATTTCCCGCCGTTGTATTTCACAAGAGTGAATGTCACCATATTTCCCACCGTTGTATTTCACAAGAGTGAATGTCACCACATTTCCCGCTGTTGTATTTCACAAGAGTGAATGTCACCATATTTCCCGCCGTTGTATTTCACAAGAGTGAATGTCACCACATTTCCCGCTGTTGTATTTCACAAGAGTGAATGTCACCATATTTCCCGCCTTTTCCCGCCATCTACTTTTAACAGTTCACACCCGCCCCTTCGCCATCTTTACATTTATTACTAAAAATAGCCTAAACAATTTATCACATGTCTAGTCTTATTGGAGAATTACATTAGTTCAGGTTTCAAGCTCAATGCGTGTGAAATAAAGAGAACAAATGGCTGAATATTTCTGGAGAAATTTAATCACGAAATGCATTTTCAATTTTCAGTACAAAATCCTACATTAGTTAAATGATTTTTTTTTCTCTTATTATGCCTATCACATGGATGAATAAGGAATCTATAGACTTCATACGTTACAATGTAGTGTCAGACTTCCTACGTTACAATGTAGTGTCAGACTTCCTACGTTACAATGTAGTGTCAGACTTCCTATGTTACAATGTAGTGTCAGACTTCCTACGTTACAATGTAGTGTCAGACTTCCTACGTTACAATGTAGTGTCAGACTTCCTACGTTACAATGTAGTGTCAGACTTCCTACGTTACAATGTAGTGTCAGACTTCCTACGTTACAATGTAGTGTCAGACTTCCTATGTTACAATGTAGTGTCAGACTTCCTATGTTACAATGTAGTGTCAGACTTCCTCTGTTACAATGTAGTGTCAGACTTCCTACGTTACAATGTAGTGTCAGACTTCCTATGTTACAATGTAGTGTCAGACTTCCTACGTTACAATGTAGTGTCAGACTTCCTACGTTACAATGTAGTGTCAGACTTCCTATGTTACAATGTAGTGTCAGACTTCCTACGTTACAATGTAGTGTCAGACTTCCTACGTTACAATGTAGTGTCAGACTTCCTACGTTACAATGTAGTGTCAGACTTCCTACGTTACAGTGTAGTGTCAGACTTCCTATGTTACAATGTAGTGTCAGACTTCCTATGTTACAATGTAGTGTCAGACTTCCTATGTTACAATGTAGTGTCAGACTTCCTATGTTACAATGTAGTGTCAGACTTCTATGTTACAATGTAGTGTCAGACTTCCTATGTTACAATGTAGTGTCAGACTTCCTATGTTACAATGTAGTGTCAGACTTCCTATGTTACAATGTAGTGTCAGACTTCCTATGTTACAATGTAGTGTCAGACTTCCTATGTTACAATGTAGTGTCAGACTTCCTATGTTACAATGTAGTGTCAGACTTCCTATGTTACAATGTAGTGTCAGACTTCTATGTTACAATGTAGTGTCAGACTTCCTATGTTACAATGTAGTGTCAGACTTCCTATGTTACAATGTAGTGTCAGACTTCCTATGTTACAATGTAGTGTCAGACTTCCTATGTTACAATGTAGTGTCAGACTTCCTATGTTACAATGTAGTGTCAGACTTCCTATGTTACAATGTAGTGTCAGACTTCCTATGTTACAATGTAGTGTCAGACTTCCTATGTTACAATGTAGTGTCAGACTTCCTACGTTACAATGTAGTGTCAGACTTCCTACGTTACAATGTAGTGTCAGACTTCCTACGTTACAATGTAGTGTCAGACTTCCTACGTTACAATGTAGTGTCAGACTTCCTATGTTACAATGTAGTGTCAGACTTCCTATGTTACAATGTAGTGTCAGACTTCCTATGTTACAATGTAGTGTCAGACTTCCTACGTTACAATGTAGTGTCAGACTTCCTATGTTACAATGTAGTGTCAGACTTCCTATGTTACAATGTAGTGAGTGAGTAAAAAAATGAAAATGGGAACGAGTTTTATGGTATCCGAACTAGAGCAGTCATTAGTGAACTGGTCTACTGAGAACAGTGGCTGGGTTCCATCCCGATAGACGCCTTCTACGTTCACTCAACATTGAACGCGTACTACTACTACTACTACTACTACTACTACTACTACTACTACTACTACTACTACTACTACTACTACTTCTACTACTACTACTACTACTACTACTACTACTACTACTACTACTACTACTAATACTGCTTCAGCTACTACTACTACTACTACTACTACTAATACTGCTTCAGCTACTACTACTACTACTACTACTACTACTACTAATACTGCTTCAGCTACTACTACTACTACTACTACTACTACTACTACTAATACTGCTTCAGCTACTACTACTACTACTACTACTACTACTACTACTACTCTAATACTACTAATACTGCTTCAGCTACTACTACTACTACTACTACTAATACTGCTTCAGCTACTACTACTACTACTACTACTAATACTGCTTCAGATACTACTACTACTACTACTACTCTAATACTACTAATACTGCTTCAGCTACTACTACTACTACTACTACTACTAATACTGCTTCTGCTACTACTACTACTACTACTACTACTACTACTGCTTCTACTACTACTACTACTACTACTACTACTACTAATCCTGTTTCTACTACTACTACTACTACTACTACTACTAATCCTGTTTCTACTACTACTACTACTACTGCTACTACTCCTACTGCTGCTGCTGCTTCTGCTACTACTACTTCTACTGCTACTACTGCTTCTACTACTACTACTTCTACTGCTACTACTACTACTACTTCTACTGCTACTACTACTTCTACTACTACTACTACTACTTCTACTACTACTTCTACTGCTACTACTACTACTTCTACTGCTACTACTACTTCTACTGCTACTACTACTACTACTACTACTACTACTACTCCTACTGCTGCTGCTGCTTCTGCTACTACTACTTCCACTGCTACTACTGCTACTGCTACTACTACTACTACTACTACTCCTACTGCTGCTGCTGCTTCTGCTACTACTACTTCTACTGCTACTACTGCTACTGCTACTACTGCTGGTGCTGCTGCTGCTGCAACAACAACTACCACTGATACTGATGCTGCTGCTTCTGTTACTACTATTGCTACTTCTACTACTACTAACTCTACTACTGCTGCTGCTACTACCGTTACTACTACTACTACTGCTATAACTACTACTGATGCAGCTGCTACTACTGCTGCTTCTACTACTACTAGTAGTAGTAGCTACTACAGGGCATTGGAATAATGAAGAAAAGAGAAATATGTTATTATATTCTTGTAAGGTTTAACTAGCCAAATACGTTGTTATATTGGAGCCAATGGTGGGGTGTACTAAACACTCCAAGGTATGGTGACAGCTTTACAAATAAAGAACACAACACAATACTGACGTTTCGGCCTGTGGCCTTCTTCAGAATACAGGGACAACGACAACAAGCGGTGAAGCACAATTACTACATGTTAGATGATCAAGTGGAGGGCGAGGAAAGTAGGATGCAGAAATAAGAAAAGAGAGAAATGAGTATTACATGATGAGAGGTATGATGGGCGTCAAAATATATAAAATAGAAAAGAGAAAAATGTGTAATAAATTGTACTTAGCTGAGCACAGAGCAGTAATTCTGTAATCCGTTCTGAAACAGTCGGAATGACTAGAAGACAGAGAGCATGTATAGAAAGCAACCCGTGAGATAGTAGGTGTTGTTGGCGGGTGTTGAGGTGGGATATAAGACGAGAGTGGCTAGAAGCGACAAGACGAACACGTTTCAGGCCATGCTGGAGTTCAAGGTTCTGCAGTTGGCGGCGAAGATAGTTAGAGAGGTGGGGTTGACCGACTTGAGGTGAGAAGTGAGATCGGAACCCACACGGGAGAATTTTACGATGGAGGCAGTTGTTCAAGAAATTCAGGTGACAGGTGAATCTAGTTTTCTTGATGGTAGTGAAGGCAAAGTCTTTGGAGATGTTAGAGAGTTCGGGGGGTAGAGTGGAGAATGAGGCGATGATGGAGTGACGGATAGAATGAGATAGATGTTTGAGGGAGGGCATAGTGAGGAGATGAGAGAAGATCGAGAAGTGAAATGAGAGATAAACCAACCAGATGAAGATAGGTAGGATACGTGAAGGTATAGAGAAGCCAATAATAGAAAGAGGGAAGGTAGTGAATAGAAAGTATGAGGAGCAAAGTACAAGAGGGGAGGGTAAGGAAGCACCCAGAAATGAAGGCGAGGAGAGACTGACGAGAGATAGAATAGGTAGGTGAAAGAACGGAGTGGAAATGGTTCTAACTAAAGTACACAGAGATGAATGACGTTAAACAAACATAAAGTAGCAGCGATATCAATTGAGTAGGGAACAGGCAAATAATTGCAATGCTGCGGTAAAGCTGGTAGCAAGGAGCCAATGGTGGGGTGTACTAAACACTCCAAGGTATGGTGACAGCTTTACAAATAAAGAACACAACACAATACTGACGTTTCGGCCTGTGGCCTTCTTCAGAATACAGGGACAACGACAACAAGCGGTGAAGCACAATTACTACATGTTAGATGATCAGTGGAGGGCGAGGAAAGTAGGATGCAGAAATAAGAAAAGAGAGAAATGAGTATTACATGATGAGAGGTATGATGGGCGTCAAATATATAAAATAGAAAAAGAGAAAAATGTGTAATAAATTGTACTTAGCTGAGCACAGAGCAGTAATTCTGTAATCCGTTCTGAAACAGTCGGAATGACTAGAAGACAGAGAGCATGTATAGAAAGCAACCCGTGAGATAGTAGGTGTTGTTGGCGGGTGTTGAGGTGGGATATAAGACGAGAGTGGCTAGAAGCGACAAGACGAACACGTTTCAGGCCATGCTGGAGTTCAAGGTTCTGCAGTTGGCGGCGAAGATAGTTAGAGAGGTGGGGTTGACCGACTTGAGGTGAGAAGTGAGATCGGAACCCACACGGGAGAATTTTACGATGGAGGCAGTTGTTCAAGAAATTCAGGTGACAGGTGAATCTAGTTTTCTTGATGGTAGTGAAGGCAAAGTCTTTGGAGATGTTAGAGAGTTCGGGGGGTAGAGTGGAGAATGAGGCGATGATGGAGTGACGGATAGAATGAGATAGATGTTTGAGGGAGGGCATAGTGAGGAGATGAGAGAAGATCGAGAAGTGAAATGAGAGATAAACCAACCAGATGAAGATAGGTAGGATACGTGAAGGTATAGAGAAGCCAATAATAGAAAGAGGGAAGGTAGTGAATAGAAAGTATGAGGAGCAAAGTACAAGAGGGGAGGGTAAGGAAGCACCCAGAAATGAAGGCGAGGAGAGACTGACGAGAGATAGAATAGGTAGGTGAAAGAACGGAGTGGAAATGGTTCTAACTAAAGTACACAGAGATGAATGACGTTAAACAAACATAAAGTAGCAGCGATATCAATTGAGTAGGGAACAGGCAAATAATTGCAATGCTGCGGTAAAGCTGGTAGCAAGGAGCCAATGGTGGGGTGTACTAAACACTCCAAGGTATGGTGACAGCTTTACAAATAAAGAACACAACACAATACTGACGTTTCGGCCTGTGGCCTTCTTCAGAATACAGGGACAACGACAACAAGCGGTGAAGCACAATTACTACATGTTAGATGATCAAGTGGAGGGCGAGGAAAGTAGGATGCAGAAATAAGAAAAGAGAGAAATGAGTATTACATGATGAGAGGTATGATGGGCGTCAAAATATATAAAATAGAAAAAGAGAAAAATGTGTAATAAATTGTACTTAGCTGAGCACAGAGCAGTAATTCTGTAATCCGTTCTGAAACAGTCGGAATGACTAGAAGACAGAGAGCATGTATAGAAAGCAACCCGTGAGATAGTAGGTGTTGTTGGCGGGTGTTGAGGTGGGATATAAGACGAGAGTGGCTAGAAGCGACAAGACGAACACGTTTCAGGCCATGCTGGAGTTCAAGGTTCTGCAGTTGGCGGCGAAGATAGTTAGAGAGGTGGGGTTGACCGACTTGAGGTGAGAAGTGAGATCGGAACCCACACGGGAGAATTTTACGATGGAGGCAGTTGTTCAAGAAATTCAGGTGACAGGTGAATCTAGTTTTCTTGATGGTAGTGAAGGCAAAGTCTTTGGAGATGTTAGAGAGTTCGGGGGGTAGAGTGGAGAATGAGGCGATGATGGAGTGACGGATAGAATGAGATAGATGTTTGAGGGAGGGCATAGTGAGGTGATGAGAGAAGATCGAGAAGTGAAATGAGAGATAAACCAACCAGATGAAGATAGGTAGGATACGTGAAGGTATAGAGAAGCCAATAATAGAAAGAGGGAAGGTAGTGAATAGAAAGTATGAGGAGCAAAGTACAAGAGGGGAGGGTAAGGAAGCACCCAGAAATGAAGGCGAGGAGAGACTGACGAGAGATAGAATAGGTAGGTGAAAGAACGGAGTGGAAATGGTTCTAACTAAAGTACACAGAGATGAATGACGTTAAACAAACATAAAGTAGCAGCGATATCAATTGAGTAGGGAACAGGCAAATAATTGCAATGCTGCGGTAAAGCTGGTAGCAAGGAGCCAATGGTGGGGTGTACTAAACACTCCAAGGTATGGTGACAGCTTTACAAATAAAGAACACAACACAATACTGACGTTTCGGCCTGTGGCCTTCTTCAGAATACAGGGACAACGACAACAAGCGGTGAAGCACAATTACTACATGTTAGATGATCAAGTGGAGGGCGAGGAAAGTAGGATGCAGAAATAAGAAAAGAGAGAAATGAGTATTACATGATGAGAGGTATGATGGGCGTCAAAATATATAAAATAGAAAAAGAGAAAAATGTGTAATAAATTGTACTTAGCTGAGCACAGAGCAGTAATTCTGTAATCCGTTCTGAAACAGTCGGAATGACTAGAAGACAGAGAGCATGTATAGAAAGCAACCCGTGAGATAGTAGGTGTTGTTGGCGGTGTTGAGGTGGGATATAAGACGAGAGTGGCTAGAAGCGACAAGACGAACACGTTTCAGGCCATGCTGGAGTTCAAGGTTCTGCAGTTGGCGGCGAAGATAGTTAGAGAGGTGGGGTTGACCGACTTGAGGTGAGAAGTGAGATCGGAACCCACACGGGAGAATTTTACGATGGAGGCAGTTGTTCAAGAAATTCAGGTGACAGGTGAATCTAGTTTTCTTGATGGTAGTGAAGGCAAAGTCTTTGGAGATGTTAGAGAGTTCGGGGGGTAGAGTGGAGAATGAGGCGATGATGGAGTGACGGATAGAATGAGATAGATGTTTGAGGGAGGGCATAGTGAGGAGATGAGAGAAGATCGAGAAGTGAAATGAGAGATAAACCAACCAGATGAAGATAGGTAGGATACGTGAAGGTATAGAGAAGCCAATAATAGAAAGAGGGAAGGTAGTGAATAGAAAGTATGAGGAGCAAAGTACAAGAGGGGAGGGTAAGGAAGCACCCAGAAATGAAGGCGAGGAGAGACTGACGAGAGATAGAATAGGTAGGTGAAAGAACGGAGTGGAAATGGTTCTAACTAAAGTACACAGAGATGAATGACGTTAAACAAACATAAAGTAGCAGCGATATCAATTGAGTAGGGAACAGGCAAATAATTGCAATGCTGCTACGTTGTTATATTCTTGTAAGGTTCAACTAGCCAAATACGTTGTTATATTCTTGTAAGGTTCAACTAGCCAAATACATTGTTATATTCTTGTAAGGTTTAACTAGCCAAATAAAAAAAAAAAAAGTAAAGTACCCCCCGTCACGCCAAGTGGCGTATAGGGAAATATGGTGTTAGTGACCACATTTTACAGACCTTCAGCACATGATTTTTGGGGTAATGTGGTCGGTATTACGCCCGTGCTGCTTTTACTTTCCCAGAAAAATCCGGTACCCATTTAAGGCTGGGTGAACCCGGAGCCGTCGGTTGGGATCGAACCCTACCCCTTGTCCGTAGTAGTCCAGTTCACTAACCACTGAGCTATCGCGGCTCCTACTAATTTTTAGGGAATTAGTAAAACCCAGGTGTCCTCGCCAGGATTACGAACCCCGGCTGTTGCCGTGGTAAGCCAACCGCCTATCGATTGCGCTAACCGGACACCCAACTAGCCAAATACGTTGTTATATTCTTGTAAGGTTCAACTAGCCAAATACGTTGTTATATTCTTGTAAGGTTCAACTAGCCAAATACGTTGTTATATTCTTGTAAGGTTCAACTAGCCAAATACATTGTTATATTCTTGTAAGGTCTAACTAGCCAAATACATTGTTATATTCTTGTAAGGTTTAACAAGCCAAATACGTTTTTATATTCTTGTAAGGTTTCTCTCTCTCTCTCTCTGCGTTCAGGACTCAATCAGAGTAAGGATTCCAGACTCTCATGTGAAGTCAGCTGTCAGGCTAAGTGTGTTGATCGCCCCCACAGACAGAACATCACAATTAGAGTCTGTCAGATCCACTCTGACTGAACACCCGTTAATACGTTGCACTGTGTTCTGCGCCAGTGGCCCAGTGCATCCGATTTCAGCCAGCATTTTATTCGGGTTTGCTTTCCCTAGCCTTTGATTGTCCCCAATCTTCCTGCAAGGCAGCAGATGATCTTTTCTGTAGGGGATTCTGCCCTTAGATGGTAGGCCCTCCCAGGTTTACGAGCACCATCTGCCCGAGTCACTAGAGGTGACTAACACAGACATGCACACACAAAGATGTGAGATGTGACTAACACAGACATACACACACAAAGATGTGAGATGTGACTAACACAGACACGCACACACAAAGATATAAGGTGTGACTAATGCAGACATGCACACAGCGATACGAGGCAGGACTAACACTGACACACATCAAGATATATGACACATGACTAACATAAACATGCACATAAAGATATGAGATATAACTGGCATTGACATGCACACACAAAGATATGACACATGCCTAACATAGACATGCACACAAAGATAAGAGATATGACTAACATAGATATGCACACACAAAGATATGAGATGGGACTAACATAGCCATGCACACACAAGGATAATAGATGTGACAAACACAGACATGCACACACAAAGATATGAGACATGACTAACATAAACATGCACACAAAGATATGAGATATCACTAACCCAGACATGCACACACAAAGATATGACATATGACTAACACTGGTACACACTAAGATATGAGATATGACTACACAGACACACATAAAGATATGAGACATGATTAACACGGACACACCGAGATATGAGACATGACTAACATGACACACACCAAGATATGAGCCATGGCCAGCACACACAAGCTAAGATATGAGCCATGGCTAGGACAGAAACACAGCAAGATATGAGCCATGGCTTCACTAAAAAACACCAAAAAATGAACCATGTCTAGCACAGAAACACATTAAAGTGTCCATATGCTTGGGCTTGTTGTAGTCGGCAGATTCTTCTGAACGTGGGAATCACAGGTTTCGTTAAACAGTTGTCCGGAGATTTGAGAGTGCAGTCTGACGCATAGAACGTTCTCTTGCATGTACAGATTCCCGATTGACTGTTGACAGGTGTCGTTGAAACAGTTGTCCGGACATTTGAGAGTACATATGATGTCACAGCCATCAGAACACATCTGTTCGCACTGTAGCCCAAAATTACCATCAACTAGCCAAATACGTTGGTATATTCTTGTAAGGTTTAACTAGCCAAATACGTTGGTATATTCTTGTTAAATTTAAATAAACTAAATATGTTATATCAATTTTTGTTCTGTTTAATGTACACGTCACATTGTATTCACAGATCAACAAACACACAGTGAAGACAAAGTCAAGACACCTCACTAATGCAAGAAAACAAAACTACAACCAAGTCATGCACTCAACTAGGACCTTCTTATGTCCATGCTCACCATCCTTGTATGTCAACAAGAAACAACTTGTTTGCACTCCGTCATGAGACTGTTTCTTATCCTCACTAAAATAGCTTTCACCTCTGGGAGCACGAAATAGTTCATCTTTAAGGTGATGTTTGTTTATCAACAGAAAACAGACTCATCCTGTACTTCGCAGATATCAAATATGTTTTGAAGATTTTTTTACAAATACGCTGAATGTGTTTTTTTTCTTACTGTATTTTTAGAGATCATTTAGCATGTCTCATTGGTACGAAATTACAATTAACTTATATAAATTGTGTTTATAAATGAGATCACGTTACAGAGTTTATGTTTTATTTATGTTTTTTCGCCTAAAATCTATATTTAGGTGTAGAACAAAATTATATTTTCATATGAGATCAATTTATCTTAGATATACCTAATTTATTATTTTACAAACATTAATATTAGGTCAATATTTATTTCCTGGCGTGTTTATTCTCGGCTGCTTTTGAACATAAGACATTGAAAATGACTATTCTATTACGTTGCTCTAAGAACATGTCTTGAAGATATTTTTTAAATAACTTAAGAGCATGACTAAAAGCCAAACCGGTAATAATTGAAATGTATTGTTTCTAGGCTTCCGTCTCGTTTAGGAATCTGGGACACATCGTTCTGGTGTAGAGATTCATTGTACAAACGAGTTCACTTCAGCATGATTATAAATACTAACTGTACCCGGGTTATTTTATTAACTGGTCATAGAACTTGACGAATTTGTGAATATTCTACTAAATAATTGAATGAAGTATGTTCTCTTTGACAAAACATAAACAGACTCCAAAATGGTTACTGATCTAACGTGATCAACTGGCAGTTTCTTTGTTGAAGTGACGTAACAAGTCATGTTTAACAAGGATTCAGTGACAAATGCAAGCTAGTCAGTTCTGATATAGTCAAGTCAGTTCTGATATAAACAAGTCAGTTCTGATATAGACAAGTCAGTTCTGATATAGACAAGTCATTTCAAGCTACAGTAATAGAAACTATCGGGTAAATTATTGTTTGTTTGAAAGTCACGTGTGCTCATACATTTACCGGTGCATAATACCGTATACATTTATGTTTACGATCATAAAAAAACGCCATCTTGAAGTTGAAACTCAAACTCAGTGACCGGGGTGGAGATCTCTGCTGCTCAACTCAAGCAATCACAATGCGTGCAATGCCACGTCTGCTGTTGCTGCTCTTCTGCATGTCTGTCGTCACGATGATGTTCATTGCACGGTGTGGAATCAGTATGGACAGCCACGGCACCCACCAAGGTGGACTACCAGTGTCGCTACGAAACTCACCTGGAGAGAAGGCGCTTAAAGAGGTATATCATTCTTGTTGTCGTCTCATTGTATATAGATGGTGTGAGCATTCAGTTGTTTTTGTTACTGCAAGTTCCAAGCTAAGAAACCTTAATCTACTCTGTACTGAAGACGTTTAACCACAGAAGTCCTTGAGCAGCTTTTGTAAGCCGCTAGTGACTGTAAACCTGCATCTACGGTAGAGCCCTAATTACTACGCATCTTCAGCTGATGCAAACATTTAACAACCGTTCTACGTGTAGCTCATGTACACATACTAGCTTGTGTTAGGGGCTTAGTGGTCAACAAGTCACACATCTGGGCAAAGGTTCCACGCACGCACTTGGTGGTGAAAACGTTTCTCTTCGAGTCGGTTGTGTCCTCAAGTCATTATGCTCCCCTGGATCTGTATAGTGAGACCCGATTTATAGCCCTTTCGGATAGCGGCAGCAAACAGAAGGTCTCATGTTCCATGTGCGCACGTTAAATAATATTTTGCAGCTAAAACTTGAAAAGTGTGGACCAAAATGGCCGTTGACTAGGCAAAATTGTTAAACAATTAAAAGTCTATTCATGTCGTGGTATCGGGTGGTCAGGCATATCAATCTCAACGTGACGCAATGCATCATACTCATTTAATAGATGCGCGTAGAAAAAGGAGAAAATACTACATTACTTGAGCTGCTCTAGAGCTTTAAGCTAATCTAGAGCTTTAGATCTTGTACGGCTTTAGCTGCTGTAGACCTTTAGCAAATCTAAAGCTTTAGATACGATGTACACTTTTAGATAACACGTACCTTTAGCTGCTCTAGACCTTTAGATATTGTACATGTTTAACTGCTCTATACCTTTAGATATTGTACATGTTTAGCTGCTCTTTACCTTTAGTTACTGTACATGTTTAGCTGCTCTTTACCTTTAGTTACTGTACATGTTTAGCTGCTCTATACCTTTAGATACTGTACATGTTTAGCTGCTCTATACCTTTAGATACTGTACATGTTTAGCTGCTCTTTACCTTTAGATACTGTACATGTTTAGCTGCTCTATACCTTTAGTTACTGTACATGTTTAGCTGCTCTATACCTTTAGATACTGTACATGTTTAGCTGCTCTTTACCTTTAGTTACTGTACATGTTTAGCTGCTCTTTACCTTTAGATACTGTACAAGTGTAGCTGTTCTATACCTTTAGATACTGTACATGTTTAGCTGCTCTATAGAATTAACTACTGTACATCTTTAATTACTGTGCGTGTACTCCCTCAACTATTGTACACAGGTAGCTACTGCAGAGCCCTAACTACTGTACACCTTTAGTTTTACACCTTTGGTTACTGTAGACCTTTGTTAGCACTTAGTGACTTAACTTGTGAGCATGCAAGGAGGACGTTTCTCAGAATGTTATTTCCCAAACAAAATCAGCAACCATGGACTGCTCAAATGTGTAAAATGGCGGAGATACACGCACAGGCGCGCGCACACGCACACACATCAGGCATACACACGTACACACCACACACACAGACAGTGATAACAAAAGAGATGGAGCTGGATTGGTTAATTTCTCAGAAGAAATACAAGAACATTCTCCAGAGCTGCTCTACCCCAGGAGCATGCGCAAGAGAGCAAAACGAAGACAAAGCAATGACTAATAAGTGAAATTAAATGATAGTGAAATAAACCAATTGCCAAGAGAGCTGAGTACTTTGATACAACAGAGTTTAATTATCTCCATTGTGTGGAGACAAATATTAATACTTGAATATTATTATGGAGGGAACCTTCCGAGGCGATAGATCAGCGAATTATTTCAGGGGATGAGGTTTGTTTACAACACTCGGAAAAAAATCACAAATAATCAACAAAGGAAATAAACAACTATATAGCTTTGTGATGGATAGCACAATAAGTAAAAAGTGAAGAACCCTGTCACGCCAAGTGGTATATAGGGAATATGGTGTTAGTGACCATAATTTTACAGACCTTCGGCACACGATTTTTGGGGTAATGTGGTCGGTATTACGCCCGTGCCGCTTTACTTTCCCAGAAAAAATCCGGTATCCATTTAAGGCTTGATAAACCCGGAAGCCGTCGATCAGGATCGAACCCGACCTCTTGACCTTTGTAGTCCAGATCACTAACCACTATGCTGTCACGGCTCCCGGATAGTACAATCATTCTGTAATAAATCCTCTTTTGTTAACGCCGACTTTGGATTTAAAATTGACCAGATAAGTTTATTAAGAACGCGTGTTGTGATCCTGGCCATCTCTTGAAGCTGTACATTTATAATTGAATCAGTTTAAAACTCTTCTATTACCAGACCCATCTGGCACAGAAAGGTAGAAGCAGACAGATAAACAGTGTGGATCAGACAGATGAATAGTGTGGAGCAGACAGAGGAATAGTGTATAGCACACAGATGAATAGTGTGGAACAGACAGATGAAAAGTGTGGAGCAGATGAATAGTGTTCAGCCGACAGATGAATAGTGTAGAGCAGACAGATGAATAGTGTGGAGCAGACAGATGAATAGTGTGGAGCAGACAGGTGAATAGTGTGGAGCAGACAGATGAATAGTGTGGAGCAGACAGATGAATAGTGTGGAGCAGACAGATGAATAGTGTGGAGCAGACAGGTGAATAGTGTGGAGCAGACAGATGAATAGTGTGGAGCAGACAGATGAATAGTGTGAACAGACAGATGAATAGTGTGAACAGACAGATGAATAGTATGGAGCAGACAGGTGAATAGTGTGGAGCAGACAGATGACTAATGTGCAGCTGACAGATGAATTGTGTGCATCAGACAGATGAATAGTGTGGAGCAGACAGGTGAATAGTGTGGAGCAGACAGGTGAATAGTGTGGAGCAGACAGATGAATAGTGTGGAGCAGACAGATGAATAGTGTGGAGCAGACAGATGAATAGTGTGGAGCAGACAGGTGAATAGTGTGGAGCAGACAGATGAATAGTGTGGAACAGACAGATGAATAGTGTGAACAGACAGATGAATAGTGTGAACAGACAGATGAATAGTGTGGAGCAGACAGGTGAGCAGTGTGGAGCAGACAGGTGAACAGTGTGGAGCAGACAGGTGAATAGTGTGGAGCAGACAGGTGAGCAGTGTGGAGCAGACAGGTGAATAGTGTGGAGCAGACAGGTGAGCAGTGTGGAGCAGACAGGTGAACAGTGTGGAGCAGACAGGTGAGCAGTGTGGAGCAGACAGGTGAACAGTGTGGAGCAGACAGGTGAGCAGTGTGGAGCAGACAGATGAATAGTGTGGAACAGACAGATGAATAGTGTGAAACAGACAGATGAATAGTGTGGATCAGACAGATGAATAGTGTGGAGCAGACAGATGAATAGTGTGGAGCAGACAGATGAATAGTGTGAACAGACAGATGAATAGTGTGGAGCAGACAGATGAATAGTGTGGAACAGACAGATGATTAGTGTGGAGCAGACAGATGAATAGTGTGGAGCAGACAGATGAATAATGTGGAGCAGACAGATGAATAGTGTATAGCACACAGATGAATAGTGTGGAACAGACAGATGAAAAGTGTGGAGCAGATGAATAGTGTTCAGCCGACAGATGAATAGTGTGGAGCAGACACACGAATAGTGTGGAGCAGACAGATGAATAGTGTATAGCACACAGATGAATAGTGTGGAACAGACAGATGAAAAGTGTGGAGCAGATGAATAGTGTTCAGCCGACAGATGAATAGTGTGGAGCAGACAGATGAATAATGTGGAGCAGACAGGTGAGCAGTGTGGAGCAGACAGGTGAGCAGTGTGGAGCAGACAGGTGAACAGTGTGGAGAAGACAGGTGAATAGAGTGGAGCAGACAGATGAATAGTGTGAACAGACAGATGAATAGTGTGGAGCAGACAGATGAATAGTGTGGAACAGACAGATGAATAGTGTGGAACAGACAGATGAATAGTGTGGATCAGACAGATGAATAGTGTGGAGCAGACAGATGAATAGTGTGGAGCAGACAGATGAATAGTGTGGAACAGACAGATGAATAGTGTGGAACAGACAGATGAATAGTGTGGATCAGACAGATGAATAGTGTGGAGCAGACAGATGAATAGTGTGGAGCAGACAGATGAATAGTGTGGAGCAGACAGATGAATAGTGTGGAGCAGACAGATGAATAGTATGGAGCAGACAGATGAATAGTGTGGAGCAGGCAGATGAATAGCGTGGAACAGACAGATGAATAGTGTGGAACAGACAAATGAATAGTGTGGAACAGACAGATGAATAGTGTGGAACAGACAGATGATTAGTGTGGATCAGACAGATGAATAGTGTGGAACAGACAAATGAATAGCGTGGAACAGACAGATGAATAGTGTGGAACAGACAAATGAATAGTGTGGAACAGACAGATGAATAGTGTGGAACAGACAGATGAATAGTGTGGAACAGACAGATGAATAGTGTGGAACAGACAGATGATTAGTGTGGAGCAGACAGATGAATAGTGTGGAGCAGACAGATGAATAGTGTGGAACAGACAGATGAATAGTGTGGAGCCGACAGATGAACAGTGTGGAGCAGACAGATGAATAGTGTGGAGCAGACAGATGAATAGTGTGGAACAGACAGATGAATAGTGTGGAGCAGACAGATGAATAGTGTGGATCAGACAGATGAATAGTGTGGAACAGACAGATGATTAGTGTGGAGCAGACAGATGAATAGTGTGGAGCAGACAGATGAATAGTGTGGAACAGACAGATGAATAGTGTGGAACAGACAGATGAATAGTGTGGAGCAGACAGATGAATAGTGTGGAGCCGACAGATGAACAGCTCTTTATCCCTTGTGTTGGGCGCTACAAAGCGTAACGCTGCTGACTACATTGTAATCCTGTGGTCAAGGAAAGATAATTCGGCTGCGGCGATACACTTATATTTACAAATAAAACTAACATTTAATATAACAATGTTGGGGGGGGGGGGGGTTAAACGACTGTGAGGTCTAGAGGTATGCCGTTCACTCCTGGACAAGAACGTCTTGGGTTGGAGTCTCACCACAAGCGGTGGAAATGTTTTCAAAGAACGAATCCGTGGTTTCGTAGTGGTTTTACCATCCCCTGGTCTCTGGTGTTGTGAATCTCAATATCTAGCCCTCTCTGATAATGTCACAAAAACATGAAGTCCCGTGTGCATGCTGCGCATGTGACACAACTCTTGACAGTTGAAAATAAAATAAAAAATGAGACCAAAGATCCCTGCTGCCGGGCACAATTGATGGGAAAAGGAAAAATTCTTCCCAAAATGTGAAAACTGTCAAACGGTAAAAATTATGTGAGTACCTCTGATGGCGGAGGATATCTGCCAATATGGCGGGGTGGGGAAACACTTGGTCGCACATCTGCAGCTGTAATACAAAAACCGGCAAAAGTTATATTCACGCAAAATTCAATTCCTCGAGTCATCGCTAGGGATGTAAAGCTGGTGTAAGCAAACAAACTTGAAGTAAACAAACTTGAAGTAAACAAACTTGAAGTAAACAAACATGAAGTAAACAAACCTGAAGCAAACAAACTTGAAGTAAACAAACTTGAAGCAAACAAACTTGAAGTAAACAAACTTGAAGCAAACAAACTTGAAGCAAACAACCTTGAAGTAAACAAACTTGAAGCAAACAAACTTGAAGCAAACAAACTTGAAGTAAACAAACTTGAAGCAAACAAACTTGAAGTAAACAAACTTGAAGCAAACAAACTTGAAGCAAACAAACTTGAAGTAAACAAACTTGAAGCAAACAAACTTGAAGTAAACAAACTTGAAGCAAACAAACTTGAAGTAAACAAACTTGAAGCAAACAAACTTGAAGCAAACAACCTTGAAGTAAACAAACTTGAAGCAAACAAACTTGAAGCAAACAAACTTGAAGCAAACAAACTTGAAGCAAACAACAGTGTGTCAATAACGTTTAGACAACCATCAGCATATTGTTGAATGCATTTATTTCTGTAATTTATTGATTGCAGGTGATGAGAAGGAAAGAAGTGGAGCACAGTAGAGACAAGTCATGCTGCAGGAGAAAGTTCGATCTCTGGAGAACCAGCTGGCCAAGGTAAGGCTGTTGTCAAGCAACGATATTTGTATTTTTGTTTTTGGTTACGTCAACTGGTTTGGTTGCATCAACTAGTATGGTTGCACCAACTGGTTTTGTTGCATCAACTAGTATGGTTACACCAACTGGTTTGTTTGCATCAACTAGTATGGTTACACCAACTGGTTTGGTTGCATCAACTAGTATGGTTACACCAACTGGTTTGGTTGCATCAACTAGTATGGTTACATCAACTGGTTTGGTTGCATCAACTACTCTGGTTACACTAACTGGTTTGGTTGCATCAACTAGTCTGGTTACACCAACTGGTTTGGTTGCATCAACTACTCTGGTTACACTAACTGGTTTGGTTGCACCAACTACTCTGGTTACACCAAATGGTTTGGTAGCATCAACTACTCGGGTTACACCAACTGGTTTGGTTGCATCAACTAGTATGGTTGCATCAACTGGTTTGGTTGCATCAACTAGTATGGTTACACCAACTGGTTTGGTTGCATCAACTAGTCTGGTTACACCAACTGGTTTGGTTGCATCAACTACTCTGGTTACACTAATTGGTTTGGTTGCATCAACTACTCTGGTTGCACCAACTGGTTTGGTTGCATCATCTACTCTGGTTACACCAACTGGTTAGGTTGCATCAACTACTCGGGTAACACCAACTGGTTTGGTTGTATCAACTAGTATGGTTACATCAACTGGTTTGGTTGCATCAACTACTCTGGTTACATCAACTACTCTGGTTACATCAACTGGTTTGTTTGCATCAACTAGTCTGGTTGCATTAACTGGTTTGGTTGCATCAACTAGTCTGGTTGCATCAACTGGTTTGGTTGCATCAGCTAGTCTGGTTATACCAACTTGTCTGGTTACATCAACTGGTTTGGTTATACCAACTAGTATGGTTACACCAATTGGTTTGGTTGCATCAACTAGTATGGTTACATCAACTGGTTTGGTTGCATCAACTACTCTGGCTACATCAAATGGTGATGCGTAATGGTGGTCGATGTAGCGTGGAGGTTTAAGGTGATCGCCGCAAATCACATTTCTTTCCAGTAATCCCTGATATCAAGGTACAAGAAATCGAGTGCCTAGTCAAATCGGACAAAAGACGGGAACCTTGTTCCAATTGCGCACCTAAAAATCACTTTTCATAACAGAAAATCTAACATTATTCTGCTTCAGGCCGGACATCTATATAACCTACCCAAGTGGAAAGACACAAACATACTCTCTTACAGATGGAGAAAGATGCACGCATTTTAGAGCAGAAGCAAAGACACTTCACACAGCCATACAAACTCTCAACACACAAGAGTACCAATATCCACAAATTGCCATTCACACCACTGCAAAAATCAGTCATACAATTAACCAACACGGAACTGGAGTCATCAGTCGCTGGACACTTCGCTACTTGCTGAAGAGGGGATCTGAACACCCATGGACATGTTCGGAATGCAATGATGATGACCCACTAATAACTCAATAACTCAGTCATACACGCAATGTTAAGCTCAAAACAGGACAGGCTCATTTAAGAAATATTTAAAAAAAAAACAACATATGGTCGCTTTCAGAAAAAACAGAGTTGGACCTACAATTAATTCCAGCACATTCTGACATCCCTGGAAATGAGAAAGTAGATGAACTCACAAAAACAGATGGAAGCCTTCAACAGTCCAACCAACCCCAGAGCCTGAAATAAATCAAAACAATCCTGAAGCAAGCTGGGAAAACAGAACGGAGGAAGCTGCAAGGAAAATATGAGCCAGAACATGACAGCCTAAACAAACTTAGCAGACATGAGCAGACCAAGATATTCAGATTCAGAACAGGTCATTGTGACATCAGAGCACATCTACACAATATATGACTCAGTGACGTTGCAACACGTTACTGCGGAGCAACCAAAGCATACACTACACGGCTGCTGCACTCTAAACACCATTAGAGCATAAATACGGCCCACAGAAACAAGCCCACATGACAAGTTATGGAGAACCGCAAACACACCATCTTGTTCGTGACCGAAGCTGGTCTAAATATCTAAATCAGCAATGACTGATCGCTGAAGAAGAAGAAGAAATGGGAAACAACAAATCACTGCTGAAGGTGTGCTTGAATTACTGACCTTCGTTAGAAATGAACAATGTTGTTAAGCTGAAGATGAGCTATGTAAGCGGAAATGTCCTTGTCATTTGGTGTTTCTGTCCACCATCGTATTTTATTGTCTACAACTGTTTGTCCATGTATGTAAAGTCTACATTAGAACTCTAGGAGGGGTGTTATGTCTAGAGATCTCCGGCCTTACATCACAGCAGACAGACAACTATCTGTCATTCGAACCACTCTATGATAAGAAGATATAGAACAGTGAGAAAAGATGCAAAACAGTTTAAAAGAGCGGCTTGCTAGAATATCAGACACAGAACTGGTACGCGACTGTAGAGATAAAAGTTGTAGAGAGACATGATCACCTATGCCAGGAGGTGTGGTACTTAATGAAGGTGATGACAATGATTGAGTTATTGAGTTATTTGCGGATCATCATCATTGCACTCTGAACATGTCCATAGGTGATCAGATCCCCTACTCGGCAAGTCTCGCAGTGTCCAGCGACTGACGACTCCAGTTCTGTGTTGGTTGATGAGTCTTCTTACTGGCCCAGTATATACATTGTTGACGATGATATCACTCGATATGACTTTCTAACTCGCGATAATGCAAAGTGAACGTTGGACTTTTCCAAATGTCGATGCAGAAACAACAAAACGTTCATGGGGGGCCTCTAAGGGACTAGGTTATCTTGACTTCGCCGCTATTCTTGCTTGCATGCACAAACAACATGAGACACGCCTGGCATCCCAAATATAGGATATGTAACACCGGCCTGTGTCAATGCGGCCTAGAATGTATGAGAGCAGAACATGCTCTACAGGGCTGTTTCCGGCATGTAGACTTGAGGGTGAACAATGCGGTCTTGATCTACCGCCCACGATGCAAGATTGTATCTGTAAGGCGGCACTGAGATCCTCAAACAGACCACACAATTCATCTGTCTGGAATTCCCGTACATTTTGAACTTAGAAGAGAAAAAAGATATTGCTGAAACATTAATGGCATCAGCAATGTAATAATCCCACCCTACACTGACTGACTGACTGACTGACTGACTGACTGACTGACTGATGACTGACTGACTGACTGACTGACTGACTGACTGACTCACTCACTCACTCACTCACTCACTCACTCACTCACTCACTCACTCACTCACTCACTCACTCACTCACTCACTCACTTAATCACTCTCTCACTCACTCACTCACTCACTCACTCACTCACTCACTCACTCACTCACTCACGTTCGCACACTCGAACTCGCTCACACTCTCGCTAGCACAATTGCTCCATCACTCACTCACACGCTCACTCACTCACAAACATTCACACACACTCGCACCCGCTTACGCCCATACGTCTGCACATACATGCACATATTAACACTCACATGAACACACATCCACACCAACTCAGCCACTCCTACTCACACACTCCCACATCCACTCTTCCACACACACACACGCACGCAAATAAGCAACAACAAAAAAACAAACATTCAGTTTCCACATGATCCCTCAAGAAAATTCTCGCGTTTTCCTATTTCAGTTTTTTTATGACCTCAACTGTCCTTGGCCGAGTCACTTTCCCATCAGATCTATAGAAACTCAACATGACCTCAACTGTCCTTGGCCGAGTCACTTTCCCATCAGATCTATAGAAACTCAACATGACCTCAACTGTCCTTGGCCGAGTCACTTTCCCATCAGATCTATAGAAACTCAACATGACCTCAACTGTCCTTGGCCGAGTCACTTTCCATCAGATCTATAGAAACTCAACATGACCTCAACTGTCCTTGGCCGAGTCACTTCCCATCAGATCTATAGAAACTCAACATGACCTCAACTGTCCTTGGCCGAGTCACTTTCCCATCAGATCTATAGAAACTCAACATGACCTCAACTGTCCTTGGCCGAGTCACTTTCCCATCAGATCTATAGAAACTCAACATGACCTCAACTGTCCTTGGCCGAGTCACTTTCCCATCAGATCTATAGAAACTCAACATGACCTCAACTGTCCTTGGCCGAGTCACTTTCCCATCAGATCTATAGAAACTCAACATGACCTCAACTTTGCTTGGCCGAGTCACTTTCCCATCAGATCTATAGAAACTCAACATGACCTCAACTTTGCTTGGCCGAGTCACTTTCCCATCAGATCTATAGAAACTCAACATGACCTCAACTTTGCTTGGCCGAGTCAGTTTCACATCAGTTCTATAGAAACTCAACATGACCTCAACTGTCCTTGGCCGAGTCACTTTCCCATCAGTTCTATAGAAACTCAACATGACCTCAACTGTCCTTGGCCGAGTCACTTTCCCATCAGTTCTATAGAAACTCAACATGACCTCAACTGTCCTTGGCCGAGTCACTTTCCCATCAGATCTATAGAAACTCAACATGACCTCAACTTTGCTTGGCCGAGTCAGTTTCACATCAGTTCTATAGAAACTCAACATGACCTCAACTGTCCTTGGCCGAGTCACTTTCCCATCAGTTATATAGACACTCAACATGACCTGTGCTTGCGTTCGTTCTTTGGTTACTGATCCAGCGAATCATGAATCTCTCTGGCCATTGCTTAAATGCCCTGTGCATACCGACATACAAAAGACCGCGAAACAAAGAGCCCCGTTACACCACGTGGTGTATAAGGAATATGATGTTAGTCCCCATTTTTATAGACCTTCTGCACATTATTTTTGGGGTAATGTATTCGGTATTACGCCCGTGCCGCTTTACTTTCCAAGTAAAAAAATTCAGTACCAATTTAAGGCTGGGTGATCCTGGAAGCCACCGATCAAGATCAAACCCTGACTCTTGTCATGTAGTGTTTTCCAGGCCACTATCTACTTAGCTATCGCAGCCTTTTTGGTAGAGACATGCTGTATGCTGACGTGGAGAATCGCTTTCTCCAAACCAACGTTTATCACCATGACTTTTTATCTCATTTCTGAGATGGGCTTGGAACAGGGCGGGGTGTGAAATCCGTCAGACTGGAGAATAGGGACCGCATGCCCAGGTCAGTCGTCGAAAAGGGTTCATGTCAGAGTTTTTTTTTTTTCATTCTCGATAAACAAAAAAACACTGAATAAGAAAAAGAGAAATGTCAATTCAAATATGGGACATACATTAACGAATATGCTTCGCTCTAACATACTGTCGGCATGTCAGTTCAAATATGGGACATAAATTAGCGACTATTATTCGCTCTAACATACTGTCGGCATGTCAATTCAAATATAGGACATAAATTAGCGACTATGCTTCACTCTAACATACTGTCGGCAATCCAAAGTTGACAGCGCTAGTTTACCACAGCCAATAGTAAAATGCTGGTTACGTCTAACTTCTTTATTTTTGTTGTATTAAAGCTTTCGTTTACTTCTTGGCGAAGCACGACCCATTCAACCTTAGACTAAGTCCTTCAGGTTATATTAGACCGCAATTGCCAAACAAAATTAAAAGTGAAAATCTTCTAACAAGTATTCTTGTATAACTTCTCTAAAGCACGTCCCTAAGTTTTTCAAGAGAAAGGCACAACAATGACCTGTACCTCTCAGGAAGTAACTAAAAACTAGTACAACTTTATCTTCGTTTCTAATTCCGCGAAGTAGAGTTCTAGTTTCTTCTCAACCACAGACAACACATGCACATTTAACTCTTTCAGTAGGGAAGCCTTTTATCGAGGCAACGGAAGAAATTTCACAGACAAAATTGTTCATAGTTTTAAGGCTCAATCTACATATTTATCTAACATGTAACATATTATATATGAATTGTTAGATAATTGAACAAGGTATTAGATTTCACCAATACAAAGATGATACAAGACATGTAAAAAGAATATGGTTTGATGACGGTTCACACTAATCAAATTGCGAGTGGTGCACTCTGCGGCGAAACGTACGCGGCCGAAATCGGCATGGCGCAAAGTGCGGCGAAACGTATTGAAAGAGTTAATACATTTTTACAAATGCGTTACTAGTAACAGCCATACAACGTTACTTTACGTAAAACATTTACTGAGTTATAATGTAGCACAAAGCAATTAAGACATTAAAGAATCTAAACATTAAGAAAAACTGGTTCATAAACAACTGAAAGGGGAAAAAAAAGCTACACTACTGCGACACATAAAATGTCACAGTGTTCTGGAAAGAACAATAGTGAAAGCATAGTTCCAGGATTACAAGACAGGGGTAGATCACGAAGGTGGGTTCACGCAGGGCAGGATTTAATCTTGGTGAGGCCCTGTCATAAATTAAACGTTAAGGTCTTTAAAAAAAAATAGCACCAGAAAATGTGTTAAATATATTATAACAGAAATAAACTTGAAGCACCCTTGTAAGTCCTTAAGCTGGAGCTTATTTGGCCTGGGCCTTTATCCAGTTCTCGTTTGAAGGCGCTAAAATGTCATTTAAGATGACAGAAGTACGAGATCTTGCTAGACACATAAGTTCCTTTAGATGAGCTACAATGAGTGCAGCGACCTGCCAAAAACACGCAGCCTGACGACCATGACTGTAGCGTGGGTTCAGATCTGATAGGTCATGAGGTCACACCGCCCAGAGCTGGCTCAGCCCCTATTACTTATTAGTTTGTTGGTAACACATTGAGATTTACAAATGTTTTCTTTTAGCTCAGACGTCGACTTCTCATTTCATCCTCTTCTTGTTTGCGTTCACCCGACGACATTTGGTCCTCTGCATCGTCAGACCGTTAAAGAGCAGTGGAACAGTTGAGTTATGTTATTGTTTCCATTAAAACTATATCTGCACCTTTCGCCCAATATATCCAACCTCGGTATGACATTTCTTTATCCACGGGTTGCCATCCTTTCACCAGTGTCCATTAACGGCTGAATGAACCCGGTAGACTTCAAACATGCACGGGCATTTAGAATATATTTTGTCTATGACATCACTTTAGTCAAATGCCATGCGAGGTCTATGTTTCATTGAAATCCCCACCCTCCCCTTTCCCACCTACTTCAAACTGAAATCCGGAACACGTGACTTTGGTGTAAAATAAAAGACCTGCCTTCCTTCTTTCGGGCATCTTGTAACCTTAGCTACAGCACAGGACGCACACGTTTCCTGCCAGGAAGTGACGTACAACTCAAGTTCCCACGCTTGTTATAAAGTCAAAAACATGGGAAAGGACGAGCACAATTATCTATATGCTTCGATCACTGCCGCCATCTTGACGACCACATTTAACTGTCACTTCCAGTGAAGTTCAAATTCGTTTTCTTCGGTTCTTTTATCAGTTCACAAGTTCCTGTGCTGAGAAAAAAAAAATGGAAAGTTCTTAAGACTGCCATGATTTGCATTTTACAATGCAGCTCTTGTGACGTTTGATATTAATATTCCACATGTTTGTTTTTCGTTGCAATTATTCATTTCTATTGTCTTGTTGCCTCAAAGAAGAAATAAGAAATTCGGGTCAGTGCATTGTAGAAACTGTCATTCATTGATGTACGCCGTAAAATGTGCTACTCATCGTGATATGATCTACTCGTTTTGATATGTGCTACTCGTAGTGATATTGGCTATTCGTCTTATTATGAATCACTCGTTGCAATATGAACTACTCGTCGTGACATGAAATAGTCGCGATATGAGCTACTCGTGATATGAACTACTCGTCGTGATATGAACTACTCGTGATATGAACTACTCGTCGTGATATGAACTACTCGTGATATGAACTACTCGTGATATGAACTACTCGTCGTGATATGAACTACTCGTCGTGATATGAACTACTCGTCTTGATATGAACTACTCGTGATATGAACTACTCGTGATATGAACTACTCATCGTGATATGAACTACTCGTGATATGAACTACTCGTCGTGATATGAACTACTCGTCGTGATATGAACTACTCGTCGTGATATGAACTACTAGTCGTGATATGAACTACTCGTGATATGAACTACTCGTCGTGATATGAACTACTCGTGATATGAACTACTCGTGATATGAACTACTCGTCGTGATATGAACTACTCGTGATATGAACTACTCGTGATATGAACTACTAGTCGTGATATGAACTACTCGTGATATGAACTACTCGTCGTGATATGAACTACTCGTGATATGAACTACTCGTGATATGAACTACTAGTCGTGATATGAACTACTCGTGATATGAACTACTCGTTGTGATATGAACTACTCGTGATATGAACTACTCGTGATATGAACTACTCGTCGTGATATGAACTACTCGTGATATGAACTACTCGTGATATGAACTACTCGTCGTGATATGAACTACTCGTGATATGAACTACTCGTGATATGAACTACTCGTTGTGATATGAACTACTCGTGATATGAACTACTCGTTGTGATATGAGCTACTCGTCGTGATATGAGCAACTCTTCGTGATATGAGCTACTCGTCGTGATATGAGCAACTCTTCGTGATATGAGCTCTCGTCGTGATATGAGCTACTCGTCGTGATATGAACTACTCGTGATATGAACTACTCGTTGTGATATGAGCTACTCGTCGTGATATGAGCTACTCGTCGTGATATGAGCTCTCGTCGTGATATGAGCAACTCTTCGTGATATGAGCTACTCGTTGTGATATGAGCTACTCGTCGTGATATGAGCAACTCTTCGTGATATGAGCTACTCGTCGTGATATGAGCTCTCGTCGTGATATGAGCAACTCTTCGTGATATGAGCTACTCGTTGTGATATGAGCTACTCGTCGTGATATGAGCAACTCTTCGTGATATGAGCAACTCTTCGTGATATGAGCAACTCTTCGTGATATGAGCAACTCTTCGTGATATGAGCTACTCGTTGTGATATGAGCTACTCGTCGTGATATGAGCAACTCTTCGTGATATGAGCAACTCTTCGTGATATGAGCAACTCTTCGTGATATGAGCTACTCGTCGTGATATGAGCAACTCGTCGTGATATGAGCAACTCTTCGTGATATGAGCAACTCTTCGTGATATGAGCAACTCTTCGTGATATGAGCTACTCGTCGTGATATGAGCTACTCGTCGTGATATGAGCAACTCTTCGTGATATGAGCTACTCGTCGTGATATGAGCAACTCTCGTGATATGAGCAACTCTTCGTGATCTGAGCTACTCGTCGTGATATGAGCTACTCGTCGTGATATGAGCAACTCTTCGTGATATGAGCAACTCTTCGTGATATGAGCAACTCTTCGTGATATGAGCAACTCTTCGTGATATGAGCAACTCTTCGTGATATGAGCAACTCTTCGTGATATGAGCTTTTTATTTGTTTTATCACCTTCTAGGTTTCCCTTTCCGTTTTCAATATTTACAATTTCGTCATTTTGGAAATTCTTATTTCCTTCTGTTGTTGTTGTATCTTGTCAGTGATGTTTACTGTAGGGTGGTGTTTACCGTAGGGGTGGTTTTTACTGTAGGGGGGTGCTTACTCTAGGGTGGTATTTGCTGTAGGGTGGTGTTTACTGTAGGGCGATGTCTACTGTAGGGTTATGTTTACGGTTGGGTGGTGTTTACTCAAGGGTGGTGTTTATTGTAGGGTGGTGTTTACTGTAGGGTGGTGTTTACAGTATGGTGATGTTTATTGCAGGGTGATGTTTACTGTAGAGTGGTGTTTACTGTAGGGTAGAGTTTACTGTAGCATGATGTCTACTGTAGAGTGGTGTTTACTGTAGGGTGGTGTTTACTGTAGGGTGATGTTTACTGTAGGGTGATGCTTACTGTAGGGTGGCGTTTACTGTAGGGTATGTTTACTGTAGGGTGATGTTTACTGTATGGTAGTGTTTACTGTAGGGTGATGTTTACTGTAGGGTGGTGTTTACTGTAGGGTGATGTTTACTATAAGGTGATATTTACTGTATGGTGATATTTACTGTAAGGTGATGTTACTGTAAGGTGATGTTTACTGGTGGGTAGTGTTTACTGTAGGTAGTGTTTACTGCAGGGTGATGTTTACTGTAGGGCAGTGTTTACTGTAGGGTGATGTTTACTGTAGGGTAGTGTGTACTGTAGGGTGATGTTTACTGTAGGGTGGTGTTTACTGTAAGGTGATGTTTACGGTATGGTGATGTTTACTGTAGGGTGATGTTTACTGTAGGATGGTGTTTACTGAAAGGTGATGTTTACTTTAGGGTAGTGTTTACTGTAGGGTGATGTTTACTGTAGGGTAGTGTTTACTGTAGGGTGATGTTTACTGTAGGGTGGTGTTTACTGTAGGTTAGTGTTTACTGTAGGGTAGTGTTTACTGTATGGTGATGTTTACTGTAGGGTGATGTTTACTGTAGGGTGGTGTTTACTGTAGGGTAGTGTTTACTGTAGGGTGATGTTTACTGTAGGGTGATGTTTACTGTAGGGTGATGTTTACTGTAGGGTGATGTTTACTGTAGGTAGTGTTGACTGTAGGGTAGTATTTACTGCAGGGTGATGTTTACTGCAGGGTGATGTTTACTTTAGGGTGGTGTTTACTGTAGGGTGGTGTTTACTGTAGGGTGATGTTTACTGCAGGGTAGTGTTTACTGTAGGGTAGTGTTTACTGTAGGGTAGTATTTACTGTAGGGTAGTGTTTACTGTAGGGTGATGTTTACCGTACGGTAGTGTTTACTGTAGGGTGATGTTTACTGTAGGGTGATTTTTACTGTAGGGTAGTGTTTACTGTAGGGTGATGTTTACTGTCGGGTGATGTTTAATGTAGGGTGATGTTTACTGTAGGGTGATGTTTACTGTAGGGTAGTGTTTACTGTAGGGTGATGTTTACTGTAGGGTAGTGTTTACTGTAGGGTGATGTTTACTGTAGGGTGGTGTTTACTGTAGGGTAGTGTTTACTGTAGGGTAGTGTTTACTGTAGGGTGATGTTTACTGTAGGGTGATGTTTACTGTAGGGTAGTGTTTACTGTAGGGTAATGTTTACTGTAGGGTGATGTTTACTGTAGGGTGATGTTTACTGTAGGGTAGTGTTTACCGTAGGGTGATGTTTACTGTAGGGTAATGTTTACTGTAGGGTAATGTTTACTGTAGGGTAGTGTTTACTGTAGGGTGATGTTTACTGTAGGGTGATGTTTACTGTAGGGTAATGTTTACTGTAGGGTAGTGTTTACTGTAGGATGATGTTTACTGTAGGGTGATGTTTACTGTAGGGTAGTGTTTACTGTAGGGTGATGTTTACTGTAGGGTGATGTTTACTGTTGTGTAATGTTTACTGTAGGGTAATGTTTACTGTAGGGTAGTGTTTACTGTAGGGTGATGTTTACTGTAGGGTAATGTTTACTGTAGGGTAGTGTTTACTGTCGGGTGATGTTTACTGTGGGGTAGTGTTTACTGTAGGGTAGTGTTTACTGTAGGGTAGTGTTTACTGTAGGGTGATGTTTACTGTGGGGTAGTGTTTCCTGTAGGGTGATGTTTACTGTAGGGTGATGTTTACTTTAGGGTGATGTTTACTGTAGGGTATTGTTTACTGTAGGGTGATGTTTACTTTAGGGTGATGTTTACTGTAGAGTGATGTTTACTGTAGGGTGATGTTTACTTTAGGGTGATGTTTACTGTAGGGTGATGTTTACTGTAGGGTGATGTTTACTTTAGGGTGATGTTTACTGTAGGGTGATGTTTACTTTAGGGTGATGTTTACTGTAGGGTGATGTTTACTGTAGGGTGATGTTTACTGTAGGGTGATGTTTACTGCAGGGTAATGTTTACTGTATGGTGATGTTTACTGTAGGATGATGTTTACTGCAGGGTAATGTTTACTGTAGGGTAGTGTTTACTGTAGGGTGATGTTTACTGTAGGGTGGTGTTTACTGTAGGGTGGTGTTTACTGTAAGGTGATGTTTACTGTATGGTGATGTTTACTCTAGGGTAGTGTTTACTGTAGGGTAGTGTTTACTGTAGGGTAGTGTTTACTGTAAGGTGATGTTACTGTATGGTGATGTTTACTCTAGGGTAGTGTTTACTGTAGGGTAGTGTTTACTGTAGGGTAGTGTTTACTGTAGGGTGATGTTTACTGTAGGGTAGTGTTTACTGTAGGGTAGTGTTTACTGTAGGGTAGTGTTTACTGTAAGGTGATGTTTACTGTATGGTGATGTTTACTCTAGGGTAGTGTTTACTGTAGGGTAGTGTTTACTGTAGGGTAGTGTTTACTGTAAGGTGATATTTACTGTATGGTGATGTTTACTGTAGGGTGATGTTTACTACCGGAAGTGTCAAATGTATTATTTTTAAGCCTTACAAAATACTGTTTTCTGATATTTTCGCATTTTCTGTGTCTGCCGAAATGGAAGGATTGGGTTAGCTGGAGAAGGTTACATGTCTACTGCTGTCGCCACGTCGGGTACATGCAGATTAACTTTATATTCCTTGGAGAAATCCTTTGCCTTACCAAGAACCTCATCTGAAATTACCTGGCCAAATGCACTATCTCACCTGCCATTTCCTGAATGCAGTGGTTCTTTCTGTCTCAAATAAGGAAAAGTCTAATTTCGTCATCCAGTTATGACAAGAGTTATGTGATAGATGTCAGAAGATGAGAAAAGCAATGAACAATCTTGAGAGAGTGAAACTAAATATAGCACATTGTAAAGATGTTTGTTGAAGAGCTATGCTCCCCAGGTTTTGAAAGGTAAAAGAATAAGAAGTCACTCCTTCCTTTAATAACTAAGAAGAAAAAGACAATCCATTTCTTACAAGTTTGGTGCAGTGGTTTGAGCAGACACACTTTAAAAGTAGCAAGTGAAACAGAATTAACTCACAGCTCCATCTGTTCGTCTACATTTGTTTGAATGGGTCAAAGGTATCCATGGCTACATTCCAGAGCAATCGACGCGATTGTTAATTCCAGAATATAAAGAGAAAAACAAAACACGCTGAATCTTGTGTTCTTCACGAAATATTTATTGTCTTTTGAGTTTAATTTTAGAAACCGTAGGCAGCCACAAAATTGAGGTGAAATTCTGGCAAAAATAAATACAGAAATAGATGGCAACATTCAGTTTGTGGAATGGGGAAAGGGTGGACGGGTGAAAGAAAAGAAGAGAGGTGGGTCGTTGTACTTTAGTTTTGAGATTAAGGCGACCTTTCAAATGTACCCGGTTCAAATTCCAGGTGAAATTATCATGTTTTTTCCCACCTTTGTCAGGTCCTTATCTTATGGTGATCGAGTGATACTATTCTATTCCTATAGGAAATGGGTAATAAAAGTGCGTTCAGTGTTCACGTCTAGCAAGTAAACTGAGACAGAACAGCAGCAAGAACAACCTGGCTGTTTGTACTCAAAAGAACCCAGAAAAGCTCTTCACCTTTCTTTTTAGATACCGTTCCTTCTGGCGTAGGTGATCATGTCTCTCTACAACTTTCTGTATTAGCAGTTATAAGTTCTACTACGTCATTCTTTTAAACTTTTTCCTTGTTTCCCTCTGCCTTTTCTTATCTCAGTTTACCTTTGTGACAATTTGCTGCACCTGTCTGATCACATGACAAACGTTTGCTGGTTGTCTCAAACACTGACCAGCATTGTTCTTGTTTATCGTCCACCCGTTAAGTGGGTGTGGGTAGTTCACGGCAAGCCGCGATTATCTCCGATTTTCCTAAAACAAACATCCGTCTTTGGCAGGAGTGGTTTATCATCTGTCTTTTTGTTGCCATGGTAGTGTCCTTTGTAACCTACTCTGTTAGATTTCCAAATGTCAGAGGATATTTAACATACGCTAGGTGCACACGGAATATTATGTTTTTCATCGTTAACCAAGAGGGATAAAAACCTCGAATCCCATTACCCATAGTAAATCCACTAAGAGAGAAACTCCCATCGCCTGTTGCTGAATTTGAAGCAGGGACCTTACTGCCCAGAGTTTAACGTCTAGACCTTCCATGCCGCATGCCCGGCATCAGAATGTGATATTAACAGTAGATCCGAAATTGTCTCAGAGACCGTCGACATAATTATGAAGTGTGTGCTTTGTGCTGCGATTTTCATCATATCACAAACTAAAGAACATCTGAGTAGCTACTACACGCTGTCGAGTACGCTTGCACATCTAGTATGCCCTGAATATATGCCATTGATTACATCAGAAGGACAAGGACAGACACAGATATTACAATGAATAGACAAATAACCCCTATTAACTACTCTGTCCCTCCATGTGTTTACTCGCCTTGCAGTTGTCTGCTGGGCTTATTACTGCACCCAAACATTATATTAGCCACACACATTCATCTCAGCGGAATTCCCAGCGGAACTCCCGGTACAGTCAGTAATATTATAATCAAACTACCGGGCGTCCTGAATAACCACCGGACTCACATAATCCTGGAATTAGTACATTGCTGGTCAGAATGAATCCTCACCAATCACCATCAGGGGCGTTCTTCTCGAGAATGCATGGAAAAAGACCAAGAGGAAGACCCAGAAGAAGATCGATAAATGCAGTGATAGAGACATGTAATAACAAAGGAAATAAACTAATTCAGACAGTTCGGGCAGCTCAAGAACGACAAATGATATAAACCACGACACCTTTTAGGCATCAGTGAGAAAAATAAAAGAGAAGGAGTAAATCGCAGAACACAATAAACACATTTCTAGATGTCTAAACACCACTTCTGTTGTGGACCGACTACATCTGACATTTCTTAACATCTCATCTACTAGTAATCAGTAATACAGTACACAATCACATTTATTTTATACTGGTGCAGAGAAGATTCAGGAATGGGCTAACATCTGTTAAAACAAGGCCAGGAGCAGATTGCAATAGTGACCTGGTACCAGTAGTTGGAAATATGAGAATAAAAACTGCGGAAAACAGAAATCCCAAAGAAATATGAAATTTGAACAAGATATGTTTAAAGTGGATAGACAGATAAGTGAAATGGCATGGAAAACAGTCGACAAAAGAGTTGATACGATGCACTGTGGATAGAAGATTGTGGAAGGACATGATCGCCTACGCCAATCGGTATGGTACATGATGATGATTACTAGTAATTGCCTCATTATTAATTTGCTATCTGCTAGTTATTGTTCGTTATTGCTAATCTGTGCTCATCTCTACCTTTCTCTACTAAGCTCTTAGGTTTGTGTCTCTGCTCGTTGTTGCTCGCTGCTCCTCTTTTTTAATGGATCTGAGTGAGTCTTTTTCTATACTGGGCACTCCTTTTCACCCGCCTTCGTGTCTATCTATCCACGTTTATGGTTATATATATATTTAAATATTTCTTTACACCCACGTCTTATTGTTGGTCCTGTGTCTGTCCGCCAACATGTCCTGTAATATATATTTTCTTAAATATTTCGCCCACACAGCCTGGAGATTTTGGCTTACAACTACAATTTTTAATTACACCCATCATCACCACAAACCTGGGTGTCCGTTATTAAGTGCAAAATCGCTTTCCACGTTTACAGAGCTTTGTGTCGTAGGCTACAGCAGGCTGTTATGTCTTCTCGACTTATCCAATCGCGGCTTTTTTAGGTACCGAATTTGCTATCCCTCTTCCACATCAAATTGTTGAAGTGGAATTGCAATTTGATCAATTGTTTTACTGCTCCTGAATCCTACAATTTTGTTTTACTAATCTTGAATCCTACAAACTTGTTGAACTAATCCTTAATCCTGCGATTTTGTTTTACTGATCCTGCAATCAGCTGATTACGAAGAAAAAGAAAGAAATATAAATATAATATTTGTACATGACCGAGAAAGCGAGTGAGAGAGAGAGAGAGAGAGAGAGAGAGAGAGATGAAAGAGAGATGTAGACAAAGAGAGAGAGAGAGATGTAGGCAAAGAGAGAGAGAGAGAGAGAGAGAGAGATGTAGACAAAGAAAAAGAGAGGAGAGAGATATGTGGACAAAGAGACAGAGAGAGAGAGAAGCAGAGAGAGATATGTAGACAAAGAGAGATATGTAAACAAAGAGAGTGAGAAGGAGATAGAGATGTAAACAAAGAGAGAGAGAAGGAAAGAGAGAGGTAGACAAAGAGAGAGAGAAGGAGATAAAAAATGTAGACATAGGGAGAGATGTAAAAAAAGAAAGAGAGAAGGAGAGAGATGTAGACAAAGAGAGATAAAGAAAGAGAGACAAAGACGGAGGGTGGACAAAAAGGTAAGTACGATGCTTATACTCTAGTGTGTATACTCTAGTGTGTATACTCTAGTGCATTAAACTGAACTAGACTGAAGTACTTATATCGAGTTTGTCTGTGTTCTTACCCGCTTTTATTACAAATCAGTGGCCAGATGCTCGTTCTGTCTTCAGATAGGTCGAATCTAGAGCATCTGTCAGGGATTGAACAAAGGTCCGATTATCGCAAACCCAGAGTGCTACACACTGTACCACCGACACTTCAGAATGAGGAAAGAGAGGAAGAGAAAGAAGTGAACAACAGTCAATTAAAACTGTCGATAAACAAAGAACAACAAAAAATTCAAAGCAGAAATGATAAGAGAAAAAAAAATCACAAACTAGACATCAGCATAAGGGGAGGCAAATTTGTGGAAATCCAAACCTGCAGAAGTAATGGCACTTTGATGGACTTTAAAACAAACAAGGAAAATAAAATAACTGTTTTGCTGGGAGAGTTTGAAGATGTGAAGTTAATGTGTGTGTGCCTTTGATAATTAACCTCTTCACTAACGTCTCAACTCAAGTCATCCAGCTGTGACCACAAATAAACAAAACAATTTCGAAGTGTACATGTCGTGAATTGTCTGCGTGTAGACAATGGCGAATGAAGTGTTAGTTCACTTGAACCTGGTAGAACGGCTTCGAACATGTGTAGGAGTCAGGAATGGCTGAAGAACTGCTGTCTATGTTGTTCAACATTTTGTGAAGAAACCATTAACGGGGTTAGCGCGACTCCATCAACCGCTCATCAGGTCTGGCATAAAAAAACTCTACAGGGAACGGTGAGAGGTATATGATGCAGACACAGAGGAAGAACTTGAATGACAGCGTCTGCGGGAACGAATATCGGATTGGAAGGCACACAGAGTGTGATGAGAGACAGAGAAAGTTGGATGAGAAAGGTTGCGTACTTTGATGTACCCCAATGATTCACTAAGTCATGAAGTAGATAAAGACGCAATGAAATTATGAGAGAGAGAAAAAAAAAAAAAAAACAACAAAAAAAAACAATAGCTAGAAAATATGAAACATCGGGGAGACGTGAAATAAAAGGAGACGTTGATGCAGTTCGGAGAGTAAAACCCAATAGGATTTAGAATTGTCGGCCAAATATATAACTGCACATTGTTCTCGTAAAAATTAGATTTGGCTGTTCAAAGCAAATGCAAAACCTTCCTTACTTTGTGGCCCGGAAACGACTTGTTACGATTTTGTTGCGGTTCAACAGACACAGACACAAACACACACGCTATCACACCATAGGGTGGCTGGAAACAATCAGAAGCGCAGTGTTTTCTTTGGAGGAAAGTGTTTTCTTCTTACCTCTTCTTGTGGATCTTGGATCCCCTAACTCATTGACTAACGAGAACTGCAGCTTGCGGCAGGAATTAAAATCTGTTTTTTGTTTTGTGTTATTATTGTCGAGTTATTGTCTTGGCTTATCTAAAACACGACATATTTAATTATTGTCGAGTTATTGTCTTGACTTATCTAAAACACAACATATTTAATTATTGTCGAGTTATTGTCTTGGCTTATCTAAAACACGACATATTTAATTATTGTCGAGTTATTGTCTTGACTTATCTAAAACATGACATATTTAATTATTGTCGAGTTATTGTCTTGGCTTATCTAAAACACAACATATTTAATTATTGTCGAGTTATTGTCTTGGCTTATCTAAAACACAACATATTTAATTATTGTCGAGTTATAGTCTTGGCTTATCTAAAACACGACATATTTAATTATTGTCGAGTTATTGTCTTGGCTTATCTAAAACACACATATTTAATTATTGTCGAGTTATTGTCTTGACTTATCTAAAACACGACATATTTAATTATTGTCGAGTTATTGTCTTGGCTTATCTAAAACACAACATATTTAATTATTGTCGAGTTATTGTCTTGGCTTATCTAAAACACGACATATTTAATTATTGTTGTATTAGCGCCTTAGTTTTTTTTCCAAATGACATATCACATATTAAGATTTATTGTTGTTGTTATTGTTATTATGGATCCAGAAGCCTGCGAGCTGACGCCCTTTGGCCCAATGCCATAAAATGAAAAATAAAAAAGTTAATGATAAAGTAAAAAGTGGTATGGTAATAGATTCACGTAGGTGAGAAACAAAAACACAAATTAGAATTACGTTTCTGCCAAGGCCGTCAGCTTGAACAACAAACAACAACACACAATTATACAATAATATAATTGATACAATGTTTTATATATATATATATATCCTTATGTATGCTTGTGTTAATGTGTTAAACATCATCTCATCATCATCATGTGCCATACCGGTTGGCGTAGGCGATCATGTCCCTCCACAATCTTCTATCTACAGTGCATCGTATCAGTTCTGTTGTTGACTGTTTTCCATGCCATGACACCAAGCTATCCAGTATTTTCTCTCTTTGTCGTCCGCGATCACTCTTTCCTTTTATTTTGCCAGTTGTAATCAAGTATTCCAATTTTCCTCTTCTCATGATGTGCCCGAAAAATGTTGATTACTTCTTTCTGATGTTTTTTAAGAGCTCCCTTTTTGTGTTGGCCTCTTTGAGAACTTCCTCATTGGTCTTTTTAGCTGTCAAGGGAACATTCAACATTCTTCTGAGAAATCCCATCTCTGTGGCCTCTAATCGTCTTTTCATTTGTTTGTCTACTGTCCATGATTCGCTTCCATAGGTCAGAATTGGTTCTATACCCCACCGATGAACTCTCTTTCTCATTTCTATAAACAACAACACAAAAATATCTATCTATCTATTGTCCTTTCGAGCCGAAGACGGCACATAGGGCAGAACCACAATTTCAAAAGCAGAAACCTTGCGTGCTAAAATGGTACATATTGCAGAGATCACTGCTACTAAAATCTATGACTCCATAACAATTATGTTTCCATAACAATGCTTTTTACAATGACAGCTTGTCAAGTCATCGATCAACCTCCTTAGTCACCTCTTGGTCCCTCATAATGAGGCCCCGGTAACACACGGGAAAATATACAATACTGTAATTGATACAATTATATTTATATCTACTTATATATGCTTGTGTTATCTGTTGTTCCAGCTGAAGGCCTTCTTAGCCTAAGCGTCATTCTAATTTGTGTTTTGTTTCTCACGAACGTTACCATATCACGTTTTCCTTTTTTTAAAATTGTAATTATTATCGTCAGCTTTGCAGCAGCTTCGCATTTCTATACATCTCGATGTGTCTTTTGCCTTTACCCCACCATGTAATGATATATGCAGGTGTTTTTGAGTAGTTCCGTAGTTCCGTACAAGGTGCTCTATTTATCAGATCTTTGAGAAAGTAGAATTGCTTTGATGTCAGTGGACAGTCCACAACATAATGTTCTACTATTTCATGTGGGTTGTTCACTGAGTGGATATGCTATTTCAAGATTTCATTATAATTAACTCACTGCAATACAACTAGCGCATATTGTCATATTGGAATAAATTATCAAAACTCATGGCACTAAGCTATAATATATACAGCTGAAGGGGCCAGGTTTTTTTACCCTCTTCATATTTTCTCCAACTCGACAAGTCAAGTACACATTTTTTCAATATATCAAAGCAGGTTCACAGCGCTCTCAATTAACCACAGGATGTGTTCATTTGATTTTAACTCACTGCTTGATGAAATATCTGCAAAGCTCTTTCTTTGAAGGCAGGCCACGGTCTGATTCTAAAACCCGATATTTCAATGACTTTCATTGCATTGCAATAAACAGTCCAATCAAACGGAGGATTTAAAATCACGTGATCCAAATCTTCCCCCCCCCCCAATGTGTCCTACTGCTTGTTCAGGAAAGTATTGCAAAAGGGATGGAAGTATGAGGAAGTTTCTGTATGTGTAAATTTTTTGTTGTTGTTGGAACTTTCTGTTTTGTTGGACTTTCTGTAGGTGTAACTTTCTGTATTGTTGGACTTTCTGTAGGTGTAACTTTCTGTAGGTGTAACTTTCTGTAGGTGTAACTTTCTGTAGGTGGAACTTTCTGTATTGTTGGACTTTCTGTAGGTGTAACTTTCTGTAGGTGGAACTTTCTGTAGGTGGAACTTTCTGTATTGTTGGACTTTCTGTAGGTGTAACTTTCTGTAGGTGTAACTTTCTGTAGGTGGAACTTTCTGTAGGTGGAACTTTCTGTATTGTTGGACTTTCTGTAGGTGGAACTTTCTGTATTGTTGGAGTTTCTGTAGGTGTAACTTTCTGTAGGTGGAACTTTCTGTATTGTTGGACTTTCTCTAGGTGGAACTTTCTGTAGGTGGAACTTTCTGTAGGTGGAACTTTCTGTAAGTGGAACTTTCTGTATTGTTGGACTTTCTGTAGTGTAACTTTCTGTAGGTGTGGAACTTTCTGTAGGTGGAACTTTCTGTATTGTTGGACTTTCTGTAGGTGTAACTTTCTGTAGGTGTAACTTTCTGTAGGTGGAACTTTCTGTAGGTGGAACTTTCTGTATTGTTGGACTTTCTGTAGGTGGAACTTTCTGTATTGTTGGAATTTCTGTAGGTGTAACTTTCTGTAGGTGGAACTTTCTGTATTGTTGGACTTTCTGTAGTGTAACTTTCTGTAGGTGTAACTTTCTGTAGGTGGAACTTTCTGTAGGTGGGACTTTCTGTAGGTGTAACTTTCTGTAGGTGGAACTTTCTGTATGTGTAACTTTCTGTATTGTTGGACTTTCTGTAGGTGGAACTTTCTGTATTGTTGGACTTTCTGTAGGTGTAACTTTCTGCAGGTGTAACTTTCTGTAAGTGGAACTTTCTGTAGGTGTAACTTTCTGTAGGTGTAACTTTCTGTAGGTGTAACTTTCTGTAGGTGTAACTTTCTGTAGGTGGAACGTTCTGTAGGTGTAACTTTCTGTAGATGTAACTTTCTGTAGGTGGAACTTTCTGTATTGTTGGACTTTCTGTAGGTGTAACTTTCTGTAGGTGTAACATTCTGTATTGTTGGACTTTCTGTAGGTGTAACTTTCTGTAGGTGTAACTTTCTGTATTGTTGGACTTTCTGTAGGTGTAACTTTCGCTATTGTTGGACTTTCTGTAGGTGGAACTTTCTGTATTGTTGGACTTTCTGTAGATGTAACTTTCTGTAGGTGGAACTTTCTGTAGGTGTAACTTTCTGTATTGTTGGACTCTATGTAGGTGGAACTTTCTGTAGGTGTCATCATCATCATTGAGTGCCGTCTCCGCAACGAAGGTTGGCTACCATGGAGCGCCATTTTGCTCTATCTCTTGCTTTGATGGTGCAGGTTGTCATCGGTTGATTTGTCCATCTTTTGATGTTACTCGTCCATGTTAATCTTGGTATGCCTCTGCCTCTTTTACCTTGTATTTTCCCCTCCAGGATCACTTTCAGTAGGCTGTTGTGTCTTTTAACATGGCCTGAGAATCGCATTTGTCTTGTTCTAATTGTGTTCAGAAGTTCTCTTTTCATTTTTAGTTGTTTAAGACTTTGTCATTTGTTTTCTTTTCCTTCCATCCAATTCTACCTATTCTTCTATATATCCACATTTCAAAGGCTTCTACATTTCTGTAGGTGTAACTTTCTGTATTGTTGGACTTTTTATAGGTGGAACTTTCTGTATTGTTGGACTTTCTGTAGGTGGAACTTTCTGTATTGTTGAACTTTCTGTAGGTGGAACTTTCTGTATTGTTGGAGTTTCTGTAGGTGGAATTTTCTGTATTGTTGGACTTTCTGTAGGTGTAACTTTCTGTAGGTGTAGCTTTCTGTAGGTGTAACTTTCTGTATTGTTGGACTATCTGTAGGTGTAACTTTCTGTAGGTGTAAATTTCTGTAGGTGGAACTTTCTGTAGGTGTAACTTTCTGTAGGTGTAAATTTCTGTAGGTGGAACTTTCTGTAGGTGGAACTTTCTGTAGGTGTAACTTTCTGTAGGTGGAACTTTCTGTAGGTGGAACTTTCTGTAGGTGTAACTTTCTGTATTGTTGGACTTTCTGTAGGTGTAACTTTCTGTAGGTGTAACTTTCTGTAGGTGTAACTTTCTGTAGGTGGAACTTTCTGTAGGTGGAACTTTCTGTAGGTGTAACTTTCTGTAGGTGTAACTTTCTGTAGGTGTAACTTTCTGTATTGTTGGACTTTCTGTAGGTGGAACTTTCTGTATTGTTGTACTTTCTGTAGGTGGAACTTTCTGTATTGTTGGACTTTCTGTAATTGTAACTTTCTGTAGGTGTAACTTTCTGTAGGTGGAACTTTCTGTATTGTTGGACTTTCTGTAGGTGGAACTTTCTGTAGGTGGAACTTTCTGTAATGTTGGACTTTCTATAGGTGGAACTTTCTGTAGGTGGAACTTTCTGTAGGTGTAACTTTCTGTAGGTTGAACTTTCTGTAGGTGTAACTTTCTGTATTGTTGGACTTTCTGTAGGTGGAACTTTCTGTATTGTTGGACTTTCTGTAGGTGTAACTTTCTGCAGGTGTAACTTTCTGTAAGTGGAACTTTCTGTAGGTGTAACTTTCTGTAGGTGTAACTTTCTGTAGGTGTAACTTTCTGTAGGTGTAACTTTCTGTAGGTGGAACGTTCTGTAGGTGTAACTTTCTGTAGGTGGAACTTTCTGTAGGTGTAAATTTCTGTAGATGGAACTTTCTGTAGGTGGAACTTTCTGTAGGTGGAACTTTCTGTAGGTGGAACTTTCTGTAGGTGGAATTTTCTGTGTTGTTGGACTTTCTGTAGGAGGAACTTTCTGTAGGTGTAACTTTCTGTAGGTGGAACTGTCTGTATTGTTGGACTTTCTGTAGGTGTAACTTTCTGTAGGTATAACTTTCTGTAGGTGTAACTTTCTGTAGGTGGAACTTTCTGTATGTGTAACTTTCTGTAGGTGGATCTTTCTGTAGGTGGAACTTTCTGTAGGTGTAGCTTTCTGTAGGTGTAACTTTCTGTAGGTGTAACTTTCTGTATTGTTGGACTTTCTGTAGGTGGAACTTTCTGTAGGTGTAACTTTCTGTAGGTGGAACTTTCTGTATTGTTGGACTTACTGTAGGTGGAACTTTCTGTAGGTGGAACTTTCTGTAGGTGGAACTTTCTGTAGGTGGAACTTTCTGTATTGTTGGGCTTTCTGTAGGTGGAACTTTCTGTAGTGTTGGACTTTCTGTAGGTGGAACTTTCTGTAGGTGGAACTTTCTGTATTGTTGGACTTTCTGTAGGTGTAACTTTCTGTAGGTGGAACTTTCTGTAGGTGGAACTTTCTGTAGGTGTAACTTTCTGTAGGTGTAACTTTCTGTAGGTGTAACTTTCTGTAGGTGTAACTTTCTGTAGGTGTAACTTTCTGTATTGTTGGACTTTCTGTAGGTGTAACTTTCTGTACGTGTAACTTTCTGTAGGTGTAACTTTCTGTAGGTGTAATTCTCTGTAGGTGGAACTTTCTGTAGGTGTAACTTTCTGTAGGTGTAACTTTCTGTAGGTGTAACTCTCTGTAGGTGGAACTTTCTGTAGGTGTAACTTTCTGTAGGTGGAACTTTCTGCAGGTGTAACTTTCTGTAGGTGTAACTCTCTGTAGGTGGAACTTTCTGTACGTGTAACTTTCTGTAGGTGTAACTCTCAGTAGGTGGAAGTTTCTGTAGGTGGAACTTCTGTAGGTGTAACTTTCTGTAGGTGTAACTCTCTGTAGGTGGAACTTTCTGTAGGTGTAACTTTCTGTAGGTGTAACTCTCTGTAGGTGGAACTTTCTGTAGGTGGAACTTTCTGTAGGTGTAACTCTCTGTAGGTGTACCTTTCTGTAGGTGTAACTTTCTGTAGGTGTAACTTTCTGTACTGTTGGACTTTCTGTAGGTGGAACTTTTGTAGGTGTAACTTTCTGTAGGTGTAACTTTCTGTAGGTGTAACCCTCTGTAGGTGGAACTTTCTGTAGGTGTAACTTTCTGTAGGTGTAACTCTCTGTAAGTGGAACTTCTGTATTGTGGCACTTTCTGTATGTGTAACTTTCTGTATGTGGAACTTTCTGTATTATGGGACTTTCTGTGTGTGTAACTTTCTGTATGTGTAACTTTCTGTATGTGTAACTTTCTGTATGTGGAACTTTATGTATTGTGGCACTTTCTGTATGTGTAACTTTCCGTATGATGACACTTTCTGTATATGTAACTTTCTGTATGTGTAGCTTTCTGTATGTGTAACTTTCTGTATGTGTAGCTTTCTGTATGTGTAGCTTTCTATATGTGTAACTTTCTGTTCTATGGCACTTTCTGTATGTGTAACTTTTTGTATGTGTAACTTTTTGTATGTGTAACTTTCTGTCTGTGTAACTTTCTGTATTGTGGCACTTTTTGCATGTGTAACTTTCTGTATGTGTAACGTTTTGTATGTGTAACTTTCCGTCTGTGTAACTTTCTGTATGTGTAACTTTCTGTATGTATAGCTTTCTGTCTGTGTAACTTTCTGTATTGTGGCACTTTTTGCATGTGCAACTTTCTGTATGTGTAACTTTTTGCATGTGCAACTTTCTGTATGTGTATCACTCCGATCATCGCTAGTTGTATAGCTATAGCTGCTGTAATCTTCGATTTATTTAGCGACTGATTTCGTCTATGCTCCTTTTCCTGTGTGGTTATTTTGCCTGCTAGCTCCTCGTGTTGCTGAATGATTGAGTTTGCTTCCAGGTGCCCAACGATTTAATTCCGTGATGCTCAATATAATCATTGGCTGGAATTGTCTCCAAGGTTTCCCTCACTTTCACTTTTTTGCTCTGTCCCTCCTAATTTTGTTTGCAGCATTCCTACGTCTTTCATATCGTATTATACAGTTTTACGTTGTTCAGCCCAAGGACTCTGCATGGCTGACATTTGTAACATAATGTAGGTACAACCAATGTGCATCTTAATGTTGTTCCTGTTTACATTAGAAAATACTGATATTTCATGATCGATGTGCTAATTTACGTTAATTGTTTCTGGATTCTTGTTTCAATATATTCTTATCTATTTTCCTGGCGTCATTGTAGATACTGTCTCGACACATGATCTCTCTGCTTAGTTTAGTTACTCTCCATCGTTTGTAACATATTGTTGTGATACCATCATCATATACACAGAATCCTTCCAATTGGAAACAGTTCTCTCTCATTGGTATGTCTTTCCTGCTTGCTCTGTAGAGTCCGCTATCGTGTAGTGTGTGCTCATAGTTTTTTAACCATCGCGTGGATTGTAATTCATTGTTGCTGGATCACATCCACGTAGGAAGTGTTTCACAGTTTCTTGACCATGTCCATGTAGGAAGTGTTTCACAGTTTCTTGACCATGTCCATGTAGGAAGTGTTTCACAGTTTCTTGACCATGTCCATGTAGGAAGTGTTTCACAGTTTCTTGACCATGTCCATGTAGGAAGTGTTTCACAGTTTTTTTTACCATGTCCATGTAGGAAGTGTTTCACAGTTTTTTTACCATGTCCATGTAGGAATGTTTCACAGTTTTTTTTACCATGTCCATGTAGGAAGTGTTTCACAGTTTTTTTTACCATGTCCGTGTAGGAAGTGTTTCACAGTTTCTTGACCATGTCCATGTAGGAAGTGTTTCACAGTTTTTTTTACCATGTCCATGTAGGAAGTGTTTCACAGTTTTTTTTACCATGTCCATGTAGGAAGTGTTTCACAGTTTTTTTTACCATGTCCATGTAGGAAGGTTTCACAGTTTTTTTTACCATGTCCATGTAGGAAGTGTTTCACAGTTTTTTTTAACCATGTCCATGTAGGAAGTGTTTCACAGTTTCTTGACCATGTCCATGTAGGAAGTGTTTCACAGTTTTTTTTACCATGTCCATGTAGGAAGTGTTTCACAGTTTTTTTTACCATGTCCATGTAGGAAGTGTTTTCACAGTTTTTTTTACCATGTCCATGTAGGAAGTGTTTCACAGTTTTTTTTACATGTCCATGTAGGAAGTGTTTCACAGTTTTTTTACCATGTCCATGTAGGAAGTGTTTCACAGTTTTTTTTTACCATGTCCATGTAGGAAGTGTTTCACAGTTTTTTTACCATGTCCATGTAGGAAGTGTTTCACAGTTTTTTTACCATGTCCATGTAGGAAGTGTTTCACAGTTTTTTTTTACCATGTCCATGTAGGAAGTGTTTCACAGTTTTTTTTTACCATGTCCATGTGGAAGTGTTTCACAGTTTCTTGACCATGTCCATGTAGGAAGTGTTTCACAGTTTCTTGACCATGTCCATGTAGGAAGTGTTTCACAGTTTCTTGACCATGTCCATGTAGGAAGTGTTTCACAGTTCTTGACCATGTCCACATAAAATGTATGCCCTCTCTCTGGTCAATATGCGCACGTCCAGACATTAACTTCTCCATGTTCATCCTTGAACCATTACTCAAGCAATGAAAGGTTATACAGTTTTCTGTACAAATGTTTTTCAATCTGATTATCATATGGTTTCCCCATTAATCGTATTTCATGTTGTGTAACATTCTATCCTTTATTTGGCTCCTACTTTGACGAGTTTTATCATAACAAAGTTACACCATTTTGAACTTGAGGACATGTAGGTAGTTCATAATTTGAAGTCCGGTAACTCAGGGCAGCAAGATAATTCCGGAGTCAAAGAGTTAAGTTCCCGGTTGTTGGTAATGTTTAACCGAAATATCTCTTCTTCTTCTTTTGTGCACACCTCTAGACGTCAATATTAAGAAGTTGAAAGAAAGCATTGGTCCACTCAAAGTTGGTGACTTCTCCATACAGAACACAGCTAGGCTCCATCTGAACATAACCAATAACCGTCGGAAAACGAACACGCAACACCAGATACACGTCAGTTAATTGGCAGTCTTAACTTGTATCACACTTGTAGCCTTCGACACAAGCCTCTTGATATATAACCAGTGTGATAATTCATTCTGTCAAAATTGTTACTTCTTCCACGCCTCCTTCTTCTTTCCTCCTTCCACATTCCTAAACTGAGCAACGGTTATCCGCTAACTAAACTAATTGACAAACACATTAACTTCAGACCAACCTGGCAATAACTTGATAGATGATACAACGCCAGTTTTGATCTGCCTGTTGTCCGGTGTAGACACAACAAACAGAGCCGTCGTGATTATTGACAATAAATTATAACGCAGGTTACTCTAGTGGCTTACAATAACAATCAAACCAGATGATGAAATACATAGAGGAAATATTACAATAATAATAAATTACTACCTGTAAATGAGTACTTCTTTCATCCACTTGTTATATCCCTCCTCATTTGGCATTCAACGTCGAAAGAAATTATAGTTTTGTGGTCTTTTGCTCTCCTGTTGGTTTCTCCTGCTGTTATGTTTCCTAGTGTTTCTAATATTCCATCAATCCATCTTTTCTCTCCTGTTGGTTTCTCCTGTTGTTATGTTTCCTAGTGTTTCTAATATTCCATCAATCTATCTTTTGCTCTCCTGTTGGTTTCTCCTGCTGTTATGTTTCCTAGTGTTTCTAATATTCCATCAATCTATCTTTTGCTCTCCTTTTGGTTTCTCCTGCTGTTATGTTTCCTAGTGTTTCTAATATTCCACCAATCTTTCTATTTTTGTGGTCGGCTCTTGTGTCTAGTAATCTCGTAGAGTTTATTGAAGGCTCGTTTTGTTGTACTTGATCTTTATGTCATATCACGTGACGAATCCATTTAATCTGTTGTTTCTGTATGTATTCAATTATGGGAACTGCTCCTAACTTATCTTCTTAGTACTTCACTTCTGACCTTATCTCTCAAGTTGTTTCCTACCTTCCCTCTAACACATTTCCGCCCAATTTCTGTTGGGCTATTATTAAAAATTGTTCTTGAGTTGATGGTCCAGGTCTGGCATTGCTAGCACGACGTTGGCATGAAGATTGTGATGTAGATGCCCTTTTGATTCTGGTGTTATTTCCATTCTAGACAGTGGTGGCGTTAGTTGTCCGATGATTTGACAAACTTTGTTGCATTTTGCGTCTATTTCTATTGTCATTTATTGTTTACCGTCAGTCATCGAATTCTTTCAACAGCACCTTAAATGCATCTCAGCTACCGTTATGTAATATTCTATTTTTATTTGTATGTGTTCACTACATACGTCTTGTTTATGTTGATTTTCATGTTTTATCGAGTGCCGGTATTTTTTGTTGGTTCTATTATTTGTCCATGTATTAGTGTTTTGATTGTCTTCGAATGATTAATTTCCCCTGTCTCATGTGGGTTGGATAACTTGCACATGCAATAAATATGTGTTCGAGAAAAGATAAATATTTATAGTGGGAACTTCTAGGTTAGATACAAAAATAATTTATACAAGAACACGAAAACAACTGGGAAAAATAAAACACACGAAGGACAACAGACAATATGAGAACCATTATTTCAACCTGAATCACTCAGCAGCCTTGCCAATAATAAGTTCGGAAGCAAACACTGTAGGCTGTTACCCGCTACAAAAAAGTAACTGTGCTGCTTGACCTTCCATACACATATTTCACGTATCCAGTAAACAGGCCCATCTAGTAATGTATACCAGTACCTTGTTCACTGAGGCAGGGAAAGTAGTAACATCGAGAAATAATGCTTTTATTCCTTTCAATTACTGATGTTTGTTTTGTGGGACTAAATTGTTTGATGTTTCTTTATGACCTTATTGTAATGCTTTCACCTACAGCAGTTACATTTGTAAATGTATATGGGCTGTTCATAATTTAGTTTGTCTCATAAAGTTGTATGTGAAGGGCTTGCTGTATGGGAGAGATTAGGGTGCTAGTCTCACGTTCAAAAGGTGCCTAGTTCAAAACCTAGTTCAGGTTGTAGTTTCATGAACTTCTGATTCCAAGAAATATGAGATGACGTCATCAGTTCCACGTTAAAACAAAAAAGTCAGGATCGAAAGATGAAAAGACGTGAAGGCAGAAGAAGAAGTAATCCTGTCGGAGACGGATAATAAAACATAAGTCTCTTGTTCAACTTGAATACGTAAAAGGGGGCTACTTAATTGAAACTTGAAACCAACAGATTGCCCTAAGTTTTACAAATGTCACATTTCTATAATCATTGATACTATAGAAGAATAGGGAACTGAATCTGTAACTTGATCTTTCCCAAATCAGAAGAACGCGGATTCGAAACATGTTGGGGCAAACGTTTTTTTTTTCTGTCGATGGTGTAATTAATATTCTGACCCGAACACCTTGTGTGTCGACTGCGCTGGATTAGCGGCCTTGAATCTATGGTCCTCAAGTCCCTCCGGTAGATCACAGAAATGAACGAAATGCCTTACGTTTTTATTTCTTAATAATGAATGATATTCACAGATTTTTCTGAAATTATCGTAGAAGATTGTCGCTGCTGTCACTGAGCTCGTGCACTGCTCTGAGGGGCTGCCAAATCAGCCAAGAGATGTGGGTACAAGTGAACCTTTTCTAGGAATACTGATGATGGTACTGTCAACAATCAAATAGCTGTAATGTGTACTAACTACACAAACACATGTACTGACTACACAAACACATGTACTGACTACACAAACACATGTACTGACTACATAAACACATAAGTCCAATGTAGTTCTCACTATAAAGACCCCACAGACTAATAAGTCTGGTCAAGAAGGTAGAGCACGAGACGGAATAGCAACCTTGGACTCAAAAATGTCTTGCTGAGGTCGATCTGTTCTTCTCAATATACGTCCACCTGACAGAGAATGCAGAAAACAAACACAGTGACAGTGGAAGCTTTGGTTTTTGAATGTTTTTCTTCTGAATGTGAAGCATTTTTCTACACGAATTGGTCTCTTGTTAGACATAAGAGGAACTCATTGTCTGTCACAGCTCAGCTTGGGAGGGCGGGGGATTCTCAAGAAAGAAAACGATGCGTTTGGTCAGACTACGAGTAGTTAAAGCTTATTACAAATAGTTTAAGCTGACTACAAGTAGTTTGAGCTTACTACAAGTAGTTTAAGCTGACTACAAGTAGTTTGAGCTGACTACAAGTAGTTTAAGCTGACTACAAATAGTTTAAGCTGGCAACAAGTAGTTTAAGCTGACAACAGGTAGTTTAAGCTGGCAACAAGTAGTTTAAGCTGACTACAAGTAGTTTAAGCTGACAACAGGTAGTTTAAGCTGACAACAGGTAGTTTAAGCTGACTACAAGTAGTTTAAGCTGACTACAAGTAGTTTAAGCTGACTACAAGTAGTTTAAGCTGACAACAGGTAGTTTAAGCTGACTACAAGTAGTTTAAGCTGACTACATGTAGTTTATGCTGACTACAAGTAGTTTAAGCTGACAACAGGTAGTTTAAGCTGACTACAAGTAGTTTAAGCTGACTACAAGTAGTTTAAGCTGACTACAAGTAGTTTAAGCTGACAAAAAGTAGTTTAAGCTGACAACTGGTAGTTTAGCTGACTACAAGTAGTTTAACCTGATGCAAGTAGTTTGAGCTGACTACAATTAGTTTAAGCTGACTACAAGTAGTTTAAGCTGACAACAGGTAGATTACGCTGACTACAAGTAGTTTAACCTGATGCAAGTAGTTTGAGCTGACAACAAGTAATTTAATCTGACTACAAGTAGTTTAAGCTGACAACAAGTAGTTTAAGCTGACAACAAGTAGTTTAAGCTGACTACAAGTAGTTTAAGCTGACTACAAGTAGTTTCAGCTGACTACAAGTAGTTTGAGCAGACAACAAGTAGTTTAAGCTGACTACAAGTAGTTTGAGCAGACTACAAGTAGTTTGAGCAGACTACAAGTAGTTTGAGCAGACTACAAGTAGTTTGAGCAGACAACACGTAGTTTAAGCAGACTACAAGTAGTTTAAGCTGACTACAATTAGTTGTGTCCTGACTACAAGTAGTTTGAGCAGACAACAAGTAGTTTGAGCAGACTACAAGTAGTTTAAGCAGACTACAAGTAGTTTAAGCTGACTACAATTAGTTGTGTCCTGACTACAAGTAGTTTGAGCACACAACAAGTAGTTTGAGCAGACTACAAGTAGTTTAAGCTGACTGCAAGTAGTTTGCGCAAACAAGTAGTTGTGTCCTGACTACAAGTAGTTCAAGCTGACTACAAGTAGTTTAAGCTGACTACAAGTAGTTTGAGCAGACAACAAGTAGTTTAAGCTGACTACAAGTAGTTTGAGCAGACAACAAGTAGTTTAAGCTGACACAAGTAGTTGTGTCCTGACTACAAGTAGTTTAAACTAATAATAAATCGGCACATGATTTTGGGTAATGGAGTCGGTATTACGCCCATGCCGATTTATTTTCCCATAAAAAAATCCGGTGCCATTCAAGGCTGGGTGAACCTGCGGCCGTCGGTTAGGATCGAACCCTACCTCTTGTCCTTTGAAGTCGGATGTTTCCCGGTCAAAAGTATCGCAGCTTACTGTAAAAAACAACACAACGTATCTGTGTCCACTTTATGCTCTGCTAAGGGTGAACGATAAAGAACATTAGTTATCGAGGAAAGACGGGAGATGAAATACATAAAGTTAATTCTTTACATTTCTGATTTCTGAGTAGAGTAAAGTAAACGAAATAACGAAATTAAATACAAAAAAACTGCAGTAAGAGAAAACACCAGAAGCGCGCACAAAGCTTTGCTTCTATTGCCTTGGGGAGAACCGACGTCATCATTCGCGGGTTATCTCCCTTACTATCAAAGATCTCACGAATGATGAAATCCTAGATGGCGCTAAGATAAAATACATTGCACAACGGAAAGTACGCCCCTGCATCCAGGATAAAGTAACTCAACTTTATAAATTCCCGCTTTACAACAACTTCGATAAATATATGTTCCCCAAATGAACTGTATTTTAAAGCTTCTAGTACTGAAACCATAACCCATATAAATAAATATATAGCTGAGCATCTAGTTCAATCCCGTTGTTTGCAGAGTTCCATAGAATGACTGTTGGTGTATGTGGAAGAAGAAGAATGATTGTTGTGTATGTGGAAGAAGAATGGCTGTTGGTGTATGTGGAAGAAGAATGGCTGTTGGTGTATGTGGAAGAAGAATGGCTGTTGGTGTATGTGGAAGAAGAAGAAGAATGATTGTTGGTGTATGTGGAAGAGGAAGAAATGACTGTTGGTGTATGTGGAAGAAAAATAATGAGTTGGTATATGTGTGAAGAAAAAGAATGATTGTGTGTATGTGGAAGAAGAATGGCTGTTGGTGTATGTGGAAGAAGAATGACTGTTGGTGTATGTGGAAGAAGAATGACTGTTGGTGTGTATGTGGAAGAAGAATGACTGTTGGTGTATGTGGAAGAAGAATGACTGATGGTGTATGTGGAAGAAGAATGGCTGTTGGTGTATGTGGAAGAAGAATGCTGTGGTGTATGCTGTATGTGGAGAAGAATGACTGTTGTGTATGTGGAAGAAGAATGACTGTTGGTGTATGTGGAAGAAGAAGAATGATTGTTGGTGTATGTGGAGAAGAATGACTGTTGGTGTATGTGGAAGAAGAAGAATGACTGTTGGTGTATGTGGAAGAAGAATGACTGTTGGTGTATGTGGAAGAAGAATGACTGTTGGTGTATGTGGAAGAAGAAGAATGATTGGTGTATGTGGAAGAAGAATGACTGTTGGTGTATGTGGAAGAAGAAGAATGATTGTTGGTGTATGTGGAAGAAGAATGACTGTTGGTGTATGGGAAGAAGATGGCGTGGGTTGTATGTGGAAGAAAAGAGGAATGATTGTTGGTGTATGTGGAAGAAGAATGGCTGTTGGTGTATGTGGAAGAAGAATGACTGTTGGTGTATGTGGAAGAAGAAGAATGATTGTTGGTGTATGTGGAAGAAGAATGACTGTTGGTGTATGTGGAAGAAGAAGAATGATTGTTGGTGTATGTGGAAGAAGAATGACTGTTGGTGTATGTGGAAGAAGAATGGCTGTTGGTGTATGTGGAAGAAGAGGAATGATTGTTGGTGTATGTGGAAGAGAATGGCTGTTGGTGTATGTGGAAGAAGAGGAATGATTGTTGGTATATGTGGAAGAAAAAAAGAATGGCTGTTGGTGTATGTGGAAGAAGAATGGCTGTTGTGTATGTGGAAGAAGAATGGCTGTTGGTGTATGTGGAAGAAGAATGGCTGTTGGTGTATGTGGAAGAAGAAGAATGATTGTTGGTGTATGTGGAGAAAAATAATGTTTGTCGGTATATGTGGAAGAACAAGAATGATTGTTGGTATATGTGGAAGAAGAAGAATGATTGTTGGTATATGTGGAAGAAGAAGAATGATTGTTGGTGTATGTAGAAGAAAAAGAATGATTGTTGGTATATGTGGAAGAAGAAGAATGATTGTTGGTATATGTGGAAGAAAAAGAATGATTGTTGGTATATGTGGAAGAAGAAGGCTGTTGGTGTATGTGGAAGAAGAATGGCTGTTGGTGTATGTGGAAGAAGAATGGCTGTTGGTGTATGTGGAAGAAAAAGAATGATTGTTGGTATATGTGGAAAAGAAGAAGATTGGCTATTGGTGTGTGTGGAAGAGGAAGAAGAATGATAGCTGGTGTATGTGAAGAAGAAAATGGCTATTGGTGTATGTGGAAGAAGAAGAATGATTGCTGGTGTATGTGGAAGAAGAATGGCTGTTGGTGTATGTGGAAGAAGAAAGAAGAAGAATGATTGTTGGTGTATGTGGAAGTAGAAGAAGAATGATTGCTGGTGCATGTGGAAGAAGAATGACTGTTGGTGTATGTGGAAGAAGAAGAATGATTGCTGGTGTATGTGGAAGAATAATGGCTATTGGTGTATGTGGAAGAAGAAGAATGATTGTTGGTGTATGTGGAAGAAGAATGATTGTTGGTGTATGTGGAAGAGGAAGAGAATGATGTTGGTGTATGTGGAAGAAGAAGAAGAATGATTGTTGGTGTATGTGGAAGAAGTAGAAGAATGACTGTTGGTGTATGTGGAAGAAGAAGAATAATGACTGTTGGTGTATGTGGAAGAAGAAGAATAATGACTGTTGGTGTATGTGGAAGAGGAAGAAGAATGATTGCTGGTGTATGTGGAAGAAGAAGAATGATTGCTGGTGTATGTGGAAGGAGAATGGCTGTTGGTGTATGTGGAAGAAGAAGAAGAATGATTGTTGGTGTATGTGGAAGAAGAATGGCTGTTGCTGTATGTGGAAGAGGAAGAAGAATGACTGTTGGTGTATGTGGAGAAGAGAAGAATGACTGTTGGTGTATGTGGAAAAAGAAGAATAATGACTGTTGGTGTATGTGGAAGAAGAAGAGGAAGATTGATTGTGGGTGTATGTGGAAGAAGAAAGACTGTTGGTGTATGTGGAAGAGGAAGAAGAATGACTTTTGGTGTATGTGGAAGAAGAAGAATTATTGCTGGTGTATGTGGAAGAAGAAGAATGATTGCTGGTGTATGTGGAAGAAGAAGTAGAAGAATGACTGTTGGTGTATGGGAAGAGGAAGAAGAATGATTGCTGGTGTATGTGAAAGAAGAATGACTGTTGGTATATGTGGAAGAGAAGAAGAATGATTGTTGGTGTATGTGGAAGAAGAAGAGAATGATTGTTGGTGTATGTGGAAGAATGACTGTTGGTATATGTGGAAGAAGAAGAAGAATGATTGTTGGTGTATGTGGAAGAAGAAGAAGAATGACTGTTGGTATATGTGGAAGAAGAAGAAGAATGATTGTTGGTGTATGTGGAAGAAGAAGAAGAATGATTGTTGGTGTATGTGGAAGAAGAAAGAATGATTGTTGGTGTATGTGGAAGAAGAAGAAGAATGATTGTTGGTGTATGTGGAAGAATAATGACTGTTGGTGTATGTGGAAGAATAATGGCTGTTGGTGTATGTGGAAGAAGATGATTGTTGGTGTATGGAAGAAGAAGAATGATTGTTGGTGTATGTGGAAGAAGAATGACTGTTGGTGTATGTGGAAGAAGAAGAATGATTGCTGGTGTATGTGCAAGAAGAATGGACTGTTGGTGTATGTGAAGAAGAAGAATGATTGTTGGTGTATGTGGAAGAAGAACGATTGCTGGTGTATGTGGAAGAAGAATGACTGTTGGTGTATGTGGAAAAAGAAAAATGACTGTTGGTGTATGTGGAAGAAGAATTATTGCTGGTGTATGTGGAAGAAGAATGACTGTTGGTGTATGTGGAAGAAGAATGGCTGTTGGTGTATGTGGAAGAAGAATGGGTGTTGGTGTATGTGGAAGAAGAAGAATGATTGTTTGGTGTATGTGGAAGAAGAATGACTGTTGGTGTATGTGGAAGAAGAAGAATGATTGTTGGTGTATGTGGAAGAAGAATGACTGTTGGTGTATGTGGAAGAAGAATGGCTGTTGGTGTATGTGGAAGTAGAAGAATGATTGTTGGTGTATGTGGAAGAAGAATAAGAATGATTGTTTGTTGTATGTGGAAGAAGAATGATTGTTGTTTATGTGGAAGAAGAAGAAGAATGATTGTTGGTTTATGTGGAAGAAGAAGAATGATTGATGGTTTATGTGGAAGAAGAAGAATGATTGATGGCTTATGTGGAAGAAGAAGAATGATTGTTGGTGTATGTGGAAGAAAAATGGTTGTTGGTGTATGTTAAGGAAGATAAATAGCTGTTGGTGTATGTTGAAGAAGAAGAATGATTGTTGGTGTATGTGGAAGAAAAATGGTTGTTGGTGTATGTTAAGGAAGATAAATAGCTGTTGTATGTGGAAGAAAAATGGTTGTTGGTGTATGTTAATGAAGATAAATAGCTGTTGGTGTATGTGGAAGAAAATGGTTGTTGGTGTATGTTAAGGAAGATAAATAGCTGTTGGTGTATGTGGGAAGAAAAATGGTTGTTGGTGTATGTTAAGGAAGATAAATAGCTGTGGTGTATGTGGAAGAAAAATGGTTGTTGTGTATGTTAAGGAAGATAAATATATGTTGTATGTGGAAGAAAAATGGTTGTTGGTGTATGTTAATGAAGATAAATAGCTGTTGGTGTATGTGGAAGAAAAATGGTTGTTGGTGTATGTTAAGGAAGATAAATAGCTGTTGTATGTGGAAGAAAAATGGTTGTTGGTGTATGTTAATGAAGATAAATAGCTGGTGGTGTATGTGGAAGAAAAATGTTTGTTGGTGTATGTTAAGGAAGATAAATAGCTGTGGTGTATGTGGAAGAAAAATGGTTGTTGGTGTATGTTAAGAAGATAAATAGCTGTTGGTGTATGTGGAAAAAGAAGAATGGCTGTTGGTGTATGTAGGAGAAGAATAATGATTGTTGGTGTATGTGGAAGAGGAAGAAATGACTGTTGGTGTATGTGGAAGAAAAATAATGATTGTTGGTATATGTGGAAGAAAAAGAATGATTGTTGGTGTATGTGGAAGAAGAATGGCTGTTGGTGTATGTGGAAGAAGAATGACTGTTGGTGTATGTGGAAGAAGAATGACTGTTGGTGTATGTGGAAGAAGAATGACTGTTGGTGTATGTGGAAGAAGAATGACTGATGGTGTATGTGGAAGAAGAATGGCTGTTGGTGTATGTGGAAGAAGAATGGCTGTTGGTGTATGTGGAAGAAGAATGACTGTTGGTGTATGTGGAAGAAGAATGACTGTTGGTGTATGTGGAAGAAGAAGAATGATTGTTGGTGTATGTGGAAGAAGAATGACTGTTGGTGTATGTGGAAGAAGAAGAAGAATGATTGTTGGTGTATTGGAAGAAGAAGAATGATTTTTGGTGTATGTGGAAGTAGAAGAATGATTGTTGGTGTATGTGGAAGAAGAATAAGAATGATTGTTTGTTGTATGTGGAAGAAGAATGATTGTTAGTTTATGTGGAAGAAGAAGAAGAATGATTGTTTGTTTATGTGGAAGAAGAAGAATGATTGATGGTTTATGTGGAAGAAGAGGAATGATTGTTGGTGTATGTGGAAGAAGAATGGCTGTTGGTGTATGTGGAAGAAGAAGAAGAATGATTGTTGGTGTATGTGGAAGAGGAAGAAATGACTTTTGGTGTATGTGGAAGAAAAATAATGATTGTTGGTATATGTGGAAGAAAAAGAATGATTGTTGGTGTATGTGGAAGAAGAATGGCTGTTGGTGTATGTGGAAGAAGAATGACTGTTGGTGTATGTGGAAGAAGAATGACTGATGGTGTATGTGGAAGAAGAATGGCTGTTGGTGTATGTGGAAGAAGAATGGCTGTTGGTGTATGTGGAAGAAGAATGACTGTTGGTGTATGTGGAAGAAGAAGAATGATTGTTGGTGTATGTGGAAGAAGAATGACTGTTGGTGTATGTGGAAAAGAAAAATGACTGTTGGTGTATGTGGAAGAAGAATGATTGCTGGTGTATGTGAAGAAGAATGACTGTTGGTGTATGTGGAAGAAGAATGGCTGTTGGTGTATGTGGAAGAAGAATGGTGTTGGTGTATGTGGAAGAAGAAGAATGATTGTTGGTGTATGTGGAAGAAGAATGACTGTTGGTGTATGTGGAAGAAGAAGAATGATTGTTGGTGTATGTGGAAGAAGAATGACTGTTGGTGTATGTGGAAGAAGAATGGCTGTTGGTGTATGTGGAAGTAGAAGAATGATTGTTGGTGTATGTGGAAGAAGAATAAGAATGATTGTTTGTTGTATGTGGAAGAAGAATGATTGTTGGTTTATGTGGAAGAAGAAGAAGAATGATTGTTGGTTTATGTGGAAGAAGAAGAATGATTGATGGTTTATGTGGAAGAAGAAGAATGATTGATGGCTTATGTGGAAGAAGAAGAATGATTGTTGGTGTATGTGGAAGAAAAATGGTTGTTGGTGTATGTTAAGGAAGATAAATAGCTGTTGGTGTATGTTGAAGAAGAAGAATGATTGTTGGTGTATGTGGAAGAAAAATGGTTGTTGGTGTATGTAAGGAAGATAATAGCTGTTGTATGTGGAAGAAAAATGGTTGTTGGTGTATGTTAATGAAGATAAATAGCTGTTGGTGTATGTGGAAGAAAAATGGTTGTGGTGTATGTTAAGGAAGATAAATAGCTGTTGGTGTATGTGGAAGAAAATGGTTGTTGGTGTATGTTAAGGAAGATAAATAGCTGTTGTATGTGGAAGAAAAATGGTTGTTGGTGTATGTTAATGAAGATAAATAGCTGTTGGTGTATGTGGAAGAAAAATGGTTGTTGGTGTATGTTAAGGAAGATAAATAGCTGTTGTATGTGGAAAAAATGGTTGTTGGTGTATGTTAATGAAGATAAATAGCTGGTGGTGTATGTGGAAGAAAAATGGTTGTTGGTGTATGTTAAGGAAGATAAATAGCTGTTGGTGTATGTGGAAGAAAAATGGTTGTTGGTGTATGTAAGGAAGATAAATAGCTGTTGGTGTATGTGGAAAAAGAAGAATGGCTGTTGGTGTATGTAGGAGAAGAATAATGATTGTTGGTGTATGTGGAAGAGGAAGAATGACTGTTGGTGTATGTGGAAGAAAAATAATGATTGTTGGTATATGTGGAAGAAAAAGAATGATTGTTGGTGTATGTGGAAGAAGAATGGCTGTTGGTGTATGTGGAAGAAGAATGACTGTTGGTGTATGTGGAAGAAGAATGACTGTTGGTGTATGTGGAAGAAGAATGACTGTTGGTGTATGTGGAAGAAGAATGACTGATGGTGTATGTGGAAGAAGAATGACTGTTGGTGTATGTGGAAGAAGAATGACTGTTGGTGTATGTGGAAGAAGAAGAATGATTGTTGGTGTATGTGGAAGAAGAATGACTGTTGGTGTATGTGGAAGAAGAAGAAGAATGATTGTTGGTGTATTGGAAGAAGAAGAATGATTTTGGTGTATGTGGAAGTAGAAGAATGATTGTTGGTGTATGTGGAAGAAGAATAAGAATGATTGTTTGTTGTATGTGGAAGAAGAATGATTGTTAGTTTATGTGGAAGAAGAAGAAGAATGATTGTTGGTTTATGTGGAAGAAGAAGAATGATTGATGGTTTATGTGGAAGAAGAGGAATGATTGTTGGTGTATGTGGAAGAAGAAGGGCTGTTGGTGTATGTGGAAGAAGAAGAAGAATGATTGTTGGTGTATGTGGAAGAGGAAGAAATGACTTTTGGTGTATGTGGAAGAAAAATAATGATTTTTGGTATATGTGGAAGAAAAAGAATGATTGTTGGTGTATGTGGAAGAAGAATGGCTGTTGGTGTATGTGGAAGAAGAATGACTGTTGGTGTATGTGGAAGAAGAATGACTGTTGGTGTATGTGGAAGAAGAATGGCTGTTGGTGTATGTGGAAGAAGAATGGCTGTTGGTGTATGTGGAAGAAGAATGACTGTTGGTGTATGTGGAAGAAGAATGGCTGTTGGTGTATGTGGAAGAAGAATGGCTGTTGGTGTATGTGGAAGAAGAATGGGTGTTGGTGTATGTGGAAGAAGAATGACTGTTGGTGTATGTGGAAGAAGAAGAATGACTGTTGGTGTATGTGGAAGAAGAATGACTGTTGGTGTATGTGGAAGAAGAATGACTGTTGGTGAATATGGAAGAAGAAGAATGATTGTTGGTGTATGTGGAAGAAGAATGACTGTTGGTGTATGTGGAAGAAGAAGAATGATTGTTGGTGTATGTGGAAGAAGAATGACTGTTGGTGTATGTAGAAGAAGAATGGCTGTTGGTGTATGTGGAAGAAGAATGGCTGTTGGTGTATGTGGAAGAAGAATGCTGTTGGTGTATGTGGAAGAAGAAGAATGACTGTTGGTGTATGTGGAAGAAAAATAATGATTGTCGGTATATGTGGAAGAACAAGAATGATTGTTGGTATATGTGGAAGAAGAAGAATGATTGTTGGTATATGTGGAAGAAGAAGAATGATTGTTGGTGTATGTAGAAGAAAAAGAATGATTGTTGGTATATGTGGAAGAAGAAGAATGATTGTTGGTATATGTGGAAGAAAAGAATGATTGTTGGTATATGTGGAAGAAGAAGAATGGCTGTTGGTGTATGTGGAAGAAGAATGGCTGTTGGTGTATGTGGAAGAAGAATGGCTGTTGGTGTATGTGGAAAAAAAAGAATGATTGTTGGTATATGTGAAGAAGTAGAATGGCTGTTGGTGTATGTGGAAGAAGAATGGCTGTTGGTGTATGTGGAAGAAGAATGGCTGTTGGTGTATGTGGAAGAAGAATGATTGTTGGTGTATGTGGAAAAGAAGAAGATTGGCTATTGGTGTGTGTGGAAGAGGAAGAAGAATGATAGCTGGTGTATGTGGAAGAAGAAAAATGGCTATTGGTGTATGTGGAAGAAGAAGAATGATTGCTGGTGTATGTGGAAGAAGAATGGCTGTTGGTGTATGTGGAAGAAGAAGAAGAATGATTGTTGGTGTATGTGGAAGAAGAATGGCTGTTGGTGTATGTGGAAGTAGAAGAAGAATGATTGCTGGTGTATGTGAAAGAAGAATGACTGTTGGTATATGTGGAAGAAGAAGAAGAATGATTGTTGGTGTATGTGGAAGAAGAAGAAGAATGATTGTTGGTGTATGTGGAAGAAGAATGACTGTTGGTATATGTGGAAGAAGAAGAAGAATGATTGTTGGTGTATGTGGAAGAAGAAGAAGAATGACTGTTGGTATATGTGGAAGAAGAAGAAGAATGATTGTTGGTGTATGTGGAAGAAGAAGAAGAATGATTGTTGGTGTATGTGGAAGAAGAAGAAGAATGATTGTTGGTGTATGTGGAAGAAGAAGAAGAATGATTGTTGGTGTATGTGGAAGAATAATGACTGTTGGTGTATGTGGAAGAATAATGGCTGTTGGTGTATGTGGAAGAAGAATGATTGTTGGTGTATGTGGAAGAAGAAGAATGATTGTTGGTGTATGTGGAAGAAGAATGACTGTTGGTGTATGTGGAAGAAGAAGAATGATTGCTGGTGTATGTGCAAGAAGAATGACTGTTGGTGTATGTGGAAGAAGAAGAATGATTGTTGGTGTATGTGGAAGAAGAAGTAGAAGAATGACTGTTGATGTATGTGGAAGAGGAAGAAGAATGATTGCTGGTGTATGTGAAAGAAGAATGACTGTTGGAATATGTGGAAGAAGAAGAAGAATGATTGTTGGTGTATGTGGAAGAAGAATGATTGTTGGTGTATGTGGAAGAAGAATGACTGTTGGTATATGTGGAAGAAGAAGAAGAATGATTGTTGGTGTATGTGGAAGAAGAAGAAGAATGACTGTTGGTATATGTGGAAGAAGAAGAAGAATGATTGTTGGTGTATGTGGAAGAAGAAGAAGAATGATTGTTGGTGTATGTGGAAGAAGAAGAAGAATGATTGTTGGTGTATGTGGAAGAAGAAGAAGAATGATTGTTGGTGTATGTGGAAGAATAATGACTGTTGGTGTATGTGGAAGAATAATGGCTGTTGGTGTATGTGGAAGAAGAATGATTGTTGGTGTATGTGGAAGAAGAAGAATGATTGTTGGTGTATGTGGAAGAAGAATGACTGTTGGTGTATGTGGAAGAAGAAGAATGATTGCTGGTGTATGTGCAAGAAGAATGACTGTTGGTGTATGTGGAAGAAGAAGAAGAATGATTGTTGGTGTATGTGGAAGAAGAACGATTGCTGGTGTATGTGGAAGAAGAATGACTGTTGGTGTATGTGGAAAAAGAAAAATGACTCTTGGTGTATGTGGAAGAAGAATGATTGCTGGTGTATGTGGAAGAAGAATGACTGTTGGTGTATGTGGAAGAAGAATGGCTGTTGGTGTATGTGGAAGAAGAATGGGTGTTGGTGTATGTGGAAGAAGAAGAATGATTGTTGGTGTATGTGGAAGAAGAATGACTGTTGGTGTATGTGGAAGAAGAAGAATGATTGTTGGTGTATGTGGAAGAAGAATAAGAATGATTGTTTGTTGTATGTGGAAGAAAAATAATGATTGTCGGTATATGTGGAAGAACAAGAATGATTGTTGGTATATGTGGAAGAAGAAGAATGATTGTTGGTATATGTGGAAGAAGAAGAATGATTGTTGGTGTATGTAGAAGAAAAAGAATGATTGTTGGTATATGTGGAAGAAGAAGAATGATTGTTGGTATATGTGGAAGAAAAAGAATGATTGTTGGTATATGTGGAAGAAGAAGAATGGCTGTTGGTGTATGTGGAAGAAGAATGGCTGTTGGTGTATGTGGAAGAAGAATGGCTGTTGGTGTATGTGGAAGAAAAAGAATGATTGTTGGTATATGTGGAAGAAGAAGAATGGCTGTTGGTGTATGTGGAAGAAGAATGGCTGTTGGTGTATGTGGAAGAAGAATGGCTGTTGGTGTATGTGGAAGAAGAATGATTGTTGGTGTATGTGGAAAAAGAAGAAGATTGGCTATTGGTGTGTGTGGAAGAGGAAGAAGAATGATAGCTGGTGTATGTGGAAGAAGAAAAATGGCTATTGGTGTATGTGGAAGAAGAAGAATGATTGCTGGTGTATGTGGAAGAAGAATGGCTGTTGGTGTATGTGGAAGAAGAAGAAGAATGATTGTTGGTGTATGTGGAAGAAGAATGGCTGTTGGTGTATGTGGAAGTAGAAGAAGAATGATTGCTGGTGCATGTGGAAGAAGAATGACTGTTGGTGTATGTGGAAGAAGAAGAATGATTGCTGGTGTATGTGGAAGAATAATGGCTATTGGTGTATGTGGAAGAAGAAGAATGATTCTTGGTGTATGTGGAACAAGAATGATTGTTTGGTGTATGTGGAAGAGGAAGAAGAATGATTGTTGGTGTATGTGGAAGAAGAAGAAGAAGAATGATTGTTGGTGTATGTGGAAGAAGTAGAAGAATGACTGTTGGTGTATGTGGAAGAAGAAGAATAATGACTGTTGATGTATGTGGAAGAAGAAGAATAATGACTGTTGGTGTATGTGGAAGAAGAAGAATAATGACTGTTGGTGTATGTGGAAGAGAAGAAGAATGATTGCTGGTGTATGTGGAAGAAGAAGAATGATTGCTGGTGTATGTGGAAGGAGAATGGCTGTTGGTGTATGTGGAAGAAGAAGAAGAATGATTGTTGGTGTATGTGGAAGAAGAATGGCTGTTGCTGTATGTGGAAGAAGAAGAAGAATGACTGTTGGTGTATGTGGAAGAAGAGAAGAATGACTGTTGGTGTATGTGGAAAAAGAAGAATAATGACTGTTGGTGTATGTGGAAGAAGAAGATGAAGATTAATTGTTGGTGTATGTGGAAGAAGAAAGACTGTTGGTGTATGTGGAAGAGGAAGAAGAATGACTTTTGGTGTATGTGGAAGAAGAAGAATTATTGCTGGTGTATGTGGAAGAAGAAGAATGATTGCTGGTGTATGTGGAAGAAGAAGTAGAAGAATGACTGTTGATGTATGTGGAAGAGGAAGAAGAATGATTGCTGGTGTATGTGAAAGAAGAATGACTGTTTGTATATGTGGAAGAAGAAGAAGAATGATTGTTGGTGTATGTGGAAGAAGAAGAAGAATGATTGTTGGTGTATGTGGAAGAAGAATGACTGTTGGTATATGTGGAAGAAGAAGAAGAATGATTGTTGGTGTATGTGGAAGAAGAAGAAGAATGACTGTTGGTATATGTGGAAGAAGAAGAAGAATGATTGTTGGTGTATGTGGAAGAAGAAGAAGAATGATTGTTGGTGTATGTGGAAGAAGAAGAAGAATGATTGTTGGTGTATGTGGAAGAAGAAGAAGAATGATTGTTGGTGTATGTGGAAGAATAATGACTGTTGGTGTATGTGGAAGAATAATGGCTGTTGGTGTATGTGGAAGAAGAATGATTGTTGGTGTATGTGGAAGAAGAAGAATGATTGTTGGTGTATGTGGAAGAAGAATGACTGTTGGTGTATGTGGAAGAAGAAGAATGATTGCTGGTGTATGTGCAAGAAGAATGACTGTTGGTGTATGTGGAAGAAGAAGAATGATTGTTGGTGTATGTGGAAGAAGAACGATTGCTGGTGTATGTGGAAGAAGAATGACTGTTGGTGTATGTGGAAAAAGAAAAATGACTGTTGGTGTATGTGGAAGAAGAATTATTGCTGGTGTATGTGGAAGAAGAATGACTGTTGGTGTATGTGGAAGAAGAATGGCTGTTGGTGTATGTGGAAGAAGAATGGGTGTTGGTGTATGTGGAAGAAGAAGAATGATTGTTGGTGTATGTGGAAGAAGAATGACTGTTGGTGTATGTGGAAGAAGAAGAATGATTGTTGGTGTATGTGGAAAAAGAATGACTGTTGGTGTATGTGGAAGAAGAATGGCTGTTGGTGTATGTGGAAGTAGAAGAATGATTGTTGGTGTATGTGGAAGAAGAATAAGAATGATTGTTTGTTGTATGTGGAAGAAGAATGATTGTTGGTTTATGTGGAAGAAGAAGAAGAATGATTGTTGGTTTATGTGGAAGAAGAAGAATGATTGATGGTTATGTGGAAGAAGAAGAATGATTGATGGCTTATGTGGAAGAAGAAGAATGATTGTTGGTGTATGTGGAAGAAAAATGGTTGTTGGTGTATGTTAAGGAAGATAAATAGCTGTTGGTGTATGTTGAAGAAGAAGAATGATTGTTGGTGTATGTGGAAGAAAAATGGTTGTTGGTGTATGTTAAGGAAGATAAATAGCTGTTGTATGTGGAAGAAAATGGTTGTTGGTGTATGTTAATGAAGATAAATAGCTGTTGGTGTATGTGGAAGAAAAATGGTTGTTGGTGTATGTTAAGAAAGATAAATAGCTGTTGGTGTATGTGGAAGAAAAATTGTTGTTGGTGTATGTTAAGGAAGATAAATAGCTGTTGTATGTGGAAGAAAAATGGTTGTTGGTGTATGTTAATGAAGATAAATAGCTGTTGGTGTATGTGGAAGAAAAATGGTTGTTGGTGTATGTTAAGGAAGATAAAAGCTGTTGTATGTGGAAGAAAAATGGTTGTTGGTGTATGTTAATGAAGATAAATAGCTGTTGGTGTATGTGGAAGAAAAATGGTTGTTGGTGTATGTTAAGGAAGATAAATAGCTGTTGGTGTATGTGGAAGAAAAATGGTTGTTGGTGTATGTTAAGGAAGATAAATAGCTGTTGGTGTATGTGGAAAAAGAAGAATGGCTGTTGGTGTATGTAGGAGAAGAATAATGATTGTTGGTGTATGTGGAAGAGGAAGAAATGACTGTTGGTGTATGTGGAGAAAAATAATGATTGTTGGTATATGTGGAAGAAAAGAATGATTGTTGGTGTATGTGGAAGAAGAATGGCTGTTGGTGTATGTGGAAGAAGAATGACTGTTGGTGTATGTGGAAGAAGAATGACTGTTGGTGTATGTGGAAGAAGAATGACTGTTGGTGTATGTGGAAGAAGAAGAATGATTGTTGGTGTATGTGGAAGAAGAATGACTGTTGGTGTATGTGGAAGAAGAATGGCTGTTGGTGTATGTGGAAAAAGAGGAATGATTGTTGGTGTATGTGGAAGAAAAAGAATAGCTGTTGGTGTATGTGGAAGAAGAATGGCTGTTGGTGTATGTGGAAGAAGAATGGCTGTTGGTGTATGTGGAAGAAGAATGGCTGTTGGTGTATGTGGAAGAAGAAGAATGATTGTTGGTGTATGTGGAAGAAAAATAATGATTGTCGGTATATGTGGAAGAACAAGAATGATTGTTGGTATATGTGGAAGAAGAAGAATGATTGTTGGTATATGTGGAAGAAGAAGAATGATTGTTGGTGTATGTAGAAGAAAAAGAATGATTGTTGGTATATGTGGAAGAAGAAGAATGATTGTTGGTATATGTGGAAGAAAAAGAATGATTGTTGGTATATGTGGAAGAAGAATGGCTGTTGGTGTATGTGGAAGAAGAATGGCTGTTGGTGTATGTGGAAGAAGAATGGCTGTTGGTGTATGTGGAAGAAAAAGAATGATTGTTGGTATATGTGGAAAAAGAAGAAGATTGGCTATTGGTGTGTGTGGAAGAGGAAGAAGAATGATAGCTGGTGTATGTGGAAGAAGAAAAATGGCTATTGGTGTATGTGGAAGAAGAAGAATGATTGCTGGTGTATGTGGAAGAAGAATGGCTGTTGGTGTATGTGGAAGAAGAAGAAGAATGATTGTTGGTGTATGTGGAAGAAGAATGGCTGTTGGTGTATGTGGAAGTAGAAGAAGAATGATTGCTGGTGCATGTGGAAGAAGAATGACTGTTGGTGTATGTGGAAGAAGAAGAATGATTGCTGGTGTATGTGGAAGAATAATGGCTATTGGTGTATGTGGAAGAAGAAGAATGATTGTTGGTGTATGTGGAAGAAGAATGATTGTTGGTGTATGTGGAAGAGGAAGAAGAATGATTGTTGGTGTATGTGGAAGAAGAAGAAGAATGATTGTTGGTGTATGTGGAAGAAGTAGAAGAATGACTGTTGGTGTATGTGGAAGAAGAAGAATAATGACTGTTGGTGTATGTGGAAGAAGAAGAATAATGACTGTTGGTGTATGTGGAAGAAGAAGAATAATGACTGTTGGTGTATGTGGAAGAGGAAGAAGAATGATTGCTGGTGTATGTGGAAGAAGAAGAATGATTGCTGGTGTATGTGGAAGGAGAATGGCTGTTGGTGTATGTGGAAGAAGAAGAAGAATGATTGTTGGTGTATGTGGAAGAAGAATGGCTGTTGCTGTATGTGGAAGAAGAAGAAGAATGACTGTTGGTGTATGTGGAAGAAGAGAAGAATGACTGTTGGTGTATGTGGAAAAAGAAGAATAATGACTGTTGGTGTATGTGGAAGAAGAAGAGGAAGATTGATTGTTGGTGTATGTGGAAGAAGAAAGACTGTTGGTGTATGTGGAAGAGGAAGAAGAATGACTTTTGGTGTATGTGGAAGAAGAAGAATTATTGCTGGTGTATGTGGAAGAAGAAGAATGATTGCTGGTGTATGTGGAAGAAGAAGTAGAAGAATGACTGTTGGTGTATGTGGAAGAGGAAGAAGAATGATTGCTGGTGTATGTGAAAGAAGAACGACTGTTGGTATATGTGGAAGAAGAAGAAGAATGATTGTTGGTGTATGTGGAAGAAGAAGAAGAATGATTGTTGGTGTATGTGGAAGAAGAATGACTGTTGGTATATGTGGAAGAAGAAGAAGAATGATTGTTGGTGTATGTGGAAGAAGAAGAAGAATGACTGTTGGTATATGTGGAAGAAGAAGAAGAATGATTGTTGGTGTATGTGGAAGAAGAAGAAGAATGATTGTTGGTGTATGTGGAAGAAGAAGAAGATTGATTGTTGGTGTATGTGGAAGAAGAAGAAGAATGATTGTTGGTGTATGTGGAAGAATAATGACTGTTGGTGTATGTGGAAGAATAATGGCTGTTGGTGTATGTGGAAGAAGAATGATTGTTGGTGTATGTGGAAGAAGAAGAATGATTGTTGGTGTATGTGGAAGAAGAATGACTGTTGGTATATGTGGAAGAAGAAGAATTATTGCTGGTGTATGTGCAAGAAGAATGACTGTTGGTGTATGTGGAAGAAGAAGAATGATTGTTGGTGTATATGGAAGAAGAACGATTGCTGGTGTATGTGGAAGAAGAATGACTGTTGGTGTATGTGGAAGAAGAATGGCTGTTGGTGTATGTGGAAGAAGAGGAATGATTGTTGGTGTATGTGGAAGAAGAATGGCTGTTGGTGTATGTGGAAGAAGAGGAATAATTGTTGGTATATGTGGAAGAAAAAGAATGGCTGTTGGTGTATGTGGAAGAAGAATGGCTGTTGGTGTATGTGGAAGAAGAATGGCTGTTGGTGTATGTGGAAGAAGAATGGCTGTTGGTGTATGTGGAAGAAGAAGAATGATTGTTGGTGTATGTGGAAGAAGAAGAATGACTGTTTGTGTATGTGGAAGAAAAATAATGATTGTCGGTATATGTGGAAGAACAAGAATGATTGTTGGTATATGTGGAAGAAGAAGAATGATTGTTGGTGTATGTAGAAGAAAAAGAATGATTGTTGGTATATGTGGAAGAAGAAGAATGATTGTTGGTATATGTGGAAGAAAAAGAATGATTGTTGGTATATGTGGAAGAAGAATGGCTGTTGGTGTATGTGGAAGAAGAATGGCTGTTGGTGTATGTGGAAGAAGAATGGCTGTTGGTGTATGTGGAAGAAAAAGAATGATTGTTGGTATATGTGGAAAAAGAAGAAGATTGGCTATTGGTGTGTGTGGAAGAGGAAGTAGAATGATAGCTGGTGTATGTTGAAGAAGAAAAATGGCTATTGGTGTATGTGGAAGAAGAAGAATGATTGCTGGTGTATGTGGAAGAAGAATGGCTGTTGGTGTATGTGGAAGAAGAAGAAAGAATGATTGTTGGTGTATGTGGAAGAAGAATGGCTGTTGGTGTATGTGGAAGTATAAGAAGAATGATTGCTGGTGCATGTGGAAGAAGAATGACTGTTGGTGTATGTGGAAGAAGAAGAATGATTGCTGGTGTATGTGGAAGAATAATGGCTATTGGTGTATGTGGAAGAAGAAGAATGATTGTTGGTGTATGTGGAAGAAGAATGATTGTTGGTGTATGTGGAAGAGGAAGAAGAATGATTGTTGGTGTATGTGGAAGAAGAAGAAGAATGATTGTTGGTGTATGTGGAAGAAGTAGAAGAATGACTGTTGGTGTATGTGGAAGAAGAAGAATAATGACTGTTGGTGTATGTGGAAGAAGAAGAATAATGACTGTTGGTGTATGTGGAAGAAGAAGAATAATGACTGTTGGTGTATGTGGAAGAGGAAGAAGAATGATTGCTGGTGTATGTGGAAGAAGAAGAATGATTGCTGGTGTATGTGGAAGGAGAATGGCTGTTGGTGTATGTGGAAGAAGAAGAAGAATGATTGTTGGTGTATGTGGAAGAAGAATGGCTGTTGCTGTATGTGGAAGAAGAAGAAGAATGACTGTTGGTGTATGTGGAAGAAGAGAAGAATGACTGTTGGTGTATGTGGAAAAAGAAGAATAATGACTGTTGGTGTATGTGGAAGAAGAAGAGGAAGATTGATTGTTGGTGTATGTGGAAGAAGAAAGACTGTTGGTGTATGTGGAAGAGGAAGAAGAATGACTTTTGGTGTATGTGGAAGAAGAAGAATTATTGCTGGTGTATGTGGAAGAAGAAGAATGATTGCTGGTGTATGTGGAAGAAGAAGTAGAAGAATGACTGTTGGTGTATGTGGAAGAGGAAGAAGAGTGATTGCTGGTGTATGTGAAAGAAGAATGACTGTTGGTATATGTGGAAGAAGAAGAAGAATGATTGTTGGTGTATGTGGAAGAAGAAGAAGAATGATTGTTGGTGTATGTGGAAGAAGAATGACTGTTGGTATATGTGGAAGAAGAAGAAGAATGATTGTTGGTGTATGTGGAAGTAGAAGAAGAATGATTGTTGGTGTATGTGGAAGAAGAAGAAGAATGATTGTTGGTGTATGTGGAAGAAGAAGAAGAATGATTGTTGGTGTATGTGGAAGAAGAATGACTGTTGGTGTATGTGGAAGAATAATGGCTGTTGGTGTATGTGGAAGAAGAATGACTGTTGGTGTATGTGGAAGAAGAATGACTGATGGTGTATGTGGAAGAAGAATGGCTGTTGGTGTATGTGGAAGAAGAATGGCTGTTGGTGTATGTGAAAGAAGAATGACTGTTGGTGTATGTGGAAGAAGAATGGCTGTTGGTGTATGTGGAAGAAGAATGGCTGTTGGTGTATGTGGAAGAAGAATGGGTGTTGGTGTATGTGGAAGAAGAATGACTGTTGGTGTATGTGGAAGAAGAAGAATGACTGTTGGTGTATGTGGAAGAAGAATGACTGTTGGTGTATGTGGAAGAAGAATGACTGTTGGTGTATGTGGAAGAAGAAGAATGATTGTTGGTGTATGTGGAAGAAGAATGACTGTTGGTGTATGTGGAAGAAGAAGAATGATTGTTGGTGTATGTGGAAGAAGAATGACTGTTGGTGTATGTAGAAGAAGAATGGCTGTTGGTGTATGTGGAAGAAGAATGGCTGTTGGTGTATGTGGAAGAAGAATGATTGTTGGTGTATGTGGAAGAAGAAGAATGACTGTTGGTGTATGTAGAAGAAAAATAATGATTGTCGGTATATGTGGAAGAACAAGAATGATTGTTGGTATATGTGGAAGAAGAAGAATGATTGTTGGTATATGTGGAAGAAGAAGAATGATTGTTGGTGTATGTAGAAGAAAAAGAATGATTGTTGGTATATGTGGAAAAAGAAGAATGATTGTAGGTATATGTGGAAGAAAAAGAATGATTGTTGGTATATGTGGAAGAAGAAGAATGGCTGTTGGTGTATGTGGAAGAAGAATGGCTGTTGGTGTATGTGGAAGAAGAATGGCTGTTGGTGTATGTGGAAGAAAAAGAATGATTGTTGGTATATGTGGAAGAAAAAGAATGATTGTTGGTGTATGTGGAAGAAGAATGGCTGTTGGTGTATGTGGAAGAAGAATGACTGTTGGTGTATGTGGAAGAAGAATGACTGTTGGTGTATGTGGAAGAAGAATGACTGTTGGTGTATGTGGAAGAAGAAGAATGATTGTTGGTGTATGTGGAAGAAGAATGACTGTTGGTGTATGTGGAAGAAGAATGGCTGTTGTGTATGTGGAAAAAGAGGAATGATTGTTGGTGTATGTGGAAGAAAAAGAATGGCTGTTGGTGTATGTGGAAGAAGAATGGCTGTTGGTGTATGTGGAAGAAGAATGGCTGTTGGTGTATGTGGAAGAAGAATGGCTGTTGGTGTATGTGGAAGAAGAAGAATGATTGTTGGTGTATGTGGAAGAAAAATAATGATTGTCGGTATATGTGGAAGAACAAGAATGATTGTTGGTATATGTGGAAGAAGAAGAATGATTGTTGGTATATGTGGAAGAAGAAGAATGATTGTTGGTGTATGTAGAAGAAAAAGAATGATTGTTGGTATATGTGGAAGAAGAAGAATGATTGTTGGTATATGTGGAAGAAAAAGAATGATTGTTGGTATATGTGGAAGAAGAATGGCTGTTGGTGTATGTGGAAGAAGAATGGCTGTTGGTGTATGTGGAAGAAGAATGGCTGTTGGTGTATGTGGAAGAAAAAGAATGATTGTTGGTATATGTGGAAAAAGAAGAAGATTGGCTATTGGTGTGTGTGGAAGAGGAAGAAGAATGATAGCTGGTGTATGTGGAAGAAGAAAAATGGCTATTGGTGTATGTGGAAGAAGAAGAATGATTGCTGGTGTATGTGGAAGAAGAATGGCTGTTGGTGTATGTGGAAGAAGAAGAAGAATGATTGTTGGTGTATGTGGAAGAAGAATGGCTGTTGGTGTATGTGGAAGTAGAAGAAGAATGATTGCTGGTGCATGTGGAAGAAGAATGACTGTTGGTGTATGTGGAAGAAGAAGAATGATTGCTGGTGTATGTGGAAGAATAATGGCTATTGGTGTATGTGGAAGAAGAAGAATGATTGTTGGTGTATGTGGAAGAAGAATGATTGTTGGTGTATGTGGAAGAGGAAGAAGAATGATTGTTGGTGTATGTGGAAGAAGAAGAAGAATGATTGTTGGTGTATGTGGAAGAAGTAGAAGAATGACTGTTGGTGTATGTGGAAGAAGAAGAATAATGACTGTTGGTGTATGTGGAAGAAGAAGAATAATGACTGTTGGTGTATGTGGAAGAAGAAGAATAATGACTGTTGGTGTATGTGGAAGAGGAAGAAGAATGATTGCTGGTGTATGTGGAAGAAGAAGAATGATTGCTGGTGTATGTGGAAGGAGAATGGCTGTTGGTGTATGTGGAAGAAGAAGAAGAATGATTGTTGGTGTATGTGGAAGAAGAATGGCTGTTGCTGTATGTGGAAGAAGAAGAAGAATGACTGTTGGTGTATGTGGAAGAAGAGAAGAATGACTGTTGGTGTATGTGGAAAAAGAGGAATAATGACTGTTGGTGTATGTGGAAGAAGAAGAGGAAGATTGATTGTTGGTGTATGTGGAAGAAGAAAGACTGTTGGTGTATGTGGAAGAGGAAGAAGAATGACTTTTGGTGTATGTGGAAGAAGAAGAATTATTGCTGGTGTATGTGGAAGAAGAAGAATGATTGCTGGTGTATGTGGAAGAAGAAGTAGAAGAATGACTGTTGGTGTATGTGGAAGAGGAAGAAGAATGATTGCTGGTGTATGTGAAAGAAGAATGACTGTTGGTATATGTGGAAGAAGAAGAAGAATGATTGTTGGTGTATGTGGAAGAAGAAGAAGAATGATTGTTGGTGTATGTGGAAGAAGAATGACTGTTGGTATATGTGGAAGAAGAAGAAGAATGATTGTTGGTGTATGTGGAAGAAGAAGAAGAATGACTGTTGGTATATGTGGAAGAAGAAGAAGAATGATTGTTGGTGTATGTGGAAGAAGAAGAAGAATGATTGTTGGTGTATGTGGAAGAAGAAGAAGATTGATTGTTGGTGTATGTGGAAGAAGAAGAAGAATGATTGTTGGTGTATGTGGAAGAATAATGACTGTTGGTGTATGTGGAAGAATAATGGCTGTTGGTGTATGTGGTAGAAGAATGATTGTTGGTGTATGTGGAAGAAGAAGAATGATTGTTGGTGTATGTGGAAGAAGAATGGCTGTTGGTATATGTGGAAGAAGAAGAATTATTGCTGGTGTATGTGCAAGAAGAATGACTGTTGGTGTATGTGGAAAAAGAAGAATGATTGTTGGTGTATATGGAAGAAGAACGATTGCTGGTGTATGTGGAAGAAGAATGACTGTTGGTGTATGTGGAAGAAGAATGGCTGTTGGTGTATGTGGAAGAAGAGGAATGATTGTTGGTGTATGTGGAAGAAGAATGGCTGTTGGTGTATGTGGAAGAAGAGGAATAATTGTTGGTATATGTGGAAGAAAAAGAATGGCTGTTGGTGTATGTGGAAGAAGAATGGCTGTTGGTGTATGTGGAAGAAGAATGGCTGTTGGTGTATGTGGAAGAAGAATGGCTGTTGGTGTATGTGGAAGAAGAAGAATGATTGTTGGTGTATGTGGAAGAAGAAGAATGACTGTTGGTGTATGTGGAAGAAAAATAATGATTGTCGGTATATGTGGAAGAACAAGAATGATTGTTGGTATATGTGGAAGAAGAAGAATGATTGTTGGTGTATGTAGAAGAAAAAGAATGATTGTTGGTATATGTGGAAGAAGAAGAATGATTGTTGGTATATGTGGAAGAAAAAGAATGATTGTTGGTATATGTGGAAGAAGAATGGCTGTTGGTGTATGTGGAAGAAGAATGGCTGTTGGTGTATGTGGAAGAAGAATGGCTGTTGGTGTATGTGGAAGAAAAAGAATGATTGTTGGTATATGTGGAAAAAGAAGAAGATTGGCTATTGGTGTGTGTGGAAGAGGAAGTAGAATGATAGCTGGTGTATGTTGAAGAAGAAAAATGGCTATTGTGTATGTGGAAGAAGAAGAATGATTGCTGGTGTATGTGGAAGAAGAATGGCTGTTGGTGTATGTGGAAGAAGAAGAAAGAATGATTGTTGGTGTATGTGGAAGAAGAATGGCTGTTGGTGTATGTGGAAGTATAAGAAGAATGATTGCTGGTGCATGTGGAAGAAGAATGACTGTTGGTGTATGTGGAAGAAGAAGAATGATTGCTGGTGTATGTGGAAGAATAATGGCTATTGGTGTATGTGGAAGAAGAAGAATGATTGTTGGTGTATGTGGAAGAAGAATGATTGTTGGTGTATGTGGAAGAGGAAGAAGAATGATTGTTGGTGTATGTGGAAGAAGAAGAAGAATGATTGTTGGTGTATGTGGAAGAAGTAGAAGAATGACTGTTGGTGTATGTGGAAGAAGAAGAATAATGACTGTTGGTGTATGTGGAAGAAGAAGAATAATGACTGTTGGTGTATGTGGAAGAAGAAGAATAATGACTGTTGGTGTATGTGGAAGAGGAAGAAGAATGATTGCTGGTGTATGTGGAAGAAGAAGAATGATTGCTGGTGTATGTGGAAGGAGAATGGCTGTTGGTGTATGTGGAAGAAGAAGAAGAATGATTGTTGGTGTATGTGGAAGAAGAATGGCTGTTGCTGTATGTGGAAGAAGAAGAAGAATGACTGTTGGTGTATGTGGAAGAAGAGAAGAATGACTGTTGGTGTATGTGGAAAAAGAAGAATAATGACTGTTGGTGTATGTGGAAGAAGAAGAGGAAGATTGATTGTTGGTGTATGTGGAAGAAGAAAGACTGTTGGTGTATGTGGAAGAGGAAGAAGAATGACTTTTGGTGTATGTGGAAGAAGAAGAATTATTGCTGGTGTATGTGGAAGAAGAAGAATGATTGCTGGTGTATGTGGAAGAAGAAGTAGAAGAATGACTGTTGGTGTATGTGGAAGAGGAAGAAGAGTGATTGCTGGTGTATGTGAAAGAAGAATGACTGTTGGTATATGTGGAAGAAGAAGAAGAATGATTGTTGGTGTATGTGGAAGAAGAAGAAGAATGATTGTTGGTGTATGTGGAAGAAGAATGACTGTTGGTATATGTGGAAGAAGAAGAAGAATGATTGTTGGTGTATGTGGAAGTAGAAGAAGAATGATTGTTGGTGTATGTGGAAGAAGAAGAAGAATGATTGTTGGTGTATGTGGAAGAAGAAGAAGAATGATTGTTGGTGTATGTGGAAGAAGAATGACTGTTGGTGTATGTGGAAGAATAATGGCTGTTGGTGTATGTGGAAGAAGAATGACTGATGGTGTATGTGGAAGAAGAATAGCTGTTGGTGTATGTGGAAGAAGAATGGCTGTTGGTGTATGTGAAAGAAGAATGACTGTTGGTGTATGTGGAAGAAGAATGGCTGTTGGTGTATGTGGAAGAAGAATGGCTGTTGGTGTATGTGGAAGAAGAATGGGTGTTGGTGTATGTGGAAGAAGAATGACTGTTGGTGTATGTGGAAGAAGAAGAATGACTGTTGGTGTATGTGGAAGAAGAATGACTGTTGGTGTATGTGGAAGAAGAATGACTGTTGGTGTATGTGGAAGAAGAAGAATGATTGTTGGTGTATGTGGAAGAAGAATGACTGTTGGTGTATGTGGAAGAAGAAGAATGATTGTTGGTGTATGTGGAAGAAGAATGACTGTTGGTGTATGTAGAAGAAGAATGGCTGTTGGTGTATGTGGAAGAAGAATGGCTGTTGGTGTATGTGGAAGAAGAATGATTGTTGGTGTATGTGGAAGAAGAAGAATGACTGTTGGTGTATGTAGAAGAAAAATAATGATTGTCGGTATATGTGGAAGAACAAGAATGATTGTTGGTATATGTGGAAGAAGAAGAATGATTGTTGGTATATGTGGAAGAAGAAGAATGATTGTTGGTGTATGTAGAAGAAAAAGAATGATTGTTGGTATATGTGGAAAAAGAAGAATGATTGTTGGTATATGTGGAAGAAAAGAATGATTGTTGGTATATGTGGAAGAAGAAGAATGGCTGTTGGTGTATGTGGAAGAAGAATGGCTGTTGGTGTATGTGGAAGAAGAATGGCTGTTGGTGTATGTGGAAGAAAAAGAATGATTGTTGGTATATATGGAAGAAGAAGAATGGCTGTTGGTGTATGTGGAAGAAGAATGGCTGTTGGTGTATGTGGAAGAAGAATGGCTGTTGGTGTATGTGGAAGAAGAATGATTGTTGGTGTATGTGGAAAAAGAAGAAGATTGGCTATTGGTGTGTGTGGAAGAGGAAGAAGAATGATAGCTGGTGTATGTGGAAGAAGAAAAATGGCTATTGGTGTATGTGGAAGAAGAAGAATGATTGCTGGTGTATGTGGAAGAAGAATGGCTGTTGGTGTATGTGGAAGTAGAAGAAGAATGATTGATGGTGCATGTGGAAGAAGAATGACTGTTGGTGTATGTGGAAGAAGAAGAATGATTGCTGGTGTATGTGGAAGAATAATGGCTATTGGTGTATGTGGAAGAAGAAGAATGATTGTTGGTTTATGTGGAACAAGAATGATTGTTGGTGTATGTGGAAGAGGAAGAAGAATGATTGTTGGTGTATGTGGAAGAAGAAGAAGAATTATTGTTGGTGTATGTGGAAGAAGTAGAACAATGACTGTTGGTGTATGTGGAAGAAGAAGAATAATGACTGTTGGTGTATGTGGAAGAAGAAGAATAATGACTGTTGGTGTATGTGGAAGAAGAAGAATAATGACTGTTGGTGTATGTGGAAGAGAAAAAAGAATGATTGCTGGTGTATGTGGAAGAAGAAGAATGATTGCTGGTGTATGTGGAAGGAGAATGGCTGTTGGTGTATGTGGAAGAAGAAGAAGAATGATTGTTGGTGTATGTGGAAGAAGAATGGCTGTTGCTGTATGTGGAAGAAGAAGAAGAATGACTGTTGGTGTATGTGGAAGAAGAGAAGAATGACTGTTGGTGTATGTGGAAAAAGAAGAATAATGACTGTTGGTGTATGTGGAAGAAGAAGATGAAGATTAATTGGTGGTGTATGTAGAAGAAGAAAGACTGTTGGTGTATGTGGAAGAGGAAGAAGAATGACTTTTGGTGTATGTGGAAGAAGAAGAATTATTGCTGGTGTATGTGGAAGAAGAAGAATGATTGCTGGTGTATGTGGAAGAAGAAGTAGAAGAATGACTGTTGGTGTATGTGGAAGAGGAAGAAGAATGATTGCTGGTGTATGTGAAAGAAGAATGACTGTTGGTATATGTGGAAGAAGAAGAAGAATGATTGTTGGTGTATGTGGAAGAAGAAAAAGAATGATTGTTGGTGTATGTGGAAGAAGAATGACTGTTGGTATATGTGGAAGAAGAAGAAGAATGATTGTTGGTGTATGTGGAAGAAGAAGAAGAATGACTGTTGGTATATGTGGAAGAAGAAGAAGAATGATTGTTGGTGTATGTGGAAGAAGAAGAAGAATGATTGTTGGTGTATGTGGAAGAAGAAGAAGAATGATTGTTGGTGTATGTGGAAGAAGAAGAAGAATGATTGTTGGTGTATGTGGAAGAATAATGACTGTTGGTGTATGTGGAAGAATAATGGCTGTTGGTGTATGTGGAAGAAGAATGATTGTTGGTGTATGTGGAAGAAGAAGAATGATTGTTGGTGTATGTGGAAGAAGAATGACTGTTGGTGTATGTGGAAGAAGAAGAATGATTGTTGGTGTATGTGGAAGAAGAAGAATGACTGTTGGTGTATGTGGAAGAAGAAGAATGATTGTTGGTGTATGTGGAAGAAGAACGATTGCTGGTGTAAGTGGAAGAAGAATGACTGTTGGTGTATGTGGTAAAAGAAAAATGACTGTTGGTGTATGTGGAAGAAGAATGATTGCTGGTGTATGTGGAAGAAGAATGACTGTTGGTGTATGTGGAAGAAGAATGGCTGTTGGTGTATGTGGAAGAAGAATGGGTGTTGGTGTATGTGGAAGAAGAAGAATGATTGTTGGTGTATGTGGAAGAAGAATGACTGTTGGTGTATGTGGAAGAAGAAGAATGATTGTTGGTGTATGTGGAAGAAGAATGACTGTTGGTGTATGTGGAAGAAGAATGGCTGTTGGTGTATGTGGAAGTAGAAGAATGATTGTTGGTGTATGTGGAAGAAGAATAAGAATGATTGTTTGTTGTATGTCGAAGAAGAATGATTGTTGGTTTATGTGGAAGAAGAAGAAGAATGATTGTTGGTTTATGTGGAAGAAGAAGAATGATTGATGGTTTATGTGGAAGAAGAAGAATGATTGATGGCTTATGTGGAAGAAGAAGAATGATTGTTGGTGTATGTGGAAGAAAAATGGTTGTTGGTGTATGTTAAGGAAGATAAATAGCTGTTGGTGTATGTTGAAGAAGAAGAATGATTGTTGGTGTATGTGGAAGAAAAATGGTTGTTGGTGTATGTTAAGGAAGATAAATAGCTGTTGTATGTGGAAGAAAAATGGTTGTTGGTGTATGTTAATGAAGATAAATAGCTGTTGGTGTATGTGGAAGAAAAATGGTTGTTGGTGTATGTTAAGGAAGATAAATAGCTGTTGGTGTATGTGGAAGAAAAATGGTTGTTGGTGTATGTTAAGGAAGATAAATAGCTGTTGTATGTGGAAGAAAAATGGTTGTTGGTGTATGTTAATGAAGATAAATAGCTGTTGGTGTATGTGGAAGAAAAATGGTTGTTGGTGTATGTTAAGGAAGATAAATAGCTGTTGTATGTGGAAGAAAAATGGTTGTTGGTGTATGTTAATGAAGATAAATAGCTGTTGGTGTATGTGGAAGAAAAATGGTTGTTGGTGTATGTTAAGGAAGATAAATAGCTGTTGGTGTATGTGGAAGAAAAATGGTTGTTGGTGTATGTTAAGGAAGATAAATAGCTGTTGGTGTATGTGGAAAAAGAAGAATGGCTGTTGGTGTATGTAGGAGAAGAATAATGATTGTTGGTGTATGTTGAGGAAGAAGAATGATTGTTGGTGTAAATGGAAGAAGAAGAATGATTGTTGGTGTATGTTGAGGAAGAAGAATGATTGTTGGTGTATGTTGAGGAAGAAGAATGATTGTTGGTGTATGTTGAGGAAGAAGAATGATTGTTGGTGTATGTTGAGGAAGAAGAATGATTGTTGGTGTATGTTGAGGAAGAAGAATGATTGTTGGTGTATGTTGAGGAAGAAGAATGATTGTTGGTGCATATGGAAGAAGAAGAATGATTATTGGTGTATATGGAAGAAGAAGAATGATTGTTGGTGTATGTTGAGGAAGAAGAATGATTGTTGGTGTATGTTGACGAAGAAGAATGTTTGTTGGTGTATGTGGAAGAAGAAGAATGATTGTTGGTGTATGTGGAAGAAGAAGAATGATTGTTGGTGTATGTGGAAGAAGAAGAATGTTTGTTGGTGTATGTGAAGAAGAAGAAGAATGATTGGTGATGTATGTGGAAGAAGGATAGCTGTTGGTTTGTGTGGTAGAAGAAGAATGATTGTTGGTGTATGTTGAGGAAGAAGAATGATTGTTGGTGTAGGGTTATGGCATAAAAATGCGAAGCTGCAGTAAAGCTAAATATGAAGAAAAAAAATGGTATGTAAGAAGCTTTACGTGATAAGTGGACGACACAGACTAAACAACATTTCGGCCCAATAGGCCTTCATCAGGAACAAACAAAAAAAAACACACACAAAACTAATAACGAAACAACCAGAATAAAAACGATAAATACTATAGTAAACACTAAGGACGAAATACAAACATAAAGTACCAGCGGTATTGTACTTGTAAAGGGTTAAGGCATAAAAATGCGAAGCTGCAGTAAAGCTGAATATGAGGAAAAATAAAAAATAAAAAAAATGGTATGTAAGAAGCTTTACGTGATAAGTTGACGACACAGACTAAACAACGTTTCGGCCCTATAGGTCTTCATCAGGAACAAACAAAAAAAACACACATGCAAAACTAATAACGAAACAACCAAAACAAAAACGATAAATACTAAAGTAAACACTAAGGACGAAATACAAACATAAAGTAGCAGCGGTATTGTACTAGTAAGTTGTTGGTGTATGTGGAAGAAGAAGGATAGCTGTTGGTGTATGTGGTAGAAGAAGAATGATTGTTGGTGTATGTTGAGGAAGAAGAATGATTGTTGGTGTATGTTGAGGAAGAAGAATGATTGTTGGTGTATGTGGTAGAAGAAGGATAGCTGTTGGTGTATGTGGTAGAAGAATAATGATTGTTGGTGTATGTTGAGGAAGAAGAATGATTGTTGGTGTATATGGAAGAAGAAGGATAGCTGTTGGTGTATGTGGTAGAAGAAGAATGATTGTTGGTGTATGTTGAGGAAGAAGAATGATTGTTGGTGTATGTGGTAGAAGAAGAATGATTTTTGTGTATGTGGTAGAAGAAGAATGATTGTTGGTGTATGTTGAGGAAGAAGAATGATTGTTGGTGTATGTGGTAGAAGAAGAATGATTTTTGTGTATGTGGTAGAAGAAGAATGATTTTTGGTGTATGTTGAGGAAGAAGAATGATTGTTGGTGTATGTGGTAGAAGAAGAATGATTGTTGGTGTATGTGGTAGAAGAAGAATGATTGTTGTTGTATGTTACGGAAGATAAATGGCTGTTGGTGTATGTGGAAGAAGAAAAATGCTTGGTGGTGAATATTGAAGAAGGAGAATGACTGAAGATGGAGAGAACTGGAGTATGTTGACATAGTCTGTCAGTGGTGACCCAACGACCTCCAGGAATGAAGAAATAATGTAACACATAATTCCATTTTCGCTCAACATTTGAAGCTAATGGGCAGTTCTTTTCCTAACAAATAGCGGTTGTGGTCACTGTGGTTATTGTCAATGCGGCTGTGATCTCTATGGTTATACATGTCTGCTTCCAAACCACTCTTAATAATATGCTCTTGTTAATATTTACGTTAAGGCGTGAGAAAAGACTAAATAGTTTCCATGTTAGCTTATTTCTAAAAAAATAATTAACTTCAAATGGCAGGACTAAGTAACCACCTTAGATGTCCTGCAGCGCGAAAGCAATGACAACACTCAAAAATGGAAGATGAATGTGGTTGGAACATATTGACAACAGCTGTGCTCGTCAGTGCACATATTTTATGGGGAACTCAGCAGATAGGAGTTGCTTGAAAAAACTTGAAATAAATATGTCTGCAAGATATCGTGTGAATCCCACATTGATGAAAGAATGAGAACGTCTGGCAGAAAATCGTAGATTAAATGTCAGAAATAGCACACTATTTTAAATGAAGTCAAGGAAGATAAAGGGTGCAAGAGAGATTAGGTGAAATCCACGACATCAATTTTCTGTGTTCATTCTGTTGCAGGGTCTGTCATTCCAATAATGACAGAATGAAACATAAGATAGATTGATCGACGAAGCAGCGTCCAAAAGACAACAAATAGGATGTTTCTAGTTTATGAACAAGACAAGACTAAACAATAACCAACGTTTCGACCGAATGGTCCTCAACTATGACGAACATAAAATAATAAATAAATCCTTACAAATCATATTGTATCTAAATAGTGGCTGGAGGCCTCTAATTTCATTATGAAAATACACACAACATGAGATGTCATTTAGCAAAAAAAGACGAAAGGAGAAAGATTGTAAAAGTAATTACAGAAAATACCACTGAAATGTTCTAATAAAATGTAAAGAAAGAAACATTAAAAAATTAAAGAAAGTAAAAAGAAGTGTTAACCTCACTTTGGTTTAAAGAAGCAAAGCGAGCTATGAGGCGTCTGTCCGAAGATAAGCGACTGCTTTCATCTTTACTCCAAGAACAACGTCTGACAATTACTCGCAATTTAAGACTGGCATAACCCTGTTTCTAACCGTTTATAAAGATGTAAAATGCGTAAAAATGTAGGTTAATAGTCTACATTCAACCTGTCGTGGCATATTCTTATATACAACATTTCCCATAGCACAGACGATAGATCACTTCCGCATGCGCAAAGGAAGCTATTCTTGTGAAAGCTACATATTTGTCTGATGTTGTTATTGTGTGTGGGTTTTCCCCGCTAATCTTGTCTGATTGCGTGTGAATTCTTCACCTGTTGACCTTTCCCAGTTTCCATCGTCAAAGGACTTCAGTTACTGTTTGTAGATTCCTAACTTGCAAGAATGTCGGCTTCTCAATCCAGCACTATCATTACGCAACATTTGCTGTCGTATCTACACTGTCTCTTTCTTTGCTTTCTACTTTCGGTTCTATTTCTCATGTATATGTCCAGACTCTCTAACATGAACACTATCTATTTCACTCTCAAAATATCTCTCTTTCTCTCAGTCTCCAAATATATCTCTTTCTCTCACTCTCCAAATATATCTCTTTCTCTCACTCTCCAAATATCTCACTTTCTCTCACTCCAAATATTTCTCTTTCTCTCACTCTCCAAATAGCTACCTTTCACTCACTCTCCAAATATCTCTCTTTCTCCCACTCTCCAAATATTTCACTTTCTCTCACTCTCCAAATATCTCCCTTTCTCTCACTCTCCAAATATATCTCTCACTCTCCAAATATCTCTCTTTCCTTCACTCTCAAAATTTCAATCTTTCTCTCACTCTCCACGTATCTCTGTATGTATATAAATATATTAAGTATATCTGTATTCATACTTGTATGTTTGTTGTTTGTGTACAAGAAGTAGAAAAGTGTATGTATGATTATACGTATATATATATATATATATATATATATATATATATATATATATATATATAATGTTATATATATTGCATGAATATATGAATGTTTTCATGTATATTATATATACTTACATGTATAATGTATGTTGTATGTACATAGGTAAATGTATGCATTTATGCATGTATATGTGTATTTATGTACGCATGTATAAATGCCTTATGTTTTGCGCTTGTGTAAATAAGCTGTATAAGCATATATTATATATATAGTGTGTGTTTTTGTTTTTTATGCATGTATACAAATATACAAAGATGCATATGCATTTATCTCAACATCTATTGTTCGTCGGAACATTTTTGTTAATTAAGGTGTTCTTGATAATACTTTTATCAACCAAACGCTTGAAAGCATGGTGCGCGCGCGCACACACACACACACACACACACAATAATGTGGCCAATTGTGAGTTATGATGGTATATTTATGAGCCACTCATTAACCATCTGAACATGGAACGGGTTGGGGGAGAGATGGAAGAAAGACAGGATTAAAAACACCTCCTTAACTTTAGTTCTTTGGTTATGGAAGGCCCCGGTATTACTGCAAACGAATTAAAACCCATATTTGCTCAACCGCCCGTGCCAGTGGAATCATCCGAATTACTAACTCATTTCCCAAACAAAGAAAGGTAGCTGTAGTCCCCATCATAGCAGTCTCAGCATATGCCAAAATACATAAGGTGAAACCGCACAGAAAGTGAACACAACCAACTGTTCCCAGCCATACGATATCATCATTCATCGTAAACAATTGGAATATCGAAACATGATCAAAACGGATGAAACACACAGCTCACAGTGTGCACAGAGCACCTAACTCAGTAGCTCCTGCAACAAGCCGGACTTGCAATATGAGAAAACTGCAGCAAGGAACACTTTCATACATAACCTTCAATGGTTCATGCCGCCTAACCACCATATTGACCGGAAGTTCACCTGAGAGAGGTGTATTCCCTTAGTCATCCGGTGAATGCAAATAGCAATTCTAATATTTGGAAAATATTTTTTAAAGTACAGCAAGCGATCAGGTTGTTTTTAACTAATCTTGTAAACTAAATATAACATAAAAAACATCTTTAATTTATTTTTGAAAATTCTTTACATATATCTTCTTGTTGAGCTAACTAATACTTTATCTCCTTAACTGTGGAGTACACACCTCACTTTATGCACGTAATGCTTTTATCCGTGATTAAATGATTAGTTTGTGACGAATAAAAAAAAACAACATCCAGGTATCTATATTCATACGTGGCTCATTTTTTCTGATTGCTGGTTTCAAGATAACACACATCGTCTGTCTGTATTATCTGTGTGGTTATTTTAGCTTTTGCCGGTGAGTTTCACGTGATCACCTCCAAAAATTGCTGGTTACTGGAACGATTGCTTCAACAATTGCTTAATGTGATAAACATAACAAGTAAAAAATATGGACTAGATATGAATATCAAAAAGACTAAAAATATGAACATAAACAAAGAAAATTATCAAGACCTACAAGTAAATATCACAGTTGAAGGAATACATCTGGAGACAGTTCAGAGCTACAACTACCTTGGACATACTATAACCACTGATGGAAAATGTAAAGTTGAAATAAACAAAAGACTAGGTATGACAAAAAGTAATTTTAATGCCATGAAAAATATACTAACATCATCATCATCATGTACCCTGCCGGATGGCGTAGGCGATCATGTCCCTCCACAATCTTCTATCTACAGTGCATCGTATCAGTTCTGTTGTTGACTGTTTTCCATGCCATGACACCAAGCTATCCAGTATTTTCTCTCTTTGTCGTCCGCGATCTCTCTTTCCTTTTATTTTGCCGGTTGTAACCAAGTATGCCAACTTTCCTCTTCTCATGATGTGCCCAAAAAATGTTGATTGCTTCTCTCTGATGTTTTTTAAGAGCTCACTTTTTGTGTTGGCCTCTTTGATAATTTCCTCATTGGTCTTTTTAGCTGTGTTTGGAACTTTGAACATTCTTCTGAGAAATCCCATCTCTGTGACCTCTAATCGTCTTTTCATTTGTTTGTCTACTGTCCATGATTCGTTTCCATGGGTTAGAATTGGTTCTATATAGCACCGATGAACTCTCTTTCTCATTTCTATTGACATAGATTTGTTGCATAAGATATTTTTCATTTTCTGAAATGCTATTTTGGCCTGAGCTATTCTGCTTTTTATTTCTGTGGTGCATCTCCCATCTGATGTAATTATTGTGCCCAAGTATTTGAAGCGTTGTACTTGTTTCAGGTTTGTCTCGTTTATTTTATGCTGCATGATGGTGATGATTGTTTCTACGATATAACCATTACTTCTGTTTTCTTACTATTCAGACTGAGACCTTTCTTGTTGCTTTCTTCCACTATTGTGTCTATCGTTTCTTGTAGTTCGTTCTCTGTCTCTGCTATTAAGACTGTGTCATCCGCATATCGCAAATTATTTATGTTGTGACCGTTGACTTCAATTCCTTTTTTGTCTACTATTGATCTCATAATATATTCGCTGTAAAGTGAAAACAAATCCGGTGACAGAACACAGCCTTGTCTGACTCCTTGTTTTATATATTGGAATTGTCCTGTTTGGTTGTTAATTCGTATAGCTGCTGTTTGTTGTCAGTACATGTTTTTTATGATTCGCAGATCCTTGCCATCAATGTTTAATTTCTCCAGCATATTGATTATTTCCACATGCTATACTTTGTCAAATGCTTTTGTGTAGTCTATAAAGCACATATATATATCTTTCTTTACCTCTATAGATCTTTCTATCAATGTCCTTAAGATGTATATTACAACAACAAAACTAATAACAGTAGGGCTGAAACTAAGAATAACAAAATGTTACATCTTCTCAATATTCCTGTATGGTGTAGAAACATGGACATTAGACAGAAAACAGAACAGAAAATTGAAGCCATTGAAATGTGGATTTATAGAAGAATAGGCAGAATTGGATGGAAAGAAAAGAAAACAAACGATGAAGTCTTAAAATAACTAACAATTAAAATAGAATTACTAAACTCAATAGAACAAGACAAATGAAATCTTCTGGGCATGTTAAAAGACACAACAGCCAACTAAAAGTAATCTTGGAAGGGAAAATCATTTCCCATTTTTTCATACAAATGTACATACCATCATCTCTCAATTCTTTATTCAAATGTACATACTATCATCTCCCAATTCTTTATTCAAATGTACACACTATCCTCTCCCAATTCTTCATACAAATGTACACGCCATCATCTCCCAATTCTTCATACAAAAGTACACACCATCATCTCCCAATTCTTCATACAAATGTACACGCCATCATCTCCCAATTCTTCATACAAATGTACACACCATCATCTCCCAAATTCTTCATACAAAAGTACACACCATCATCTCCCAATTCTTTATACAAATGTACACACCATCATCTCCCAATTCTTCATACAAATGTACACACCATCATCTCCCAATTCTTCATACAAATGTACACACCATCATCTCCCAATTCTTCATACAAATGTACACGCCATCATCTCCCAATTCTTTATACAAATGTACACACCATCATCTCCCAATTCTTCATACAAATGTACACACCATCATCTCCCAATTCTCCCAATGTTACTGTTTAATTCAATGTTTTTTTTTCCGCGGAGGAACAGGAGTGTTTAGTAATTTCAACTCAGTTGCGATCAAAATTGCCTGGCAGGCCTGTTCTGACCCCCATGCCTTAGTTTGCAAACCCCTGGTGTGCAGTAACAGAGACCGCCCAAACTGCGTGACCTCCAGACCACGACCAAGTTTGTTATGATGGAACTGACGTGCTGTGGTTCTTGACACCACCTGGTCGTTTGTAGACCTTCTGGCGCGCTCTTTCTTTTGGAGTTGTTAAATAAAAATGATTGAGGTCTGTTGGCGTGGGAGTTGAGCGTCAGAAACTAGTGATGTTGTTGATGTCGTTGTTGAATTCTAGTCGAGCAATGAAATGGTTCAAGTGAGCTGCAAGTATGGAGAGATGTTGAAAGAAATGTAAGTTAGTGTTATATTTTAATTCTGTATGAATTGAAAGCAATTTTGATTTGGGTTGAAATTGTAATAAACTGTGAAAGCGAATCCTGTGGAGTGCTAAACCTTGGCTCTGGAGTCAAGAACAGTAAGAAAAAATAACCACCACCGAGATGAAATGTGTTAGACGAATGACAAGAAACAGCCTGAGAGATAAGATCAGAAAAGAAGAATTGACAATAAAGCTAGGAATAATTCCTGCTACTGAATACATAGAGGAACAACAAATAAAATGATCTGATCACGTGTTAGGGCAGAAAGAAACACTACGAAACATAACAGCAGCATAGACCAACAGAGTAGCAAAAAAAAAAAAAAAAAAAGAACGCAAATTATATCCTTCTTCGGCTTTGAAAGGCAAATAAAGAAAAGAAAGAAAGAAGAAGAATCCAAATTGAAATATGTTTTGAATTCACTCGAAGTTGGACATATTTGGTTATTTGGTTATGGAAGGCCCGGTATCACTGCAAACGAATTAAAATCCATAATAAGTTGGACATAGTTGTAACTTGGGTTGACATATTCTTTTAATTAGTTCAACATTTCAATCAATTGTGAAATAATTGAGCAGATCTGAAATGTGTCAAGTACAAATGTATGCGTTATAGAGATATAGTATTTGAAAATAAAATCTTTAGAGCACGTTATGATTTATATCAGGATAAAGATAAAGATAAAGATAAAGATAAAGATAAAGATAAAGATAAAGATAAAGATAACAAATGGAGCTGCGAGAGCTCAGTGGTTAGTCAACTCGACAAGAAAGGACAAGAGGTCTGGTACGATCCTAGTCGACGACCTCCGGGTTCACCCAGCTTTAAATGGGTACCGGATTTTTTTTCTGGGAAAGTAAAGCGGCACGGGCGTAATACCGACCACATTACCCCAAAAATCATGTGCCGAAGGTTTGTAAAAATTATGGTCACTAACACCATAATCCATATACGCCACTTGGCGTGGCAGGGACTCTTTACTTTTTTTTAAAGATAACAAAACTAAACACGTTTAATTCTGAATGAAATTCCAGACTAAAGTATAAGAATCTCAGTAATTCCTAGCAATGGACTAGAAACAATGTGTCGTCTGTATTGCCGGATGTTTCGTTGCCAGCTGTCAGCAAATGGACGTGTCAACGAGTTGTCGAACCTTTCATAATACTATGAGCACATATCCTCTCATGAATTATTTTACCATTACCTCTTTCAATAATTCATTATTATATGTACAAATGTAAATACAAAGTATTATATTATACAGCCTCATCTTGTCCATGGAAATTAAAAAGTGTTATTCCGTGTTATGTGGGGCCAGTCTTGATTTATGGGCGTAATCCCCGTCAAATAGGACAACTGACAAGAACAATGTCGGACTCAACAGCAATTTGATTTTATAGAAGAATGTTGAGAATACAATGGGCAGCTAGAAAATAGTGAAAAAGACGTTATGAGAGAGGCCACAGGAAATAATACAAGCTTATGAGGTAAATAATCATCAGTTGTTGTTCATGTTATGGGAAGGGAACAGCGGAAATATAATAATAGTAACAACAACGGAAATGTTGACGGAAGCAGAGAGAAAATATAGCTGGTGTGGTTACCAGTGGCCTGATGGTGGTCACTTTCTCCACATACTGACCACATCTCACAATTTCCATACATCTTTCTCCACATACTGACCACATCTCACAACTTCCATACATCTTTCTCCACATACTGACACACATCTCACCAACACCAGGCATCTTTCTCCACCTACTGACCACATCTCACCAACACCAGGCATCTTTCTCCACCTACTGACCACATCTCACCAACACCATACATCTTTCTCCACCTACTGACACACATCTCACCAACACCATACATCTTTCTCCACATACTGACACACATCTCACCAACACCAGGCATCTTTCTCCACCTACTGACCACATCTCACCAACACCATACATCTTTCTCCACCTACTGACACACATCTCACCAACACCAGGCATCTTTCTCCACATACTGACACACATCTCACCAACACCAGGCATCTTTCTCCACATACTGACACACATCTCACCAACACCATACATCTTTCTCCACCTACTGACACACATCTCACCAACACCATACATCTTTCTCCACATACTGACATACATCTCACCAACACCAGGCATCTTTCTCCACATACTGACACACATCTCACCAACACCATACATCTTTCTCCACCTACTGACACACATCTCACCAACACCATACATCTTTCTCCACATACTGACACACATCTCACCAACACCAGGCATCTTTCTCCACCTACTGACACACATCTCACCAACACCATACATCTTTCTCCACATACTGACACACATCTCACCAACACCATACATCTTTATCCACATACTGACACACATCTCACCAACTCCAGGCATCTTTCCCCACCTACTGACACACATCTCACCAACTCCATGCATCTTTCTCCAGCTACTGACACACATCTCACCAAAACCAGGCATCTTTCTCCACCTACTGACACACATCTCACCAACACCAGGCATCTTTCTCCACATACTGACACACATCTCACCAACACCATACATCTTTCTCCACATACTGACACACATCTCACCAACACCATACATCTTTCTCCACATACTGACCACATCTCACCAACACCATACATCTTTCTCCACATACTGACCACATCTCACCAACACCATACATCTTTCTCCACATACTGACCACATCTCACCAACACCATACATCTTTCTCCACATACTGACACACATCTCACCAACACCATACATCTTTCTCCACATACTGACCACATCTCACCAACACCATACATCTTTCTCCACATACTGACCACATCTCACAAACACCAGGCATCTTTCTCCACCTACTGAAACACATCTCACCAACACCATACATCTTTCTCCACATACTGACCACATCTCACCAACACCATACATCTTTCTCCACATACTGACCACATCTCACCAACACCATACATCTTTCTCCACATACTGACCACATCTCACCAACACCATACATCTTTCTCCACATACTGACACACATCTCAACAACACCATACATCTTTCTCCACATACTGACCACATCTCACCAACACCATACATCTTTCTCCACATACTGACCACATCTCACCAACACCAGGCATCTTTCTCCACCTACTGACACACATCTCACCAACACCATACATCTTTCTCCACCTACTGACACACATCTCACCAACACCATACATCTTTCTCCACATACTGACCACATCTCACCAACACCAGGCATCTTTCTCCACATACTGACCACATCTCACCAACTCTATACATCTTTCTCCACATACTGACACACATCTCTCCAACACTATACATCTTTCTCCACATACTGACACACATCTCACAACTCTATACATCTTTCTCCACATACTGACCACATCTCACCAACTCCATACATCTTTCTCCACATACTGACACACATCTCACCAACTCTATACATCTTTCTCCACATACTGACCACATCTCACCAACTCCATACATCTTTCTCCACATACTGACACACATCTCACCAACTCTATACATCTTTCTCCACATACTGACACACATCTCACCAACTCTATACATCTTTCTCCACATACTGACCACATCTCATCAACACCATACATCTTTCTCCACATACTGACCACATCTCACCAACACCAGGCATCTTTCTCCACTACTGACACACATCTCACCAACACCATACATCTTTCTCCACCTCCTGACACACATCTCACCAACACCATACATCTTTCTCCACATACTGACCACATCTCACCAACACCAGGCATCTTTCTCCACATACTGACCACATCTCACCAACTCTATACATCTTTCTCCACATACTGACCACATCTCACCAACACCATGCATCTTTCTCCACATACTGACACACATCTCTCCAACTCTATACATCTTTCTCCACATACTGACACACATCTCACAACTCTATACATCTTTCTCCACCTACTGACACACATCTCACCAACTCTATACATCTTTCTCCACATACTGACCACATCTCACCAACTCCATACATCTTTCTCCACATACTGACACACATCTCACCAACTCTATACATCTTTCTCCACATACTGACCACATCTCACCAACACCATGCATCTTTCTCCACATACTGACACACATCTTACCAACTCTATACATCTTTCTCCACATACTGACACACATCTCACCAACTCTATACATCTTTCTCCACATACTGACCACATCTCTCCAACTCCATACATCTTTCTCCACATACTGACACACATCTCACCAACTCTATACATCTTTCTCTACCTACTGACACACATCTCACCACATCCATGCATCTTTCTCTATCTACTGACACACATCTCACCACATCCATGCATGTTTCTCCACATACTGACCACATCTCACCAACACCATACATCTTTCTCCACCTACTGACACACATCTCACCACATCCATGCATCTTTCTCTATCTACTGACACACATCTCACCACATCCATGCATCTTTCTCCACATACTGACCACATCTCACCAACACCATACATCTTTCTCCACCTACTGACACACATCTCACCACATCCATGCATTTTTCTCCACCTACTGACACACATCTCACCAACTCCAGGCATCTTTCTCCACCTACTGACACACATCTCACCAACTCCAGGCATCTTTCTCCACCTACTGACACACATCTCACCAACTCCATACATCTTTCTCCACATACTGACCACATCTCACCTACACCATACATCTTTCTCCACATACTGACCACATCACACCAACACCAGGCATCTTTCTCCACCTACTGACACACATCTCACCAACACCATACATCTTTCTCCACCTACTGACACACATCTCACCAACACCATACATCTTTCTCCACATACTGACCACATCTCACCAACACCATACATCTTTCTCCACATACTGACACACATCTCACCAACACCAGGCATCTTTCTCCACCTACTGACACACATCTCACCAACACCATACATCTTTCTCCACATACTGACACACATCTCACCAACACCATACATCTTTATCCACATACTGACACACATCTCACCAACTCCAGGCATCTTTCCCCACCTACTGACACACATCTCACCAACTCCATGCATCTTTCTCCAGCTACTGACACACATCTCACCAAAACCAGGCATCTTTCTCCACCTACTGACACACATCTCACCAACACCAGGCATCTTTCTCCACATACTGACACACATCTCACCAACACCATACATCTTTCTCCACATACTGACCACATCTCACCAACACCATACATCTTTCTCCACATACTGACACACATCTCACCAACACCATACATCTTTCTCCACATACTGACCACATCTCACCAACACCATACATCTTTCTCCACATACTGACCACATCTCACCAACACCATACATCTTTCTCCACATACTGACCACATCTCACCAACACCATACATCTTTCTCCACATACTGACACACATCTCACCAACACCATACATCTTTCTCCACATACTGACCACATCTCACAAACACCATACATCTTTCTCCACATACTGACCACATCTCACAAACACCAGGCATCTTTCTCCACCTACTGAAACACATCTCACCAACACCATACATCTTTCTCCACATACTGACCACATCTCACCAACACCATACATCTTTCTCCACATACTGACCACATCTCACCAACACCATACATCTTTCTCCACATACTGACACACATCTCAACAACACCATACATCTTTCTCCACATACTGACCACATCTCACCAACACCATACATCTTTCTCCACATACTGACCACATCTCACCAACACCAGGCATCTTTCTCCACCTACTGACACACATCTCACCAACACCATACATCTTTCTCCACCTACTGACACACATCTCACCAACACCATACATCTTTCTCCACATACTGACCACATCTCACCAACACCAGGCATCTTTCTCCACATACTGACCACATCTCACCAACTCTATACATCTTTCTCCACATACTGACACACATCTCTCCAACACTATACATCTTTCTCCACATACTGACACACATCTCACCAACTCTATACATCTTTCTCCACATACTGACCACATCTCACCAACTCCATACATCTTTCTCCACATACTGACACACATCTCACCAACTCTATACATCTTTCTCCACATACTGACCACATCTCACCAACTCCATACATCTTTCTCCACATACTGACACACATCTCACCAACTCTATACATCTTTCTCCACATACTGACACACATCTCACCAACTCTATACATCTTTCTCCACATACTGACCACATCTCATCAACACCATACATCTTTCTCCACATACTGACCACATCTCACCAACACCAGGCATCTTTCTCCACCTACTGACACACATCTCACCAACACCATACATCTTTCTCCACCTACTGACACACATCTCTCCAACACCATACATCTTTCTCCACATACTGACCACATCTCACCAACACCAGGCATCTTTCTCCACATACTGACCACATCTCACCAACTCTATACATCTTTCTCCACATACTGACCACATCTCACCAACACCATGCATCTTTCTCCACATACTGACACACATCTCTCCAACTCTATACATCTTTCTCCACATACTGACACACATCTCACAACTCTATACATCTTTCTCCACCTACTGACACACATCTCACCAACTCTATACATCTTTCTCCACATACTGACCACATCTCACCAACTCCATACATCTTTCTCCACATACTGACACACATCTCACCAACTCTATACATCTTTCTCCACATACTGACCACATCTCACCAACACCATGCATCTTTCTCCACATACTGACACACATCTTACCAACTCTATACATCTTTCTCCACATACTGACACACATCTCACCAACTCTATACATCTTTCTCCACATACTGACCACATCTCTCCAACTCCATACATCTTTCTCCACATACTGACACACATCTCACCAACTCTATACATCTTTCTCTACCTACTGACACACATCTCACCACATCCATGCATCTTTCTCTATCTACTGACACACATCTCACCACATCCATGCATGTTTCTCCACATACTGACCACATCTCACCAACACCATACATCTTTCTCCACCTACTGACACACATCTCACCACATCCATGCATCTTTCTCTATCTACTGACACACATCTCACCACATCCATGCATCTTTCTCCACATACTGACCACATCTCAATAACACCATACATCTTTCTCCACCTACTGACACACATCTCACCACATCCATGCATCTTTCTCCACCTACTGACACACATCTCACCAACTCCAGGCATCTTTCTCCACCTACTGACACACATCTCACCAACCCCAGGCATCTTTCTTCACCTACTGACACACATCTCACCAACTCCATACATCTTTCTCCACATACTGACCACATCTCACCTACACCATACATCTTTCTCCACATACTGACCACATCACACCAACACCAGGCATCTTTCTCCACCTACTGACACACATCTCACCAACACCATACATCTTTCTCCACCTACTGGCACACATCTCACCAACACCATACATCTTTCTCCACATACTGACCACATCTCACCAACACCAGGCATCTTTCTCCACATACTGACCACATCTCACCAACTCTATACATCTTTCTCCACATACTGACACACATCTCACCAACTCTATACATCTTTCTCCACATACTGACACACATCTCACCAACTCTATACATCTTTCTCCACATACTGACCACATCTCACCAACTCCATACATCTTTCTCCACATACTGACACACATCTCACCAACTCTATACATCTTACTCCACCTACTGACACACTTCTCACCAACTCCATGCATCTTTCTCCACCTACTGACACACATCTCACCAACTCCAGGCATCTTTCTCTACCTACTGACACACATCTCACCACATCCATGCATCTTTCTCTACCTACTGACACACATCTCACCAACTCTATGCATCTTTCTCCACCTACTAACACACATCTCACCAACTCCATGCATCTTTCTCCAAATACTGACACACATCTCACCAACTCCATGCATCTTTCTCCACCTACTGACACACATCTCACCAACTCCAGGCATCTTTCTCCACCTACTGACACACATCTCACCAACTCCAGGCATCTTTCCCCACCTACTGACACAAATCTCACCACACCCATGCATCTTTCTCCACCTACTGACACACATCTCACCAACTCCATACATCTTTCTCCACATACTGACACACATCTCACCAACTCCATACATCTTTCTCCACCTACTGACACACATCTCACCAACTCGAGGCATCTTTCTCCACCTATTGACACACATTTCACCAACTCCATGCATCTTTCTCCACCTACTGACACACATCTCACCAACTCTATACATCTTTCTCCACCTACTGACACACATCTCACCAACTCCATACATCTTTCTCCACCTACTGACACACATCTCACCAACTCCATGCATCTTTCTCCACCTACTGACACACATCTCTCCAACTCCATGCATCTTTCTCCACCTACTGACACACGTCTCACCAACTCTATGCATCTTTCTCCACCTACTGACACACATCTCACTAACTCCAGTCATCTTTCTCCACTTACTGACACACATCTCACCAACTCTATACATCTTTCTCCACATAGTGACACACATGTCACCAACTCCAGGCATCTTTCTCCACCTACTAACACACATCTCACCAACTCTATACATCTTTCTCCACCTACTGACACACATCTCACCAACTCTATGCATCTTTCTCCACCTACTAACACACATCTCACCAACTCCAGGCATCTTTCTCCAAATACTGACACACATCTCACCAACTCCATGCATCTTTCTTCACCTACTGACACACATCTCACCAACTCCATGCATCTTTCTCCACCTACTAACACACATCTCACCAACTCCAGGCATCTTTCTCCACCTACTGACACACATCTCACCAACTCCAGGCATCTTTCTCCACCTACTGACACACATCTCACCACCTCCATGCATCTTTCTCCACCTACTGACACACATCTGACCAACTCCAGGCATCTTTCTCCACCTACTGACACACATCTCACCAACTCCAGGCATCTTTCTCCACATACTGACACACATCTCACCAACTCCATGCATCTTTCTCCACCTACTGACACACATCTCACCAACTCCATGCATCTTTCTCCACATACTGACACACATCTCACCAACTCCATGCATCTTTCTCCACCTACTGACACACTTCTCACCAACTCCATGCATCTTTCTCCACCTACTGACACACATTTCACCAACTCCATGCATCTTTCTCCACCTACTGACACACATCTCACCAACTCCATGCATCTTTCTCCACCTACTGACACACCTCACCAACTCCATGCATCTTTCTCCACCTACTGACACACTTCTCACCAACTCCATGCATCTTTCTCCACCTACTGACACACATCTCACCAACTCCATGCATCTTTCTCCACATACTGACACACATCTCACCAACTCCATGCATCTTTCTCCACATACTGACACACATCTCATCAACTCAATACATCTTTTTCCTGCTACTGACACACATCTCACCAACTCCATGCATCTTTTTCCTCCTACTGACACACATCTCACCAACTCCATGAATCTTTCTCCTCCTACTGACACACATCTCACCAACTCCATGCATCTTTCTCCTCCTACTGACACACATCTCACCAACTCCATGCATCTTTCTCCACATACTGACACACATCTCATCAACTCCAGGCATCTTTCTCCACCTACTGACACACATTTCACCAACTCCATGCATCTTTCTCCACCTACTGACACACATCTCATCAACTCCAGCATCTTTCTCCACCTACTGACACACATCCCACCAACTCCATGCATCTTTCTCCACATACTGACACACATCTCACCAACCCCATGCATCTTTCTCCTCCTACTGACACACATCTCACCAACTCCATGCATCTTTCTCCACATACTGACACACATCTCACCAACTCCATGCATCTTTCTCCACATACTGACACACATCTCACCAACTCCATGCATCTTTCTCCACCTACTGACACACTTCTCACCAACTCCATGCATCTTTCTCCACCTACTGACACACATTTCACCAACTCCATGCATCTTTCTCCACCTACTGACACACATCTCACCAACTCCATGCATCTTTCTCCACCTACTGACACACCTCACCAACTCCATGCATCTTTCTCCACCTACTGACACACTTCTCACCAACTCCATGCATCTTTCTCCTCCTACTGACACACATCTCACCAACTCCATGTATCTTTCTCCACATACTGACACACATCTCACCAACTCCATGCATCTTTCTCCACATACTGACACACATCTCATCAACTCAATACATCTTTTTCCTCCTACTGACACACATCTCACCAACTCCATGCATCTTTTTCCTCCTACTGACACACATCTCACCAACTCCATGCATCTTTCTCCTCCTACTGACACACATCTCACCAACTCCATGCATCTTTCTCCTCCTACTGACACACATCTCACCAACTCCATGCATCTTTCTCCACATACTGACACACATCTCACCAACTCCATGCATCTTTCTCCACATACTGACAACACATCTCATCAACTCAATACATCTTTCTCCACATACTGACACACATCTCATCAACTCAATACATCTTTCTCCTCCTACTGACACACATCTCACCAAATCCACACATATTTCACCACCTACTGACACACATCTCACCAAATCCACACATATTTCACCACCTACTGACACACATCAACTCCACACATCTGTGCATATTAAATTTCTCACACATTTGACTACCTAACCCTCACCTACACAGTAATTTTGTCCAAGGCTCACATTCCCCCCCCCCACCCCCCCCCCCCCCAAAAAAATGTTTCTCTTTCATCTGCCAATCAAACTGGCCCTAACCGTTTCACACACTCTAGATCCGGCACTGAATTATAGATGTGAATTGCCAACATTCCATAGTCACATCATGTGAAAACAAAGAACTTGTGATACCGGAAGTTTCAACCGGTAGGTCGCGAGGTCAAAGTTCAATCAAAATTGTTAAGAAAAATTACCCCTGTCACATTTCGCGCTGTAATTAACGACACCGGAGACTCGTTTTTTTTCTGTTGGAAAGTGAACATCCTATGCGGGGCAATATGTTTTTCTCTCTTTCTTTACTCTCTTACTTTACTCTGCTTCTATCATTATCCAACGTCCAGGGCAGTGAATGTTTGTGTCAATGCTCTGTGGTATATTTACTACACATTGCTCATCGTAATGTTGTATAGGGATTGTTGTATAGGGATTGTTGTATAGGTATTGTTGTATGATTGTCCATATTTTGAACATCATCATCATGAGCCATACAAGTTGTCGTAGGCGATCATGTCCTTCCACGATCTTTTATCTACAGTGCATCGTGTCAGTTCTGTTGTTGACTGCTTTCCATGCCATGACACCAAGCTATCCAGTATTTTTATTCTCTTTGTCGTCCTCGATCTCTTTTTCCTTTTGTTTTGCCAGTTGTAACCAAGTATTCCACCTTTCTCTTCTTATGAGTTGCTCGAAATATGTTGATTGTTTCTTTCTGATGTTTTTAGGAGCTCCTTTTTGCGTTGGCCTCTTTGAGAACTTCCTCATTGGTCTGTGTTTGGAACTTTGAACATTCTTCTGAGAAATCCCATCTCTGTGGCCTCTAATCGTCTTTTCATTTGTTTGTCTACTGTCCCTGATTCGCTTCCATGGGTTAGAATTGGTTCTATATAGCACCGATTAACTCTCTTTCTCATTTCTATTGACATAGATTTGTTGCATAAGATATTTTTCATTTTCTGAAATGCTATTTTGTCCTGAGCTATTCTGCTTTTTATTTCTGTGGTGCATCTTCCATCTGATGTTATTATTGTGCCCAAGTATTTGACGCGTTGCACTTGTTCAGATTTGTCCTCTTTATTTTATGCTGCATGATGGTGGTGATTGTTTCTTCGATACAACCTTTACTTCTGTTTTCTTACTATTCAGACTGAGAACTTTCTTGTTGCTTCTTTGGAACATCGACATATTTTAATAACGCGGTCTGCATGGATCAAGTATTCGGACTGCGTGTGAATGTTCAAACTCTGAAAGATGCTTATAAGAAATGTTATGTCATTTATTTCCTACAATAATAATGACAGTCGCTCATGAAGGCCTTCTACACCGGCAGCATCGAAGTCAGAATGATTACCAGCCGTTTTGCAGGTGATAAAGATGAGCTAGCAAGGGATATATCAGAGCTAGACCTTGTCCAGTGCCTAGATAAGAATCGGGAACATAAAGAATGGAGAACAATGCTGACAAATCCATTCTGATGTCAATCAAGACCGAGCCCATTAAAAGATTATTAACGGACAGGTACTTGAAACAGTCAACCGGTTCAAGTACCTGGACGCCATTGTCACTAGTGATGGCTACAAATCAGAAGTAACAAAGTAAAAAAAAGTAAAGTGTCCCCGTCACGCCAAGTGGTGTATAGGGAATATGGTGTTAGTGACTATAAATTTTACAGACCTTCGGCACTGATTTTTGGGGTAATGTGGTCGGTATTACTCCCGTGCCGCTTTATGTTCCCAGAAAAAAATTCAGTACCCATTAAAGGCTGGGTGAACTGGAAGCCGTCAGCTGGTATCGAACCCTACCTCTTGTCCTTTGTAGTCCAGTTCACTTACCACTGAGCTATTGCGGCTCCCACAAATCAGAAGTATTGGCTAGAATTACATAGATAATGACCTGATAAGATTAGATAATGTATGGAAAAGCAAAAACTATCTCCCTCAGAATAAAGATCTCAGAATAATGATCATCATGGATCATTGACAACAGTTGTGACATTTGTGTTTCTACATGACTACGAAACATGTCACTCAGTGATGAGCTTGAAAGAAGAATACAGGCTCTGAAAATTAGATTTTATGAAAGATCATGCGCATATCATATGTAGATCATATCATCAATAAAATTGTGAGAAAAAAATGCAACGATTCACGGGACAAAATAAATATGTACCTTCTACGGTAATAGAACGGAATTTAAAATGGTGGGAACATGTAACAATATCTACAGGCCTTGCTAGGACCGTTTTGCAGAGCACAGAACCAGGCTAATGAATACAAAACAGCCAAAGAAAGTGGTGGGAAGACAACAATCAGTGAACGACTAACCGTTGTCACGTCGCAGAGAGCAGCTCTTATCGTCAAGTTTGGAGAAACATTGTCATCGAGATCACCCAACCGCCAAGATTACGGGGCTGATAAAACAAAATGTAGGGGAACTTTCAGCGGATGATGCCACGTTATCAGCACTCGCTGCACTGGAGTTAAAGCTTCTTATCAATGAAGCAACAGCCGCGAGTAAAGAAAATAGGTTTAGCTTAAGGCTTAACAAAACTTAGATCATGGCGCAAAATGTAAGCACAGCTAATTGAGTCAGTTATCAGCAACCTTACATTGTCCCTGGTTACAGCTCCTTACATCAGTATCAACAACATCACGTTGTCTCTGGTTACAGCTCCTTACTTCAGTATCAATAACCTTACATTGTCTCTGGTTACAGCTCCTTACATCAGTATCAATAACCTTACATTGTCTCTGGTTACAGCTCCTTACATCAGTATCAACAACATCACATTGTCATCGGTTACAGCTCCTTACATCAGTATCAACAACATCACATTGTCACCGGTTACAGCTCCTTACATCAGTATCAACAACATCACATTGTCACCGGTTACAGCTCCTTACATCAGTATCAACAACATCACATTGTCACCGGTTACTGCTCCTTACATAAGTATCAACAACATCACATCGTCCCTGGTTACAGCTCCTTACATCAGTATCAACAACATCACATTGTCACCGGTTAAAGCTCCTTACATCAGTATCAACAACATCACATTGTCACCGGTTACAGCTCCTTACATCAGTATCAACAACATCACATTGTCACCGGTTACAGCTCCTTACATCAGTATCAACAACATCACATTGTCCCTGGTTACAGCTCCTTACATCAGTATCAACAACATCACATTGTCTCTGGTTACAGCTCCTTACATCAGTATCAACAACATCACATTGTCCCTGGTTACAGCTCCTTACATCAGTATCAACAACATCACATTGTCCCTGGTTACAGCTCCTTACATCAGTATCAACAATATCACATTGTCCCTGGTTACAGCTCCTTACATCAGTATCAACATCACATTGTCCCTGGTTACAGCTCCTTACATCAGTATCAATAACCTTACATTGTCCCTGGTTATTTATTCCGAACATAAGGACTTTGTCCCTCCTTCAGAAATCCTTGATACCAAGACGAGAGGGGGATAGTGCGACTGGGTAAAACACCATCTCCATGTTCCGTGCCCAGGCAGAGTAGGCAAAGTGAAATGAGGAAGAAAGCACCAATGTGTAAACTTGGCACATGGAACGTAAGGACCATGTGCCCTGGACTTGCTAAAGCAAGCACACTGAAAGAAGGACAAATTAAAACAACAGCACTCATAGATAAAGAACTAAATAGGCTACATGTTGATATTGCTTCCCTACAAGAAACAAGGCTCTCAGACTGTGGCTCTGAAAAGGAAGAAAATTATACTTTTTTCTGGCGGGGTCTAAGTGTCGGAAAGCCACGAATACGTGGAGTAAGGCTTCGTTGTACATAACAAACATATAAACTCCATAACCACGCCCTACTTAAAGAACTTTTATTTTTGACGATGCGGCCCTATTCACTCATAGTTTAGCCACCCTACAATCACTGATCAACAACCTGACAAAGCATGCTACATTTTTTCACTGTCAATTAATGTTCAGAAAACAGTAAAACTACGTCAAGGCAACATCAAACCTCTATTGATGATGAAATAAATAGCCGAATTGGTAAGGCAGCTACGACCTTCGGCAAACTCACAGAAAGGGCCTGGAAAAACACGAAACTAACACTGAAGACCAAACTCTTAATATATCAAACTTGTGTGCTTAGCACACTATTATATGGATCTGAAACCTGGACAACATACTCAAACCAGGAAAAAATACTAAATGTCTTCCACATGCGATGTCTCCGCAGAATAATGCACATCAAATGGCAGAACAAAATATCCAACTTAACTGTCCTGCAACTTGCTAAGACTCCAACAATCATGTCGATGCTCAGATGTCGAAGACTAAGATGGCTGGGGCATGTCAAACGAATGGAAGAAAAGTGCATCCTCAGGCAAATACTATATGGCGAACTAATGCACGGAAAAATACAAATCGGCAGACCTAAACTACGATATAGAGATATCTGTAAATCATCTCTGGATGACTTCTCCATATGTGAAAATGACTGGGAACATCTGGCAAGTGATCGCACATCATGGAGAACTTGTATAAGGAACGGTATAACATCATTTCAGACTGTGCTAAGGCAAAACGTATAAGAGAAAAGACTCATGAAAAAGGATGGTAAGCCCTGTGGACCAGTGGGCCTGACTTGTTCATTATGTGACCGCGTGTGTTTGTCAAACATTGTAGAATTAGCCACGAGAGAAGCTGTTCGACAAAAACAAAACCTCAAAAAAAAATACACAATAACCTCAACTAGATCGTCTGACAAGACGAAAAGGGCCATATTACATTGTCTCTGGTTAATCTTTCTGTGATCAGCTGTCATCAGAACTTGAACGTGATGTTGACGGGCGCGCTGTGAAAAGCCTCAGTTGCTGTATTGGTTGCTGTACATCTTCTCAATATTCCTTTATGGTGCAGAAACATGGACATTAGACAAGAAAACAGAACATAGAATTGAAGCCTTTAAAATGTAGATATATAGAATAATAGGTAGAACTGGATGGAAGGAAAAGAAAACAAACGACGAAGTCCTAAACAACTAAAAATGAAAAGAGAACTACTAAACACAATTCAAACAAGTCAAATGCGATTTTGGGCCATGTTAAAAGACACAACAGCCTACTAAAAGTAATCCTGGAGGGGAAAATACGCGGTAAAAGAGGCAGAGGCAGACCAAGACTAACAAGGACGAGTAACATCAAAAGATGGACAAATCAGCCTATGACAACCTGCACCATCAAAGCAAGAGACAGAGCAGAATGGCGCTTCATGGTAGCCAACCTTCGTTGAGGAGACGGCACTCGATGATGATGATGATGCTGTACTGGACGGAAGGGTGAACGACACGAAGGTGGTGGGTGGGAGAAGGATGGGGCACTGTAAGCAGCCCATATGTGGTTTAAGGCGGATTTACAGCCGGTGATCTGTGTTTGATAACATAAAATGTGTTAATAAATTAATTTCTACCGCATCTCCTTGTTCTGTTGAGCTCTAAACCCCTTCATGCTTTAGTGACAATTAATAGTGTATTCAAAAGTGCTCTGTTTATAGCAATTTCAGTGTTATATTTTAATTAATTCACCTTTTTGAAAAGTCTTTCCTTTCTTCACTTATTGTTGTATCTAATTATCAATACCTGTTGTCTCATGTTTGCTGGAATAATCGCTTTACAATAAGAAACAACGAAATAAAACAGTTTGTCAAACTGTTCAAACAAACTGTTTATTTCGTTGTTTCTTTTCTTGTAATCCATTGTTACATGTATCTTTCATCGTCCGTCTCTATTCTATATTTTCCTCAGACATTTCTTCTTTCATGTAGCTGTATGGACAGTTGTCTTTTTCGTCCACTCTTAAAATAACTAAGTGTGTGTCGAGCAGTGTTTTACAACAATAGTTGCGCATTTCGACCCTAAACATCCGACTTCAGCTTACCATATTTGGGTACCGGGTTACCTGTTTATTGTCTGAGTTGTCTGTTCTCAGACCAAGGAGAGATAGAGTAGAAACTTGGTCAGTTCTGGCTCACTGACCCTGGAGCATGCAACCAGAGGTCGCCAGCTGCTTTCACCCTAGACGCTGTCTAGGAATGATCTTTCTTGAATCTTCTTGACAATATTAATGTCCCTGTTTCACATTGTTAGCAAAATATTGGCAGAAATATTGATAAATACAATGTTATTTGTATCATTTATATATTTGGTTTTATTTTTCGATTTGTTGAAAACTACTCCTATGAACTGAAATATTTCCCTCGTTGTGAATGCCGTATCAAAGGAACTTATCTTCACTTATTCTCACATTCATGCCACGCCCTCGTTCCATGCTCACACAGCACAAGCTTATAATCATGAGCAAGCAACATAAACAATAGCATGCTATTCTACACGAGCGAGTTTAGATTATAAAATACATTTATGAGATGACTGGGGTCAGAATTGGGTACATAGGTCAAATCCCAACACGCCACATGACGTGGATTAAATTAAATGCCCCTGTTCTCCCGTGAGTAATCGAACAGTTAGAGTCGGCATGTTTTCTGTATTTCCTGTTAGTTGTAACTAGATACAGGTGTACGTAAAATAGACTTTACAAGCTGAAAGATTAATTTTTTGTGACATAACAATGCAGGTTATATAAATAAATAAAAGGATGAAACAAAAAGGATGAGTGGATAATGGATAGAAGGATGGATATATTGAGGGATTAAAGGATTGGGGGGAAGGGTGGGTAAGTGAACAGACACAGATAAAGAGATGAACAAATCGACAAACAGGGATTGAACGACTTACCTCCCTGCTGACAAACAAACAATGACACACATCATTTGTGCAACCAGCTGTTGTTTATTTTATTGATTTAATTTGTTGATATATTTGTTTTAATTAATGTCTTTATTTGTATTTTAATTAATTAATTTTATTTTTAAAAGTGTATTAGTTTCTTAGCCATTTTAATTTTATTTCAGCTGTTTCGGTTGCATTCTGCAGGAGGTGATATTAGGAAAAGACACTGTGATTATACAATAATATCCGTAATCTATGTCAGGTGTTGTTCCCCCTGTAATGAATTTGTTCTTTACATAATTGGTACAGACCGCTCTTAGTTCACCTCTGGGTTTTATCTTAAATCTTATTTTTGATAGAGGAGTGGGACTGCGATAAGAATCAAAGTTGGGTATGTGACGGTTCTCAAGAGCGGACCGATTGCGTTCATCCGACGAGCATGAGATAAAACTAGCAACTTCTTCAGGGCCTTAAGACAGTAGAATTCAACTCTGAAGGACATCAGGGTAAGGTGGATGTCCAAATTACAGCCTGTTGTCATGTTCTTCTGACAGCCGAAGTCGATTCACTTTAGAGAATCGTCAAATCGCCCCTATTGGCTGCCTCACTCCACGGGGCATCAATGTATTTCTTTCTCATATTACTCCCCCCCCCCGCCCCCTTCTTTCTTTCCCTACCTTCCCCCTTCTTTTCCTTAATTAATTCCAATCTTCCCTCCTTTCCCCCTCTCATCTCCTTTCTTCTTTCCCCTGCTCCTGTTTTGCCCCCAACCTGATGTGATCTCCCCTGGCGATATTCAGGGTGCCGGGTTATCTGAATAATGACTGGTTTTTTGTGTGTGCTTGTCTCACTCCATATTTATTTCACTATCTCTAGTGATTACCAGCCTCACGCTTGACAGCACCTCATTCATATACCTGATTATCTCGTCCAATCACATGACTGATTTTCCAAACCCCTCCCCCTTCCCTCTTACTTCCTGCCTCCCATTTATTTCACAATAATCAACTCGCTGGATACGGTTGCCTCAGTTAAGTCTCACATTCAGTATATATATATATATATATATATATATATATTAGCTGACTAATTTCTCCACTTTATCAATTTTTCCTCCGACATGTAGCACATCTCTCTTTCGTTCCATTATTTCATACTTTATCACTCTGTTTATTTCTCCTTTTATTATTTCTTATTTCTCCTGTCTGTTTTACATATCTCACTCATCCTAGATGTAGTGGAGTTTACTTTATTTTGTTGTTCGTTTATGTTGTAATCGTTTTCTGAGGAAGGCCGCAGATAGGCCGAAACGTCAGTATTTTGTTGTGTCTACCTTTTCTGTAAAGCTGTCACCATAACTTGAAGGAGTGTACGTCACATCCCACAACTGGCTCCTGGAACCAGCTTTACCGCAGCACTGGAATTATTTGTCTGTTAAGGACAGTAAAATTGACATATAGACTGCCACAGGTGTGTCAAACTCACGAGAGATGCTTATGTTTTAGTCCGTTTTATTGTTTACAACAAAATGGAAGCAAATCTTGTCGTTTGTTCTCTCTAATGACAATTCATTTTCTCATCATAACATTGAATGCATTGTTTTACCACTTTTATATACTCAATTTTATAAGCCCCTTCTTCTCATGTCATCAGTATGACGTCTTATTTTGCATGTATTGATATGATATTGCATCATCTCAGCTACCATTTGCATTGAATCATAGGCAAAGTTATGGCTTAAGTTGTATGTAGACAATAAACGGTTATAAAGTGAGTCGACGTTGCTGCCTGATGAAAGCCTTCTGTGGGAGCATAAAGAAAACAAAAACTTCAGATACAGATAAATTATATTAGGTGTGAATTATACAAATAAACAAAATATGGGGGGGGGGGGTTGTTGTAACAGATGTGTAAAATCCTATGAGTTTGATGATATTGCCCCAATGCATAAAAAAAGGTCCCGGGATGCATGTATACATATATATGTATATTACTATCGCCCTTATTGTCAGCTTTACAGCAGCAACGCATTTGTCTACATATCTCTTACCATTTATGTCTTCTATTTCTATGGATTTTCTTTTTAGATTTATATTCTGTTTTGTGGGTGCTTATTCCAGATGTAGACCTTTCCTGTCTCAAAGCAGTTGTCACATTTTGATGATTGTCCTAAGAAGCCAAGAAAGACGGGGACACGCAGTAAACATCATCGCACACACAAGGAGCAGATTCGGTAGAGGGCCCTCTATAAGATAATGTCTGAGAATTGTCATGACGGTAGTAATCGGACGTAGACTATCACACCTTTTAGGCGAAACACTACAAACTTAGACTATCAAACCTTTTAGGTTAGGCGAAACACTACAAACTTAGACTATCAAACCTTTTAGGTTAGGCGAAACACTACAAACTTAGACTATCAAACCTTTTAGGTTAGGCGAAACACTAAAAACTTAGACTATCAAACTTTTAGGTCAGGCGAAACACTACAAACTTAGACTATCAAACCTTTTAGGCGAAACACTAAAGACTTAGACTATCAAACCTTTTAGGCGAAACACTACAAACTTAGACTATCAAACGTTTTAGGGGAGACACTACAAACTTAGACTATCAGACGTTTTAGGCGAATTACTACAAACTTAGACTATCAGACGTTTTAGGTGAAACACTACAAACTTAGACTATCAAACGTTTCAGGGGAGATACTACAAACTTAGACCATCAAACGGTTGGGGGGAGACACTACAAACTTAGACTATCAGACGTTTTAGGGGAGATACTACAAACTTAGACTCTCAGACATTTTAGGGGAGATACTACAAACTTAGACTATCAGACATTTTAGTGGAGATACTACAAACTTAGACTATCAGACATTTTAGGGGAGATACTACAAACTTAGACTATCAGACGTTTTAGGGGAGATACTACAAACTTAGACTATCAGACATTTTATGGGAGACACTACAAACGTAGACTATCAGACGTTTTAGGGGAGATACTACAAACTTAGACTATCAGACATTTTATGGGAGACACTACAAACGTAGACTATCAGACGTTTTAGGGGAGATACTACAAACTTAGACTATCAAACGTTTTAGGGGAGATACTACAAACTTAGACTATCAAACGTTTTAGGGGAGATACTACAAACTTAGACTATCAGACGTTTTAGGGGAGATACTACAACCTTAGACTATCAAACGGTTTGGGGGAGACACTACAAACTTAGACTATCAAACGTTTTAGGGGAGATACTACAAACTTAGACTATCAGACGTTTTAGGGGAGATACTACAAACTTAGACTGTCAGACGTTTTAGGTTAGATACTACAAACTTAGACTGTCAGAAGTTTTAGGGGAGATACTACAAACTTAGACTATCATACATTTTATAGGAGACACTACAAACTTAGACTATCAGACGTTTTAGGTGAAACACTACAAACTTAGACTATCAAACGTTTCAGGGGAGATACTACAAACTTAGACCATCAAACGGTTGGGGGGAGACACTACAAACTTAGACTATCAGACGTTTTAGGTGAAACACTACAAACTTAGACTATCAAACATTTCAGGGGAGATACTACAAACTTAGACTCTCAGACATTTTAGGGGAGATACTACAAACTTAGACTATCAGACATTTTAGTAGAGATACTACAAACTTAGACTATCAGACATTTTAGGGGAGATACTACAAACTTAGACTATCAGACGTTTTAGGGGAGATACTACAAACTTAGACTATCAGACATTTTATGGGAGACACTACAAACTTAGACTATCAGACGTTTTAGGGGAGATACTACAAACTTAGACTATCAGACATTTTAGGGGAGATACTACAAACTTAGACTATCAGACAGTTTAGGGGAGATACTACAAACTTAAACTATCAGACGTTTTAGGGGAGATACTACAAACTTAGACTCTCAGACATTGTATAGGAGACACTACAAACTTAGACTATCAAACGTTTTAGGGGAGATACTACAAACTTAGACTATCAGACATTTTATGGGAGACACTACAAACTTAGACTATCAAACGTTTTAGGGGAGATACTACAAACTTAGACTATCAAACGTTTTAGGGGAGATACTACAAACTTAGACTATCAGACGTTTTAGGGGAGATACTACAAACTTAGACTATCAGACGTTTTAGGGGAGATACTACAAACTTAGACTATCAGACGTTTTAGGGGAGATACTACAAACTTAGACTATCAGACGTTTTAGGGGAGATACTACAAACTTAGACTATCAGACGTTTTAGTGGAGATACTACAAACTTAGACTATCAAACGGTTTGGGGGAGACACTACAAACTTAGACTATCAGACGTTTTAGGGGAGATACTACAAACTTAGACTATCAGACATTTTAGGGGAGATACTACAAACTTAGACTATCAGACGTTTTAGGGGAGATACTACAAACTTAGACTATCGGACAGTTTAGGGGAGATACTACAAACTTAGACTATCAGACAGTTTAGGGGAGATACTACAAACTTAGACTATCAGACGTTTTAGGGGAGATACTACAAACTTAGACTCTCAGACATTTTATAGAGACACTACAAACTTAGACTATCAAACGTTTTAGGGGAGATACTACAAACTTAGACTATCAGACATTTTATGGGAGACACTACAAACTTAGACTATCAAACGTTTTAGGGGAGATACTACAAACTTAGACTATCAGACGTTTTAGGGGAGATACTACAAACTTAGACTATCAGACGTTTTAGGGGAGATACTACAAACTTAGACTATCAGACGTTTTAGGGGAGATACTACAAACTTATACTATCAGACGTTTTAGGGGAGATACTACAAACTTAGACTATCAGACGTTTTAGTGGAGATACTACAAACTTAGACTATCAAACGGTTTGGGGGAGACACTACAAACTTAGACTATCAGACGTTTTAGGGGAGATACTACAAACTTAGACTATCAGACGTTTTAGGGGAGATACTACAAACTTAGACTGTCAGACGTTTTAGGGGAGATACTACAAACTTAGACTGTCAGAAGTTTTAGGGGAGATACTACAAACTTAGACTATCAGACGTTTTAGGGGAGATACTACAAACTTAGACTATCAGACGTTTTAGGGGAGATACTACAAACTTAGACTGTCAGAAGTTTAAGGGGAGATACTACAAACTTAGACTATCAGACGTTTTAGGGGAGATACTACAAACTTAGACTATCAGACGTTTTAGTGGAGATACTACAAACTTAGACTATCAGACGTTTTAGGTGAGATACTACAAACTTAGACTAGGAAATGTTTTAGGCGAGACACTACAAACGTAGACCATCAATTTGAACGCACATTTTTAAATCAAAGTCCCTCTTGACGGTGACCTAAGGTCTTTATCAGTTTGGGCTAATAATCCTGCTGTAGCGAGCGTCAATCTCACAATGATATAGTCGTCCACAGTATGCTCTAGTATACACAACCGTAGTTCTCTGGCAATATTCATCAACACTCTCATCTAGTATCTCATCTAGTATCAAAAAGAAGATTTTGTTTCATAACAAAACTGTGGCAATGATTCTGAAACAAAATCTCCTTACAAAATTCAAAGGTCTTCTCCAAATTCGACATGATCTGGCACTATGACATGCATTTTCACCTGAGCTACCTGTAATTTTCTAGCGCTGCTCGCGCACGAATTCTGCACTTTAATGTTAGTATCCGAGTTATGTAGGATCACTGTCCATAATCTGTATGTACAAGGTAAGATGGATGTAGACACGAGTACAAGAATAAATACAAAGGCTGCTCTGTATCATATAAAATCGTAGATTAGGGATGTGTTGAACTTAACAGTGTCAGACCGTAGTAAAAAGAAATGAGGCGGTCAGTGCTTGTTTCGTGAAAGACGTAGTAGTTCATTACAAGCTTTAGCACCATGTGAGAGATGTGTTTCTTAAAGTGCGAACAATTCAAGTGCACAAAAAACATGATCATCAATCTGTATCAACACTAACTGCTGTTTTGGTTATAATAAAGAGCATTACAGTGCAAGTTGTCGAGCCTTATATATATATCGCACTGGTGTACACATGCTACGTTCTCAGCATGTCATTAATTAATCAGATAGTTTGTTATTGCACTTACAATTATAGCTTGTTAATAGTAATAGTATTCTATAAACACAACAGAAAAAGTAATAATACTTCTAGAACATGTTTAGTAATCACCCTTCTAGGACATGTTTAGTAATCACCCTTCTAGGACATGTTTAGTAATCACCCTTCTAGGACATGTTTAGTAATCACACTTCTAAGACATGTTTAGTAATCACCCTTCTAGGACATGTTTAGTAATCACCCTTCTAGGACATGTTTAGTAATCACCCTTCTAGGACATGTTTAGTAATCACACTTCTAGGACATGTTTAGTAATCACCCTTCTAGAACATGTTTAGTAATCACCCTTCTAGGACATGTTTAGTAATCACACTTCTAAGACATGTTTAGTAATCACCCTTCTAGGACATGTTTAGTAATCACACTTCTAAGACATGTTTAGTAATCACCCTTCTAGGACATGTTTAGTAATCACCCTTCTAGGACATGTTAGGTAATCACACTTCTAAGAATTGTTTAGTAATCACCCTTCTAGCACATGTTTAGTAGTCACACTTCTAGGACATGTTTAGTAATCACACTTCTAGGACATGTTTAGTAATCACACTTCTAGGACATGTTTAGTAATCACAATTCTAGGACATGTTTAGTAATCACACTTCTAGGACATGTTTAGTAATCACACTTCTAGGACATGTTTAGTAATCACCCTTCTAGGACATGTTTAGTAATCACACTTCTAGGACATGTTTAGTAATCACCCTTCTAGGACATGTTTAGTAATCACCCTTCTAGGACATGTTTAGTAATCACCCTTCTAGGACATGTTTAGTAATCACACTTCTAGGACATGTTTAGTAATCACCCTTCTAGGACATGTTTAGTAATCACACTTCTAGGACATGTTTAGTAATCACACTTCTAAGACATGTTTAGTAATCACCCTTCTAGGACATGTTTAGTAATCACCCTTCTAGGACATGTTTAGTAATCACACTTCTAGGACATGTTTAGTAATCACCCTTCTAGGACATGTTTAGTAATCACCCTTCTAGGACATGTTTAGTAATCACAATTCTAAGACATGTTTAGTAATCATCCTTCTAGGACATGTTTAGTAATCACACTTCTAAGACATGTTTAGTAATCACCCTTCCAGGACATGTTTAGTAATCACCCTTCTAGGACATGTTTAGTAATCACACTTCTAAGAATTGTTTAGTAATCACCCTTCTAACACATGTTTAGTAATCACACTTCTAGGACATGTTTAGTAATCACACTTCTAGGACATGTTTAGTAATCACACTTCTAGGACATGTTTAGTAATCACACTTCTAGGACATGTTTAGTAATCACACTTCTAGGACATGTTTAGTAATCACACTTCTAGGAAATGTTTAGTAATCACCCTTCTAGGACATGTTTAGTAATCACACTTCTAGGACATGTTTAGTAATCACCCTTCTAGGACATGTTTAGTAATCACCCTTCTAGGACATGTTTAGTAATCACACTTCTAGGACATGTTTAGTAATCACACTTCTAGGACATGTTTAGTAATCACACTTCTAGGACATGTTTAGTAATCACCCTTCTAGGACATGTTTAGTAATCACCCTTCTAGGACATGTTTAGTAATCACACTTCTAAGACTGTTTAGTAATCACCCTTCTAGGACATGTTTAGTAATCACACTTCTAGGACATGTTTAGTAATCACAATTCTAGGACATGTTTAGTAATCACACTTCTAGGACATGTTTAGTAATCACCCTTCTAGGACATGTTTAGTAATCACCCTTCTAGGACATGTTTAGTAATCACCCTTCTAGGACATGTTTAGTAATCACACTTCTAGGACATGTTTAGTAATCACACTTCTAGGACATGTTTAGTAATCACCCTTCTAGGACATGTTTAGTAATCACCCTTCTAGGACATGTTTAGTAATCACCCTTCTAGGACATGTTTAGTAATCACACTTCTAAGACTGTTTAGTAATCACCCTTCTAGGACATGTTTAGTAATCACACTTCTAGGACATGTTTAGTAATCACACTTCTAGGACATGTTTAGTAATCACACTTCTAGGACATGTTTAGTAATCACCCTTCTAGGACATGTTTAGTAATCACCCTTCTAGGACTGTTTAGTAATCACCCTTCTAGGACATGTTTAGTAATCACAGTTCTAGGACATGTTTAGTAATCACACTTCTAGGACATGTTTAGTAATCACACTTCTAGGACATGTTTAGTAATCACCCTTCTAGGACAAGTTTAGTAACCACACTTCTAGGACATGTTTAGTAATCACCCTTCTAGGACATGTTTAGTAATCACACTTCTAGGACATGTTTAGTAATCACACTTCTAGGACATGTTTAGTAATCACCCTTCTAGGACATGTGTAGTAATCACACTTCCAGGACATGTTTAGTAATCACACTTCTAGGACATGTTTAGTAATCACCTTCTAGGACATGTTTAGTAATCACACTTCTAAGACCTGTTTAGTAATCACCCTTCTAGGACATGTTTAGTAATCACACTTCTAGGACATGTTTAGTAATCACACTTCTAGGACATGTTTAGTAATCACCCTTCTAGGACATGTTTAGTAATCACCCTTCTAGGACATGTTTAGTAATCACCCTTCTAGGACTGTTTAGTAATCACCCTTCTAGGACATGTTTAGTAATCACAGTTCTAGGACATGTTTAGTAATCACACTTCTAGGACATGATAAGTAATCACACTTCTAGGACATGTTTAGTAATCACCCTTCTAGGACATGTTTAGTAATCATACTTCTAGGACATGTTTAGTAATCACCCTTCTAGGACATGTTTAGTAATCACACTTCTAGGACATGTTTAGTAATCACACTTCTAGGACATGTTTAGTAATCACACTTCTAAGACTTTTTAGTAATCACCCTTCTAGGACATGTTTAGTAATCACAGTTCTAGGACATGTTTAGTAATCACAGTTATAGGACATGTTTAGTAATCACCCTTCTAGGACATGTTTAGTAATCACACTTCTAGGACATGTTTAGTAATCACATTTCTAGGACATGTTTAGTAATCACACTTCTAGGACATGTTTAGTAATCACACTTCTAGGACTGTTTAGTAATCACCCTTCTAGGACATGTTTAGTAATCACAGTTCTAGGACATGTTTAGTAATCACAGTTCTAGGACATGTTTAGTAATCACCCTTCTAGGACATGTTTAGTAATCACACTTCTAGGACATGTTTAGTAATCACACTTCTAAGACTGTTTAGTAATCACCCTTCTAGGACATGTTTAGTAATCACACTTCTAGGACATGTTTAGTAATCACACTTCTAAGACTGTTTAGTAATCACCCTTCTAGGACATGTTTAGTAATCACCCTTCTAGGACATGTTTAGTAATCACCCTTCTAGGACATGTTTAGTAATCACACTTCTAAGACTGTTTAGTAATCACCCTTCTAGGACATGTTTAGTAATCACACTTCTAGGATATGTTTAGTAATCACCCTTCTAGGAAAGGTTTAGTAATCACCCTTCTATGACATGTTTAGTAATCACCCTTCTAGGACATGTTTAGTAATCACACTTCTAGGACATGTTTAGTAATCACACTTCTAGGACATGTTTAGTAATCACCCTTCTAGGACATGTTTAGTAATCACCCTTCTAGGACATGTTTAGTAATCACACTTCTAGGACATGTTTAGTAATCACACTTCTAGGACATGTTTAGTAATCATACTTCTAGGACATGTTTAGTAATCACACTTCTAGGACATGTTTAGTAATCATACTTCTAAGACATGTTTAGTAATCACACTTCTAGGACATGTTTAGTAATCACACTTCTAGGACATGTTTAGTAATCACACTTCTAGGACATGTTTAGTAATCACAGTTCTAGGACATGTTTAGTAATCACACTGCCAGGACATGTTTAGTAATCACACTTCTAAGACATGTTTAGTAATCATACTTCTAGGACATGTTTAGTAATCATACTTCTAGGACATGTTTAGTAATGACACTTCTAGGACATGTTTAGTAATCACACTTCTAGGACATGTGTAGTAATCACACTTCTAGGACATGTTTAGTCATCACCCTTCTAGGACATGTTTAGTAATCACACTTCTAGGACATGTTTAGTAATCACACTTCTAGGACATGTTTAGTAATCACCCTTCTAGGACATGTTTAGTAATCACACTTCTAGGACATGTTTAGTAATCACACTTCTAGGACATGTTTAGTAATCACCCTTCTAGGACTGTTTAGTAATCACCCTTCTAGGACATGTTTAGTAATCACCCTTCTAGGACATGTTTAGTAATCACAGTTCTAGGACATGTTTAGTAATCACACTTCTAGGACATGTTTAGTAATCACACTTCTAGGACATGTTTAGTAATCATACTTCTAGGACATGTTTAGTAATCACAATTCTAGGACATGTTTAGTAATCACACTTCTAGGACATGTTTAGTAATCACCCTTCTAGGACATGTTTAGTAATCACACTTCTAGGACATGTTTAGTAATCACACTTCTAGGACATGTTTAGTAATCACCCTTCTAGGACATGTTTAGTAATCACAGTTCTAGGACATGTTTAGTAATCACAGTTCTAGGACATGTTTAGTAATCACACTTCTAGGACATGTTTAGTAATCACACTTCTAGGACATGTTTAGTAATCACACTTCTAGGACATGTTTAGTAATCACACTTCTAAGACTTTTTAGTAATCACACTTCTAGGACATGTTTAGTAATCACACTTCTAGGACATGTTTAGTAATCACACTTCTAGGACATGTTTAGTAATCACACTTCTAAGACTTTTTAGTAATCACACTTCTAGGACATGTTTAGTAATCACAGTTCTAGGACATGTTTAGTAATCACAGTTATAGGACATGTTTAGTAATCACCCTTCTAGGACATGTTTAGTAATCACACTTCTAGGACATGTTTAGTAATCACATTTCTAGGACATGTTTAGTAATCACACTTCTAGGACATGTTTAGTAATCACACTTCTAGGACTGTTTAGTAATCACCCTTCTAGGACATGTTTAGTAATCACAGTTCTAGGACATGTTTAGTAATCACAGTTCTAGGACATGTTTAGTAATCACCCTTCTAGGACATGTTTAGTATTCACACTTCTAGGACATGTTTAGTAATCACACTTCTAAGACTGTTTAGTAATCACCCTTCTAGGACATGTTTAGTAATCACACTTCTAGGACATGTTTAGTAATCACACTTCTAAGACTGTTTAGTAATCACCCTTCTAGGACATGTTTAGTAATCACACTTCTAGGATATGTTTAGTAATCACCCTTCTAGGAAATGTTTAGTAATCACCCTTCTATGACATGTTTAGTAATCACCCTTCTAGGACATGTTTAGTAATCACACTTCTAGGACATGTTTAGTAATCACACTTCTAGGACATGTTTAGTAATCACCCTTCTAGGACATGTTTAGTAATCACCCTTCTAGGACATGTTTAGTAATCACACTTCTAGGACATGTTTAGTAATCACACTTCTAGGACATGTTTAGTAATCATACTTCTAGGACATGTTTAGTAATCACACTTCTAGGACATGTTTAGTAATCATACTTCTAAGACATGTTTAGTAATCACACTTCTAGGACATGTTTAGTAATCACCCTTCTAGGACATGTTTAGTAATCACACTTCTAGGACATGTTTAGTAATCACCCTTCTAGGACATGTTTAGTAATCACCCTTCTAGGACATGTTTAGTAATCACAATTCTAAGACATGTTTAGTAATCATCCTTCTAGGACATGTTTAGTAATCACACTTCTAAGACATGTTTAGTAATCACCCTTCCAGGACATGTTTAGTAATCACCCTTCTAGGACATGTTTAGTAATCACACTTCTAAGAATTGTTTAGTAATCACCCTTCTAGCACATGTTTAGTAATCACACTTCTAGGACATGTTTAGTAATCACACTTCTAGGACATGTTTAGTAATCACACTTCTAGGACATGTTTAGTAATCACACTTCTAGGACATGTTTAGTAATCACACTTCTAGGACATGTTTAGTAATCACACTTCTAGGAAATGTTTAGTAATCACCCTTCTAGGACATGTTTAGTAATCACACTTCTAGGACATGTTTAGTAATCACCCTTCTAGGACATGTTTAGTAATCACCCTTCTAGGACATGTTTAGTAATCACACTTCTAGGACATGTTTAGTAATCACACTTCTAGGACATGTTTAGTAATCACACTTCTAGGACATGTTTAGTAATCACCCTTCTAGGACATGTTTAGTAATCACCCTTCTAGGACATGTTTAGTAATCACACTTCTAAGACTGTTTAGTAATCACCCTTCTAGGACATGTTTAGTAATCACACTTCTAGGACATGTTTAGTAATCACAATTCTAGGACATGTTTAGTAATCACACTTCTAGGACATGTTTAGTAATCACCCTTCTAGGACATGTTTAGTAATCACCCTTCTAGGACATGTTTAGTAATCACCCTTCTAGGACATGTTTAGTAATCACACTTCTAGGACATGTTTAGTAATCACACTTCTAGGACATGTTTAGTAATCACCCTTCTAGGACATGTTTAGTAATCACCCTTCTAGGACATGTTTAGTAATCACCCTTCTAGGACATGTTTAGTAATCACACTTCTAAGACTGTTTAGTAATCACCCTTCTAGGACATGTTTAGTAATCACACTTCTAGGACATGTTTAGTAATCACACTTCTAGGACATGTTTAGTAATCACACTTCTAGGACATGTTTAGTAATCACCCTTCTAGGACATGTTTAGTAATCACCCTTCTAGGACTGTTTAGTAATCACCCTTCTAGGACATGTTTAGTAATCACAGTTCTAGGACATGTTTAGTAATCACACTTCTAGGACATGTTTAGTAATCACACTTCTAGGACATGTTTAGTAATCACCCTTCTAGGACAAGTTTAGTAACCACACTTCTAGGACATGTTTAGTAATCACCCTTCTAGGACATGTTTAGTAATCACACTTCTAGGACATGTTTAGTAATCACACTTCTAGGACATGTTTAGTAATCACCCTTCTAGGACATGTGTAGTAATCACACTTCCAGGACATGTTTAGTAATCACACTTCTAGGACATGTTTAGTAATCACCCTTCTAGGACATGTTTAGTAATCACACTTCTAAGACCTGTTTAGTAATCACCCTTCTAGGACATGTTTAGTAATCACACTTCTAGGACATGTTTAGTAATCACACTTCTAGGACATGTTTAGTAATCACCCTTCTAGGACATGTTTAGTAATCACCCTTCTAGGACATGTTTAGTAATCACCCTTCTAGGACTGTTTAGTAATCACCCTTCTAGGACATGTTTAGTAATCACAGTTCTAGGACATGTTTAGTAATCACACTTCTAGGACATGTTAAGTAATCACACTTCTAGGACATGTTTAGTAATCACCCTTCTAGGACATGTTTAGTAATCATACTTCTAGGACATGTTTAGTAATCACCCTTCTAGGACATGTTTAGTAATCACACTTCTAGGACATGTTTAGTAATCACACTTCTAGGACATGTTTAGTAATCACACTTCTAAGACTTTTTAGTAATCACCCTTCTAGGACATGTTTAGTAATCACAGTTCTAGGACATGTTTAGTAATCACAGTTATAGGACATGTTTAGTAATCACCCTTCTAGGACATGTTTAGTAATCACACTTCTAGGACATGTTTAGTAATCACATTTCTAGGACATGTTTAGTAATCACACTTCTAGGACATGTTTAGTAATCACACTTCTAGGACTGTTTAGTAATCACCCTTCTAGGACATGTTTAGTAATCACAGTTCTAGGACATGTTTAGTAATCACAGTTCTAGGACATGTTTAGTAATCACCCTTCTAGGACATGTTTAGTAATCACACTTCTAGGACATGTTTAGTAATCACACTTCTAAGACTGTTTAGTAATCACCCTTCTAGGACATGTTTAGTAATCACACTTCTAGGACATGTTTAGTAATCACACTTCTAAGACTGTTTAGTAATCACCCTTCTAGGACATGTTTAGTAATCACCCTTCTAGGACATGTTTAGTAATCACCCTTCTAGGACATGTTTAGTAATCACACTTCTAAGACTGTTTAGTAATCACCCTTCTAGGACATGTTTAGTAATCACACTTCTAGGATATGTTTAGTAATCACCCTTCTAGGAAAGGTTTAGTAATCACCCTTCTATGACATGTTTAGTAATCACCCTTCTAGGACATGTTTAGTAATCACACTTCTAGGACATGTTTAGTAATCACACTTCTAGGACATGTTTAGTAATCACCCTTCTAGGACATGTTTAGTAATCACCCTTCTAGGACATGTTTAGTAATCACACTTCTAGGACATGTTTAGTAATCACACTTCTAGGACATGTTTAGTAATCATACTTCTAGGACATGTTTAGTAATCACACTTCTAGGACATGTTTAGTAATCATACTTCTAAGACATGTTTAGTAATCACACTTCTAGGACATGTTTAGTAATCACACTTCTAGGACATGTTTAGTAATCACACTTCTAGGACATGTTTAGTAATCACAGTTCTAGGACATGTTTAGTAATCACACTGCCAGGACATGTTTAGTAATCACACTTCTAAGACATGTTTAGTAATCATACTTCTAGGACATGTTTAGTAATCATACTTCTAGGACATGTTTAGTAATGACACTTCTAGGACATGTTTAGTAATCACACTTCTAGGACATGTGTAGTAATCACACTTCTAGGACATGTTTAGTCATCACCCTTCTAGGACATGTTTAGTAATCACACTTCTAGGACATGTTTAGTAATCACACTTCTAGGACATGTTTAGTAATCACCCTTCTAGGACATGTTTAGTAATCACACTTCTAGGACATGTTTAGTAATCACACTTCTAGGACATGTTTAGTAATCACCCTTCTAGGACTGTTTAGTAATCACCCTTCTAGGACATGTTTAGTAATCACCCTTCTAGGACATGTTTAGTAATCACAGTTCTAGGACATGTTTAGTAATCACACTTCTAGGACATGTTTAGTAATCACACTTCTAGGACATGTTTAGTAATCATACTTCTAGGACATGTTTAGTAATCACAATTCTAGGACATGTTTAGTAATCACACTTCTAGGACATGTTTAGTAATCACCCTTCTAGGACATGTTTAGTAATCACACTTCTAGGACATGTTTAGTAATCACACTTCTAGGACATGTTTAGTAATCACCCTTCTAGGACATGTTTAGTAATCACAGTTCTAGGACATGTTTAGTAATCACAGTTCTAGGACATGTTTAGTAATCACACTTCTAGGACATGTTTAGTAATCACACTTCTAGGACATGTTTAGTAATCACACTTCTAGGACATGTTTAGTAATCACACTTCTAAGACTTTTTAGTAATCACACTTCTAGGACATGTTTAGTAATCACACTTCTAGGACATGTTTAGTAATCACACTTCTAGGACATGTTTAGTAATCACACTTCTAAGACTTTTTAGTAATCACACTTCTAGGACATGTTTAGTAATCACAGTTCTAGGACATGTTTAGTAATCACAGTTATAGGACATGTTTAGTAATCACCCTTCTAGGACATGTTTAGTAATCACACTTCTAGGACATGTTTAGTAATCACATTTCTAGGACATGTTTAGTAATCACACTTCTAGGACATGTTTAGTAATCACACTTCTAGGACTGTTTAGTAATCACCCTTCTAGGACATGTTTAGTAATCACAGTTCTAGGACATGTTTAGTAATCACAGTTCTAGGACATGTTTAGTAATCACCCTTCTAGGACATGTTTAGTATTCACACTTCTAGGACATGTTTAGTAATCACACTTCTAAGACTGTTTAGTAATCACCCTTCTAGGACATGTTTAGTAATCACACTTCTAGGACATGTTTAGTAATCACACTTCTAAGACTGTTTAGTAATCACCCTTCTAGGACATGTTTAGTAATCACACTTCTAGGATATGTTTAGTAATCACCCTTCTAGGAAAGGTTTAGTAATCACCCTTCTATGACATGTTTAGTAATCACCCTTCTAGGACATGTTTAGTAATCACACTTCTAGGACATGTTTAGTAATCACACTTCTAGGACATGTTTAGTAATCACCCTTCTAGGACATGTTTAGTAATCACCCTTCTAGGACATGTTTAGTAATCACACTTCTAGGACATGTTTAGTAATCACACTTCTAGGACATGTTTAGTAATCATACTTCTAGGACATGTTTAGTAATCACACTTCTAGGACATGTTTAGTAATCATACTTCTAAGACATGTTTAGTAATCACACTTCTAGGACATGTTTAGTAATCACACTTCTAGGACATGTTTAGTAATCACACTTCTAGGACATGTTTAGTAATCACAGTTCTAGGACATGTTTAGTAATCACACTGCCAGGACATGTTTAGTAATCACACTTCTAAGACATGTTTAGTAATCATACTTCTAGGACATGTTTAGTAATCATACTTCTAGGACATGTTTAGTAATGACACTTCTAGGACATGTTTAGTAATCACACTTCTAGGACATGTGTAGTAATCACACTTCTAGGACATGTTTAGTCATCACCCTTCTAGGACATGTTTAGTAATCACACTTCTAGGACATGTTTAGTAATCACACTTCTAGGACATGTTTAGTAATCACCCTTCTAGGACATGTTTAGTAATCACACTTCTAGGACATGTTTAGTAATCACACTTCTAGGACATGTTTAGTAATCACCCTTCTAGGACTGTTTAGTAATCACCCTTCTAGGACATGTTTAGTAATCACCCTTCTAGGACATGTTTAGTAATCACAGTTCTAGGACATGTTTAGTAATCACACTTCTAGGACATGTTTAGTAATCACACTTCTAGGACATGTTTAGTAATCATACTTCTAGGACATGTTTAGTAATCACAATTCTAGGACATGTTTAGTAATCACACTTCTAGGACATGTTTAGTAATCACCCTTCTAGGACATGTTTAGTAATCACACTTCTAGGACATGTTTAGTAATCACACTTCTAGGACATGTTTAGTAATCACCCTTCTAGGACATGTTTAGTAATCACAGTTCTAGGACATGTTTAGTAATCACAGTTCTAGGACATGTTTAGTAATCACACTTCTAGGACATGTTTAGTAATCACACTTCTAGGACATGTTTAGTAATCACACTTCTAGGACATGTTTAGTAATCACACTTCTAGGACATGTTTAGTAATCACCCTTCTAGGACATGTTTAGTAATCACACTTCTAGGACATGTTTAGTAATCACACTTCTAGGACATGTTTAGTAATCACACTTCTAAGACTTTTTAGTAATCACACTTCTAGGACATGTTTAGTAATCACAGTTCTAGGACATGTTTAGTAATCACAGTTATAGGACATGTTTAGTAATCACCCTTCTAGGACATGTTTAGTAATCACACTTCTAGGACATGTTTAGTAATCACATTTCTAGGACATGTTTAGTAATCACACTTCTAGGACATGTTTAGTAATCACACTTCTAGGACTGTTTAGTAATCACCCTTCTAGGACATGTTTAGTAATCACAGTTCTAGGACATGTTTAGTAATCACAGTTCTAGGACATGTTTAGTAATCACCCTTCTAGGACATGTTTAGTATTCACACTTCTAGGACATGTTTAGTAATCACACTTCTAAGACTGTTTAGTAATCACCCTTCTAGGACATGTTTAGTAATCACACTTCTAGGACATGTTTAGTAATCACACTTCTAAGACTGTTTAGTAATCACCCTTCTAGGACATGTTTAGTAATCACCCTTCTAGGACATGTTTAGTAATCACCCTTCTAGGACATGTTTAGTAATCACACTTCTAAGACTGTTTAGTAATCACCCTTCTAGGACATGTTTAGTAATCACACTTCTAGGACATGTTTAGTAATCACCCTTCTAGGAAATGTTTAGTAATCACCCTTCTATGACATGTTTAGTAATCACCCTTCTAGGACATGTTTAGTAATCACACTTCTAGGACATGTTTAGTAATCACACTTCTAGGACATGTTTAGTAATCACCCTTCTAGGACATGTTTAGTAATCACCCTTCTAGGACATGTTTAGTAATCACACTTCTAGGACATGTTTAGTAATCACCATTCTAGGACATGTTTAGTAATCACACTTCTAGGACATGTTTAGTAATCACACTTCTAGGACATGTTTAGTAATCACAGTTCTAGGACATGTTTAGTAATCACACTTCTAGGACATGTTTAGTAATCACACTTCTAAGACATGTTTAGTAATCACACTTCTAGGACATGTTTAGTAATCACCCTTCTAGGACATGTTTAGTAATAACGCTTCTAAGACATGTTTAGTAATCACAGTTCTAGGACATGTTTAGTAATCACACTTCTAGGACATGTTTAGTAATCACACTTCTAGGACATGTTTAGTAATCATACTTCTAGGACATGTTTAGTAATCACAATTCTAGGACATGTTTAGTAATCACACTTCTAGGACATGTTTAGTAATCACCCTTCTAGGACATGTTTAGTAATCACACTTCTAGGACATGTTTAGTAATCACACTTCTAGGACATGTTTAGTAATCACCCTTCTAGGACATGTTTAGTAATCACACTTCTAGGACATGTTTAGTAATCACAGTTCTAGGACATGTTTAGTAATCACACTTCTAGGACATGTTTAGTAATCACACTTCTAGGACATGTTTAGTAATCACACTTCTAGGACATGTTTAGTAATCACACTTCTAGGACATGTTTAGTAATCACCCTTCTAGGACATGTTTAGTAATCACACTTCTAGGACATGTTTAGTAATCACACTTCTAGGACATGTTTAGTAATCACACTTCTAAGACTTTTTAGTAATCACCCTTCTAGGACATGTTTAGTAATCACAGTTCTAGGACATGTTTAGTAATCACAGTTCTAGGACATGTTTAGTAATCACCCTTCTAGGACATGTTTAGTAATCACACTTCTAGGACATGTTTAGTAATCACATTTCTAGGACATGTTTAGTAATCACACTTCTAGGACATGTTTAGTAATCACACTTCTAGGACTGTTTAGTAATCACCCTTCTAGGACATGTTTAGTAATCACAGTTCTAGGACATGTTTAGTAATCACACTTCTAGGACATGTTTAGTAATCACCCTTCTAGGACATGTTTAGTAATCACACTTCTAGGACATGTTTAGTAATCACACTTCTAGGACTGTTTAGTAATCACCCTTCTAGGACATGTTTAGTAATCACCCTTCTAGGACATGTTTAGTAATCACCCTTCTAGGACATGTTTAGTAATCACCCTTCTAGGACATGTTTAGTAATCACACTTCTAGGACTGTTTAGTAATCACCCTTCTAGGACATGTTTAGTAATCACACTTCTAGGATATGTTTAGTAATCACCCTTCTAGGAAATGTTTAGTAATCACCCTTCTAGGACATGTTTAGTAATCACCCTTCTAGGACATGTTTAGTAATCACACTTCTAGGACATGTTTAGTAATCACAGTTCTAGGACATGTTTAGTAATCACACTTCTAGGACATGTTTAGTAATCACACTTCTAAGACATGTTTAGTAATCACACTTCTAGGACATGTTTAGTAATCACCCTTCTAGGACATGTTTAGTAATAACGCTTCTAGGACATGTTTAGTAATCACAGTTCTAGGACATGTTTAGTAATCACACTTCTAGGACATGTTTAGTAATCACACTTCTAGGACATGTTTAGTAATCATACTTCTAGGACATGTTTAGTAATCACAATTCTAGGACATGTTTAGTAATCACACTTCTAGGACATGTTTAGTAATCATACTTCTAAGACATGTTTAGTAATCACACTTCTAGGACATGTTTAGTAATCACACTTCTAGGACATGTTTAGTAATCACCCTTCTAGGACATGTTTAGTAATCACAGTTCTAGGACATGTTTAGTAATCACAGTTCTAGGACATGTTTAGTAATCACACTTCTAGGACATGTTTAGTAATCACACTTCTAGGACATGTTTAGTAATCACACTTCTAGGACATGTTTAGTAATCACACTTCTAGGACATGTTTAGTAATCACCCTTCTAGGACATGTTTAGTAATCACACTTCTAGGACATGTTTAGTAATCACACTTCTAGGACATGTTTAGTAATCACACTTCTAAGACTTTTTAGTAATCACCCTTCTAGGACATGTTTAGTAATCACAGTTCTAGGACATGTTTAGTAATCACAGTTATAGGACATGTTTAGTAATCACCCTTCTAGGACATGTTTAGTAATCACACTTCTAGGACATGTTTAGTAATCACATTTCTAGGACATGTTTAGTAATCACACTTCTAGGACATGTTTAGTAATCACACTTCTAGGACTGTTTAGTAATCACCCTTCTAGGACATGTTTAGTAATCACAGTTCTAGGACATGTTTAGTAATCACAGTTCTAGGACATGTTTAGTAATCACCCTTCTAGGACATGTTTAGTAATCACACTTCTAGGACATGTTTAGTAATCACACTTCTAAGACTGTTTAGTAATCACCCTTCTAGGACATGTTTAGTAATCACACTTCTAGGACATGTTTAGTAATCACACTTCTAAGACTGTTTAGTAATCACCCTTCTAGGACATGTTTAGTAATCACCCTTCTAGGACATGTTTAGTAATCACCCTTCTAGGACATGTTTAGTAATCACACTTCTAAGACTGTTTAGTAATCACCCTTCTAGGACATGTTTAGTAATCACACTTCTAGGACATGTTTAGTAATCACCCTTCTAGGACATGTTTAGTAATCACCCTTCTAGGACATGTTTAGTAATCACCCTTCTAGGACATGTTTAGTAATCACACTTCTAGGACATGTTTAGTAATCACCCTTCTAGGACATGTTTAGTAATCACCCTTCTAGGACATGTTTAGTAATCACCCTTCTAGGACATGTTTAGTAATCACACTTCTAGGACATGTTTAGTAATCACCCTTCTAGGAAATGTTTAGTAATCACCCTTCTATGACATGTTTAGTAATCACCTTCTAGGACATGTTTAGTAATCACACTTCTAGGACATGTTTAGTAATCACAGTTCTAGGACATGTTTAGTAATCACACTTCTAGGACATGTTTAGTAATCACACTTCTAGGACATGTTTAGTAATCACACTTCTAGGACATGTTTAGTAATAACCCTTCTATGACATGTTTAGTAATCACGCTTCTAGGACATGTTTAGTAATCACAGTTCTAGGACATGTTTAGTAATCACACTTCTAGGACATGTTTAGTAATCACACTTCTAGGACATGTTTAGTAATCATACTTCTAGGACATGTTTAGTAATCACAATTCTAGGACATGTTTAGTAATCACACTTCTAGGACATGTTTAGTAATCATACTTCTAGGACATGTTTAGTAATCACACTTCTAGGACATGTTTAGTAATCACACTTCTAGGACATGTTTAGTAATCACCCTTCTAGGACATGTTTAGTAATCACAGTTCTAGGACATGTTTAGTAATCACAGTTCTAGGACATGTTTAGTAATCACACTTCTAGGACATGTTTAGTAATCACACTTCTAGGACATGTTTAGTAATCACACTTCTAGGACATGTTTAGTAATCACACTTCTAGGACATGTTTAGTAATCACCCTTCTAGGACATGTTTAGTAATCACACTTCTAGGACATGTTTAGTAATCACACTTCTAGGACATGTTTAGTAATCACACTTCTAAGACTTTTTAGTAATCACCCTTCTAGGACATGTTTAGTAATCACAGTTCTAGGACATGTTTAGTAATCACAGTTATAGGACATGTTTAGTAATCACCCTTCTAGGACATGTTTAGTAATCACACTTCTAGGACATGTTTAGTAATCACATTTCTAGGACATGTTTAGTAATCACACTTCTAGGACATGTTTAGTAATCACACTTCTAGGACTGTTTAGTAATCACCCTTCTAGGACATGTTTAGTAATCACAGTTCTAGGACATGTTTAGTAATCACAGTTCTAGGACATGTTTAGTAATCACCCTTCTAGGACATGTTTAGTAATCACACTTCTAGGACATGTTTAGTAATCACACTTCTAAGACTGTTTAGTAATCACCCTTCTAGGACATGTTTAGTAATCACACTTCTAGGACATGTTTAGTAATCACACTTCTAAGACTGTTTAGTAATCACCCTTCTAGGACATGTTTAGTAATCACCCTTCTAGGACATGTTTAGTAATCACCCTTCTAGGACATGTTTAGTAATCACACTTCTAAGACTGTTTAGTAATCACCCTTCTAGGACATGTTTAGTAATCACACTTCTAGGACATGTTTAGTAATCACCCTTCTAGGAAATGTTTAGTAATCACCCTTCTAGGACATGTTTAGTAATCACCCTTCTAGGACATGTTTAGTAATCACACTTCTAGGACATGTTTAGTAATCACACTTCTAGGACATGTTTAGTAATCACCCTTCTAGGACATGTTTAGTAATCACCCTTCTAGGACATGTTTAGTAATCACACTTCTAGGACATGTTTAGTAATCACACTTCTAGGACATGTTTAGTAATCACACTTCTAGGACATGTTTAGTAATCACACTTCTAGGACATGTTTAGTAATCATACTTCTAGGACATGTTTAGTAATCACACTTCTAGGACATGTTTAGTAATCACACTTCTAGGACATGTTTAGTAATCACACTTCTAGGACATGTTTAGTAATCACAGTTCTAGGACATGTTTAGTAATCACACTTCTAGGACATGTTTAGTAATCACACTTCTAAGACATGTTTAGTAATCACACTTCTAGGACATGTTTAGTAATCATACTTCTAGGACATGTTTAGTAATCACACTTCTAGGACATGTTTAGTAATCACACTTCTAGGACATGTTTAGTAATCACACTTCTAGGACATGTTTAGTAATCACCCTTCTAGGACATGTTTAGTAATCACACTTCTAGGACATGTTTAGTAATCACACTTCTAGGACATGTTTAGTAATCACCCTTCTAGGACATGTTTAGTAATCACACTTCTAGGACATGTTTAGTAATCACACTTCTAGGACATGTTTAGTAATCACCCTTCTAGGATGTTTAGTAATCACCCTTCTAGGACATGTTTAGTAATCACCCTTCTAGGACATGTTTAGTAATCACAGTTCTAGGACATGTTTAGTAATCACACTTCTAGGACATGTTTAGTAATCACACTTCTAGGACATGTTTAGTAATCATACTTCTAGGACATGTTTAGTAATCACAATTCTAGGACATGTTTAGTAATCACACTTCTAGGACATGTTTAGTAATCACCCTTCTAGGACATGTTTAGTAATCACACTTCTAGGACATGTTTAGTAATCACACTTCTAGGACATGTTTAGTAATCACACTTCTAGGACATGTTTAGTAATCACACTTCTAAGACTTTTTAGTAATCACCCTTCTAGGACATGTTTAGTAATCACAGTTCTAGGACATGTTTAGTAATCACAGTTATAGGACATGTTTAGTAATCACCCTTCTAGGACATGTTTAGTAATCACACTTCTAGGACATGTTTAGTAATCACATTTCTAGGACATGTTTAGTAATCACACTTCTAGGACATGTTTAGTAATCACACTTCTAGGACTGTTTAGTAATCACCCTTCTAGGACATGTTTAGTAATCACAGTTCTAGGACATGTTTAGTAATCACAGTTCTAGGACATGTTTAGTAATCACCCTTCTAGGACATGTTTAGTAATCACACTTCTAGGACATGTTTAGTAATCACACTTCTAAGACTGTTTAGTAATCACCCTTCTAGGACATGTTTAGTAATCACACTTCTAGGACATGTTTAGTAATCACACTTCTAAGACTGTTTAGTAATCACCCTTCTAGGACATGTTTAGTAATCACCCTTCTAGGACATGTTTAGTAATCACCCTTCTAGGACATGTTTAGTAATCACACTTCTAAGACTGTTTAGTAATCACCCTTCTAGGACATGTTTAGTAATCACACTTCTAGGATATGTTTAGTAATCACCCTTCTAGGAAAGGTTTAGTAATCACCCTTCTATGACATGTTTAGTAATCACCCTTCTAGGACATGTTTAGTAATCACACTTCTAGGACATGTTTAGTAATCACACTTCTAGGACATGTTTAGTAATCACCCTTCTAGGACATGTTTAGTAATCACCTTCTAGGACATGTTTAGTAATCACACTTCTAGGACATGTTTAGTAATCACACTTCTAGGACATGTTTAGTAATCATACTTCTAGGACATGTTTAGTAATCACACTTCTAGGACATGTTTAGTAATCATACTTCTAAGACATGTTTAGTAATCACACTTCTAGGACATGTTTAGTAATCACACTTCTAGGACATGTTTAGTAATCACACTTCTAGGACATGTTTAGTAATCACAGTTCTAGGACATGTTTAGTAATCACACTGCCAGGACATGTTTAGTAATCACACTTCTAAGACATGTTTAGTAATCATACTTCTAGGACATGTTTAGTAATCATACTTCTAGGACATGTTTAGTAATGACACTTCTAGGACATGTTTAGTAATCACACTTCTAGGACATGTGTAGTAATCACACTTCTAGGACATGTTTAGTCATCACCCTTCTAGGACATGTTTAGTAATCACACTTCTAGGACATGTTTAGTAATCACACTTCTAGGACATGTTTAGTAATCACCCTTCTAGGACATGTTTAGTAATCACACTTCTAGGACATGTTTAGTAATCACACTTCTAGGACATGTTTAGTAATCACCCTTCTAGGACTGTTTAGTAATCACCCTTCTAGGACATGTTTAGTAATCACCCTTCTAGGACATGTTTAGTAATCACAGTTCTAGGACATGTTTAGTAATCACACTTCTAGGACATGTTTAGTAATCACACTTCTAGGACATGTTTAGTAATCATACTTCTAGGACATGTTTAGTAATCACAATTCTAGGACATGTTTAGTAATCACACTTCTAGGACATGTTTAGTAATCACCCTTCTAGGACATGTTTAGTAATCACACTTCTAGGACATGTTTAGTAATCACACTTCTAGGACATGTTTAGTAATCACCCTTCTAGGACATGTTTAGTAATCACAGTTCTAGGACATGTTTAGTAATCACAGTTCTAGGACATGTTTAGTAATCACACTTCTAGGACATGTTTAGTAATCACACTTCTAGGACATGTTTAGTAATCACACTTCTAGGACATGTTTAGTAATCACACTTCTAGGACATGTTTAGTAATCACCCTTCTAGGACATGTTTAGTAATCACACTTCTAGGACATGTTTAGTAATCACACTTCTAGGACATGTTTAGTAATCACACTTCTAAGACTTTTTAGTAATCACACTTCTAGGACATGTTTAGTAATCACAGTTCTAGGACATGTTTAGTAATCACAGTTATAGGACATGTTTAGTAATCACCCTTCTAGGACATGTTTAGTAATCACACTTCTAGGACATGTTTAGTAATCACATTTCTAGGACATGTTTAGTAATCACACTTCTAGGACATGTTTAGTAATCACACTTCTAGGACTGTTTAGTAATCACCCTTCTAGGACATGTTTAGTAATCACAGTTCTAGGACATGTTTAGTAATCACAGTTCTAGGACATGTTTAGTAATCACCCTTCTAGGACATGTTTAGTATTCACACTTCTAGGACATGTTTAGTAATCAAACTTCTAAGACTGTTTAGTAATCACCCTTCTAGGACATGTTTAGTAATCACACTTCTAGGACATGTTTAGTAATCACACTTCTAAGACTGTTTAGTAATCACCCTTCTAGGACATGTTTAGTAATCACCCTTCTAGGACATGTTTAGTAATCACCCTTCTAGGACATGTTTAGTAATCACACTTCTAAGACTGTTTAGTAATCACCCTTCTAGGACATGTTTAGTAATCACACTTCTAGGATATGTTTAGTAATCACCCTTCTAGGAAGGTTTAGTAATCACCCTTCTATGACATGTTTAGTAATCACCCTTCTAGGACATGTTTAGTAATCACACTTCTAGGACATGTTTAGTAATCACACTTCTAGGACATGTTTAGTAATCACCCTTCTAGGACATGTTTAGTAATCACCCTTCTAGGACATGTTTAGTAATCACACTTCTAGGACATGTTTAGTAATCACCATTCTAGGACATGTTTAGTAATCACACTTCTAGGACATGTTTAGTAATCACACTTCTAGGACATGTTTAGTAATCACAGTTCTAGGACATGTTTAGTAATCACACTTCTAGGACATGTTTAGTAATCACACTTCTAGGACATGTTTAGTAATCACACTTCTAAGACATGTTTAGTAATCACACTTCTAGGACATGTTTAGTAATCACACTTCTAGGACATGTTTAGTAATCACACTTCTAGGACATGTTTAGTAATCACACTTCTAGGACATGTTTAGTAATCACACTTCTAGGACATGTTTAGTAATCACACTTCTAGGACATGTTTAGTAATCACCCTTCTAGGACATGTTTAGTAATCACACTTCTAGGACATGTTTAGTAATCACACTTCTAGGACATGTTTAGTAATCACACTTCTAAGACTTTTTAGTAATCACCCTTCTAGGACATGTTTAGTAATCACAGTTCTAGGACATGTTTAGTAATCACAGTTATAGGACATGTTTAGTAATCACCCTTCTAGGACATGTTTAGTAATCACACTTCTAGGACATGTTTAGTAATCACATTTCTAGGACATGTTTAGTAATCACACTTCTAGGACATGTTTAGTAATCACACTTCTAGGACTGTTTAGTAATCACCCTTCTAGGACATGTTTAGTAATCACAGTTCTAGGACATGTTTAGTAATCACAGTTCTAGGACATGTTTAGTAATCACCCTTCTAGGACATGTTTAGTAATCACACTTCTAGGACATGTTTAGTAATCACACTTCTAAGACTGTTTAGTAATCACCCTTCTAGGACATGTTTAGTAATCACACTTCTAGGACATGTTTAGTAATCACACTTCTAAGACTGTTTAGTAATCACCCTTCTAGGACATGTTTAGTAATCACCCTTCTAGGACATGTTTAGTAATCACCCTTCTAGGACATGTTTAGTAATCACACTTCTAAGACTGTTTAGTAATCACCCTTCTAGGACATGTTTAGTAATCACACTTCTAGGATATGTTTAGTAATCACCCTTCTAGGAAAGGTTTAGTAATCACCCTTCTATGACATGTTTAGTAATCACCCTTCTAGGACATGTTTAGTAATCACACTTCTAGGACATGTTTAGTAATCACACTTCTAGGACATGTTTAGTAATCACCCTTCTAGGACATGTTTAGTAATCACCCTTCTAGGACATGTTTAGTAATCACACTTCTAGGATATGTTTAGTAATCACCCTTCTAGGAAAGGTTTAGTAATCACCCTTCTAGGACATGTTTAGTAATCACCCTTCTAGGACATGTTTAGTAATCACACTTCTAGGACATGTTTAGTAATCACAGTTCTAGGACATGTTTAGTAATCACACTTCTAGGACATGTTTAGTAATCACACTTCTAAGACATGTTTAGTAATCACACTTCTAGGACATGTTTAGTAATAACCCTTCTATGACATGTTTAGTAATAACGCTTCTAAGACATGTTTAGTAATCACAGTTCTAGGACATGTTTAGTAATCACACTTCTAGGACATGTTTAGTAATCACACTTCTAGGACATGTTTAGTAATCATACTTCTAGGACATGTTTAGTAATCACAATTCTAGGACATGTTTAGTAATCACACTTCTAGGACATGTTTAGTAATCATACTTCTAAGACATGTTTAGTAATCACACTTCTAGGACATGTTTAGTAATCACACTTCTAGGACATGTTTAGTAATCACCCTTCTAGGACATGTTTAGTAATCACAGTTCTAGGACATGTTTAGTAATCACAGTTCTAGGACATGTTTAGTAATCACACTTCTAGGACATGTTTAGTAATCACACTTCTAGGACATGTTTAGTAATCACACTTCTAGGACATGTTTAGTAATCACCCTTCTAGGACATGTTTAGTAATCACACTTCTAGGACATGTTTAGTAATCACACTTCTAGGACATGTTTAGTAATCACACTTCTAAGACTTTTTAGTAATCACCCTTCTAGGACATGTTTAGTAATCACAGTTCTAGGACATGTTTAGTAATCACAGTTATAGGACATGTTTAGTAATCACCCTTCTAGGACATGTTTAGTAATCACACTTCTAGGACATGTTTAGTAATCACATTTCTAGGACATGTTTAGTAATCACACTTCTAGGACATGTTTAGTAATCACACTTCTAGGACTGTTTAGTAATCACCCTTCTAGGACATGTTTAGTAATCACAGTTCTAGGACATGTTTAGTAATCACAGTTCTAGGACATGTTTAGTAATCACCCTTCTAGGACATGTTTAGTAATCACACTTCTAGGACATGTTTAGTAATCACACTTCTAAGACTGTTTAGTAATCACCCTTCTAGGACATGTTTAGTAATCACACTTCTAGGACATGTTTAGTAATCACACTTCTAAGACTGTTTAGTAATCACCCTTCTAGGACATGTTTAGTAATCACCCTTCTAGGACATGTTTAGTAATCACCCTTCTAGGACATGTTTAGTAATCACACTTCTAAGACTGTTTAGTAATCACCCTTCTAGGACATGTTTAGTAATCACACTTCTAGGATATGTTTAGTAATCACCCTTCTAGGAAAGGTTTAGTAATCACCCTTCTATGACATGTTTAGTAATCACCCTTCTAGGACATGTTTAGTAATCACACTTCTAGGACATGTTTAGTAATCACACTTCTAGGACATGTTTAGTAATCACCCTTCTAGGACATGTTTAGTAATCACCCTTCTAGGACATGTTTAGTAATCACACTTCTAGGACATGTTTAGTAATCACACTTCTAGGACATGTTTAGTAATCATACTTCTAGGACATGTTTAGTAATCACACTTCTAGGACATGTTTAGTAATCATACTTCTAAGACATGTTTAGTAATCACACTTCTAGGACATGTTTAGTAATCACACTTCTAGGACATGTTTAGTAATCACACTTCTAGGACATGTTTAGTAATCACAGTTCTAGGACATGTTTAGTAATCACACTGCCAGGACATGTTTAGTAATCACACTTCTAAGACATGTTTAGTAATCATACTTCTAGGACATGTTTAGTAATCATACTTCTAGGACATGTTTAGTAATGACACTTCTAGGACATGTTTAGTAATCACACTTCTAGGACATGTGTAGTAATCACACTTCTAGGACATGTTTAGTCATCACCCTTCTAGGACATGTTTAGTAATCACACTTCTAGGACATGTTTAGTAATCACACTTCTAGGACATGTTTAGTAATCACCCTTCTAGGACATGTTTAGTAATCACACTTCTAGGACATGTTTAGTAATCACACTTCTAGGACATGTTTAGTAATCACCCTTCTAGGACTGTTTAGTAATCACCCTTCTAGGACATGTTTAGTAATCACCCTTCTAGGACATGTTTAGTAATCACAGTTCTAGGACATGTTTAGTAATCACACTTCTAGGACATGTTTAGTAATCACACTTCTAGGACATGTTTAGTAATCATACTTCTAGGACATGTTTAGTAATCACAATTCTAGGACATGTTTAGTAATCACACTTCTAGGACATGTTTAGTAATCACCCTTCTAGGACATGTTTAGTAATCACACTTCTAGGACATGTTTAGTAATCACACTTCTAGGACATGTTTAGTAATCACCCTTCTAGGACATGTTTAGTAATCACAGTTCTAGGACATGTTTAGTAATCACAGTTCTAGGACATGTTTAGTAATCACACTTCTAGGACATGTTTAGTAATCACACTTCTAGGACATGTTTAGTAATCACACTTCTAGGACATGTTTAGTAATCACACTTCTAGGACATGTTTAGTAATCACCCTTCTAGGACATGTTTAGTAATCACACTTCTAGGACATGTTTAGTAATCACACTTCTAGGACATGTTTAGTAATCACACTTCTAAGACTTTTTAGTAATCACACTTCTAGGACATGTTTAGTAATCACAGTTCTAGGACATGTTTAGTAATCACAGTTATAGGACATGTTTAGTAATCACCCTTCTAGGACATGTTTAGTAATCACACTTCTAGGACATGTTTAGTAATCACATTTCTAGGACATGTTTAGTAATCACACTTCTAGGACATGTTTAGTAATCACACTTCTAGGACTGTTTAGTAATCACCCTTCTAGGACATGTTTAGTAATCACAGTTCTAGGACATGTTTAGTAATCACAGTTCTAGGACATGTTTAGTAATCACCCTTCTAGGACATGTTTAGTATTCACACTTCTAGGACATGTTTAGTAATCACACTTCTAAGACTGTTTAGTAATCACCCTTCTAGGACATGTTTAGTAATCACACTTCTAGGACATGTTTAGTAATCACACTTCTAAGACTGTTTAGTAATCACCCTTCTAGGACATGTTTAGTAATCACCCTTCTAGGACATGTTTAGTAATCACCCTTCTAGGACATGTTTAGTAATCACACTTCTAAGACTGTTTAGTAATCACCCTTCTAGGACATGTTTAGTAATCACACTTCTAGGATATGTTTAGTAATCACCCTTCTAGGAAAGGTTTAGTAATCACCCTTCTATGACATGTTTAGTAATCACCCTTCTAGGACATGTTTAGTAATCACACTTCTAGGACATGTTTAGTAATCACACTTCTAGGACATGTTTAGTAATCACCCTTCTAGGACATGTTTAGTAATCACCCTTCTAGGACATGTTTAGTAATCACACTTCTAGGACATGTTTAGTAATCACCATTCTAGGACATGTTTAGTAATCACACTTCTAGGACATGTTTAGTAATCACACTTCTAGGACATGTTTAGTAATCACAGTTCTAGGACATGTTTAGTAATCACACTTCTAGGACATGTTTAGTAATCACACTGCCAGGACATGTTTAGTAATCACACTTCTAAGACATGTTTAGTAATCATACTTCTAGGACATGTTTAGTAATCATACTTCTAGGACATGTTTAGTAATGACACTTCTAGGACATGTTTAGTAATCACACTTCTAGGACATGTGTAGTAATCACACTTCTAGGACATGTTTAGTCATCACCCTTCTAGGACATGTTTAGTAATCACACTTCTAGGACATGTTTAGTAATCACACTTCTAGGACATGTTTAGTAATCACCCTTCTAGGACATGTTTAGTAATCACACTTCTAGGACATGTTTAGTAATCACACTTCTAGGACATGTTTAGTAATCACCCTTCTAGGACATGTTTAGTAATCACAGTTCTAGGACATGTTTAGTAATCACAGTTCTAGGACATGTTTAGTAATCACACTTCTAGGACATGTTTAGTAATCACACTTCTAGGACATGTTTAGTAATCACACTTCTAGGACATGTTTAGTAATCACACTTCTAGGACATGTTTAGTAATCACCCTTCTAGGACATGTTTAGTAATCACACTTCTAGGACATGTTTAGTAATCACACTTCTAGGACATGTTTAGTAATCACACTTCTAAGACTTTTTAGTAATCACCCTTCTAGGACATGTTTAGTAATCACAGTTCTAGGACATGTTTAGTAATCACAGTTATAGGACATGTTTAGTAATCACCCTTCTAGGACATGTTTAGTAATCACACTTCTAGGACATGTTTAGTAATCACATTTCTAGGACATGTTTAGTAATCACACTTCTAGGACATGTTTAGTAATCACACTTCTAGGACTGTTTAGTAATCACCCTTCTAGGACATGTTTAGTAATCACAGTTCTAGGACATGTTTAGTAATCACAGTTCTAGGACATGTTTAGTAATCACCCTTCTAGGACATGTTTAGTAATCACACTTCTAGGACATGTTTAGTAATCACACTTCTAAGACTGTTTAGTAATCACCCTTCTAGGACATGTTTAGTAATCACACTTCTAGGACATGTTTAGTAATCACACTTCTAAGACTGTTTAGTAATCACCCTTCTAGGACATGTTTAGTAATCACCCTTCTAGGACATGTTTAGTAATCACCCTTCTAGGACATGTTTAGTAATCACACTTCTAAGACTGTTTAGTAATCACCCTTCTAGGACATGTTTAGTAATCACACTTCTAGGATATGTTTAGTAATCACCCTTCTAGGAAAGGTTTAGTAATCACCCTTCTATGACATGTTTAGTAATCACCCTTCTAGGACATGTTTAGTAATCACACTTCTAGGACATGTTTAGTAATCACACTTCTAGGACATGTTTAGTAATCACCCTTCTAGGACATGTTTAGTAATCACACTTCTAAGACATGTTTAGTAATCACACTTCTAGGACATGTTTAGTAATCACACTTCTAGGACATGTTTAGTAATCACACTTCTAGGACATGTTTAGTAATCACACTTCTAGGACATGTTTAGTAATCACAGTTCTAGGACATGTTTAGTAATCACACTTCTAGGACATGTTTAGTAATCACACTTCTAAGACATGTTTAGTAATCACACTTCTAGGACATGTTTAGTAATAACCCTTCTATGACATGTTTAGTAATAACACTTCTAAGACATGTTTAGTAATCATACTTCTAGGACATGTTTAGTAATCACACTTCTAGGACATGTTTAGTAATCATACTTCTAAGACATGTTTAGTAATCACACTTCTAGGACATGTTTAGTAATCACACTTCTAGGACATGTTTAGTAATCACACTTCTAGGACATGTTTAGTAATCACAGTTCTAGGACATGTTTAGTAATCACACTGCCAGGACATGTTTAGTAATCACACTTCTAAGACATGTTTAGTAATCATACTTCTAGGACATGTTTAGTAATCATACTTCTAGGACATGTTTAGTAATGACACTTCTAGGACATGTTTAGTAATCACACTTCTAGGACATGTGTAGTAATCACACTTCTAGGACATGTTTAGTCATCACCCTTCTAGGACATGTTTAGTAATCACACTTCTAGGACATGTTTAGTAATCACACTTCTAGGACATGTTTAGTAATCACCCTTCTAGGACATGTTTAGTAATCACACTTCTAGGACATGTTTAGTAATCACACTTCTAGGACATGTTCAGTAATCACCCTTCTAGGACTGTTTAGTAATCACCCTTCTAGGACATGTTTAGTAATCACCCTTCTAGGACATGTTTAGTAATCACAGTTCTAGGACATGTTTAGTAATCACACTTCTAGGACATGTTTAGTAATCACACTTCTAGGACATGTTTAGTAATCATACTTCTAGGACATGTTTAGTAATCACAATTCTATGACATGTTTAGTAATCACACTTCTAGGACATGTTTAGTAATCACCCTTCTAGGACATGTTTAGTAATCACACTTCTAGGACATGTTTAGTAATCACACTTCTAGGACATGTTTAGTAATCACCCTTCTAGGACATGTTTAGTAATCACAGTTCTAGGACATGTTTAGTAATCACAGTTCTAGGACATGTTTAGTAATCACAATTCTAGGACATGTTTAGTAATCACACTTCTAGGACATGTTTAGTAATCACACTTCTAGGACATGTTTAGTAATCACACTTCTAGGACATGTTTAGTAATCACCCTTCTAGGACATGTTTAGTAATCACACTTCTAGGACATGTTTAGTAATCACACTTCTAGGACATGTTTAGTAATCACACTTCTAAGACTTTTTAGTAATCACACTTCTAGGACATGTTTAGTAATCACAGTTCTAGGACATGTTTAGTAATCACAGTTATAGGACATGTTTAGTAATCACCCTTCTAGGACATGTTTAGTAATCACACTTCTAGGACATGTTTAGTAATCACATTTCTAGGACATGTTTAGTAATCACACTTCTAGGACATGTTTAGTAATCACACTTCTAGGACTGTTTAGTAATCACCCTTCTAGGACATGTTTAGTAATCACAGTTCTAGGACATGTTTAGTAATCACAGTTCTAGGACATGTTTAGTAATCACCCTTCTAGGACATGTTTAGTATTCACACTTCTAGGACATGTTTAGTAATCACACTTCTAAGACTGTTTAGTAATCACCCTTCTAGGACATGTTTAGTAATCACACTTCTAGGACATGTTTAGTAATCACACTTCTAAGACTGTTTAGTAATCACCCTTCTAGGACATGTTTAGTAATCACCCTTCTAGGACATGTTTAGTAATCACCCTTCTAGGACATGTTTAGTAATCACACTTCTAAGACTGTTTAGTAATCACCCTTCTAGGACATGTTTAGTAATCACACTTCTAGGATATGTTTAGTAATCACCCTTCTAGGAAAGGTTTAGTAATCACCCTTCTATGACATGTTTAGTAATCACCCTTCTAGGACATGTTTAGTAATCACACTTCTAGGACATGTTTAGTAATCACACTTCTAGGACATGTTTAGTAATCACCCTTCTAGGACATGTTTAGTAATCACCCTTCTAGGACATGTTTAGTAATCACACTTCTAGGACATGTTTAGTAATCACCATTCTAGGACATGTTTAGTAATCACACTTCTAGGACATGTTTAGTAATCACACTTCTAGGACATGTTTAGTAATCACAGTTCTAGGACATGTTTAGTAATCACACTTCTAGGACATGTTTAGTAATCACACTTCTAAGACATGTTTAGTAATCACACTTCTAGGACATGTTTAGTAATAACCCTTCTATGACATGTTTAGTAATAACGCTTCTAAGACATGTTTAGTAATCATACTTCTAGGACATGTTTAGTAATCACACTTCTAGGACATGTTTAGTAATCATACTTCTAAGACATGTTTAGTAATCACACTTCTAGGACATGTTTAGTAATCACCCTTCTAGGACATGTTTAGTAATCACACTTCTAGGACATGTTTAGTAATCACACTTCTAGGACATGTTTAGTAATCACACTTCTAAGACTTTTTAGTAATCACCCTCCTAGGACATGTTTAGTAATCACAGTTCTAGGACATGTTTAGTAATCACAGTTATAGGACATGTTTAGTAATCACCCTTCTAGGACATGTTTAGTAATCACACTTCTAGGACATGTTTAGTAATCACATTTCTAGGACATGTTTAGTAATCACACTTCTAGGACATGTTTAGTAATCACACTTCTAGGACTGTTTAGTAATCACCCTTCTAGGACATGTTTAGTAATCACAGTTCTAGGACATGTTTAGTAATCACAGTTCTAGGACATGTTTAGTAATCACCCTTCTAGGACATGTTTAGTAATCACACTTCTAGGACATGTTTAGTAATCACACTTCTAAGACTGTTTAGTAATCACCCTTCTAGGACATGTTTAGTAATCACACTTCTAGGACATGTTTAGTAATCACACTTCTAAGACTGTTTAGTAATCACCCTTCTAGGACATGTTTAGTAATCACCCTTCTAGGACATGTTTAGTAATCACCCTTCTAGGACATGTTTAGTAATCACACTTCTAAGACTGTTTAGTAATCACCCTTCTAGGACATGTTTAGTAATCACACTTCTAGGATATGTTTAGTAATCACCCTTCTAGGAAAGGTTTAGTAATCACCCTTCTATGACATGTTTAGTAATCACCCTTCTAGGACATGTTTAGTAATCACACTTCTAGGACATGTTTAGTAATCACACTTCTAGGACATGTTTAGTAATCACCCTTCTAGGACATGTTTAGTAATCACACTTCTAAGACATGTTTAGTAATCACACTTCTAGGACATGTTTAGTAATCACACTTCTAGGACATGTTTAGTAATCACACTTCTAGGACATGTTTAGTAATCACACTTCTAGGACATGTTTAGTAATCACAGTTCTAGGACATGTTTAGTAATCACACTTCTAGGACATGTTTAGTAATCACACTTCTAAGACATGTTTAGTAATCACACTTCTAGGACATGTTTAGTAATAACCCTTCTATGACATGTTTAGTAATAACACTTCTAAGACATGTTTAGTAATCATACTTCTAGGACATGTTTAGTAATCACACTTCTAGGACATGTTTAGTAATCATACTTCTAAGACATGTTTAGTAATCACACTTCTAGGACATGTTTAGTAATCACACTTCTAGGACATGTTTAGTAATCACACTTCTAGGACATGTTTAGTAATCACAGTTCTAGGACATGTTTAGTAATCACACTGCCAGGACATGTTTAGTAATCACACTTCTAAGACATGTTTAGTAATCATACTTCTAGGACATGTTTAGTAATCATACTTCTAGGACATGTTTAGTAATGACACTTCTAGGACATGTTTAGTAATCACACTTCTAGGACATGTGTAGTAATCACACTTCTAGGACATGTTTAGTCATCACCCTTCTAGGACATGTTTAGTAATCACACTTCTAGGACATGTTTAGTAATCACACTTCTAGGACATGTTTAGTAATCACCCTTCTAGGACATGTTTAGTAATCACACTTCTAGGACATGTTTAGTAATCACACTTCTAGGACATGTTCAGTAATCACCTTCTAGGACTGTTTAGTAATCACCCTTCTAGGACATGTTTAGTAATCACCCTTCTAGGACATGTTTAGTAATCACAGTTCTAGGACATGTTTAGTAATCACACTTCTAGGACATGTTTAGTAATCACACTTCTAGGACATGTTTAGTAATCATACTTCTAGGACATGTTTAGTAATCACAATTCTAGGACATGTTTAGTAATCACACTTCTAGGACATGTTTAGTAATCACCCTTCTAGGACATGTTTAGTAATCACACTTCTAGGACATGTTTAGTAATCACACTTCTAGGACATGTTTAGTAATCACCCTTCTAGGACATGTTTAGTAATCACAGTTCTAGGACATGTTTAGTAATCACAGTTCTAGGACATGTTTAGTAATCACAATTCTAGGACATGTTTAGTAATCACACTTCTAGGACATGTTTAGTAATCACACTTCTAGGACATGTTTAGTAATCACACTTCTAGGACATGTTTAGTAATCACCCTTCTAGGACATGTTTAGTAATCACACTTCTAGGACATGTTTAGTAATCACACTTCTAGGACATGTTTAGTAATCACACTTCTAAGACTTTTTAGTAATCACACTTCTAGGACATGTTTAGTAATCACAGTTCTAGGACATGTTTAGTAATCACAGTTATAGGACATGTTTAGTAATCACCCTTCTAGGACATGTTTAGTAATCACACTTCTAGGACATGTTTAGTAATCACATTTCTAGGACATGTTTAGTAATCACACTTCTAGGACATGTTTAGTAATCACACTTCTAGGACTGTTTAGTAATCACCCTTCTAGGACATGTTTAGTAATCACAGTTCTAGGACATGTTTAGTAATCACAGTTCTAGGACATGTTTAGTAATCACCCTTCTAGGACATGTTTAGTATTCACACTTCTAGGACATGTTTAGTAATCACACTTCTAAGACTGTTTAGTAATCACCCTTCTAGGACATGTTTAGTAATCACACTTCTAGGACATGTTTAGTAATCACACTTCTAAGACTGTTTAGTAATCACCCTTCTAGGACATGTTTAGTAATCACCCTTCTAGGACATGTTTAGTAATCACCCTTCTAGGACATGTTTAGTAATCACACTTCTAAGACTGTTTAGTAATCACCCTTCTAGGACATGTTTAGTAATCACACTTCTAGGATATGTTTAGTAATCACCCTTCTAGGAAAGGTTTAGTAATCACCCTTCTATGACATGTTTAGTAATCACCCTTCTAGGACATGTTTAGTAATCACACTTCTAGGACATGTTTAGTAATCACACTTCTAGGACATGTTTAGTAATCACCCTTCTAGGACATGTTTAGTAATCACCCTTCTAGGACATGTTTAGTAATCACACTTCTAGGACATGTTTAGTAATCACCATTCTAGGACATGTTTAGTAATCACACTTCTAGGACATGTTTAGTAATCACACTTCTAGGACATGTTTAGTAATCACAGTTCTAGGACATGTTTAGTAATCACACTTCTAGGACATGTTTAGTAATCACACTTCTAAGACATGTTTAGTAATCACACTTCTAGGACATGTTTAGTAATAACCCTTCTATGACATGTTTAGTAATAACGCTTCTAAGACATGTTTAGTAATCATACTTCTAGGACATGTTTAGTAATCACACTTCTAGGACATGTTTAGTAATCATACTTCTAAGACATGTTTAGTAATCACACTTCTAGGACATGTTTAGTAATCACACTTCTAGGACATGTTTAGTAATCACAGTTCTAAGACATGTTTAGTAATCACCCTTCTAAGACATGTTTAGTAATCATACTTCTAGGACATGTTTAGTAATCACACTTCTAGGACATGTTTAGTAATCACACTTCTAGGACATGTTTAGTAATCACACTTCTAGGACATGTTTAGTAATCACACTTCTAGGACATGTTTAGTAATCACCCTTTTAGGACATGTTTAGTAATCACAGTTCTAGGACATGTTTAGTAATCACACTTCTAGGACATGTTTAGTAATCACACTTCTAGGACATGTTTATTAATCACACTTCTAGGACATGTTTAGTAATCACACTTCTAAGACTGTTTAGTAATCACAATTCTAGGACATGTTTAGTAATTACACTTCAAAGACTGTTTAGTAATTACAGTTCTAGGACTTGTTTAGTAATCACCCTTCTAAGACTGTTTAGTAATCACAATTCTAGGACATGTTTAGTAATCACACTTCTAAGACATGTTTAGTAATCACACTTCTAGGACATGTTTAGTAATCACACTTCTAAGACTGTTTAGTAATCACAATTCTAGGACATGTTTAGTAATCACACTTCTAGGACATGTTTAGTAATCACAATTCTAGGACATGTTTAGTAATCACACTTCTAGGACATGTTTAGTAATCACACTTCTAGGACATGTTTAGTAATCACACTTCTAAGACATGTTTAGTAATCACAATTCTAGGACATGTTTAGTAATCACACTTCTAGGACATATTTAGTAATTACACTCCTAGCTTCTCTCGTGACTGAATTTGGCAATATTAGATAGACCGATCCGTCCGCAGAATGAACAAGATATATTCGTGGTGCCTGGCCTCGTCTGCTTTCTCCTGCGCCTTTTGTTTTTTTTATAAATTTGATATCAGTACTGCCTCGAAAGTGTATGTGCCATTTGTTTTATTTTTATTCTCCATATGCTGCCAGATTTTCCCACCTTCTTTCACTGATAGATAATCCATCAAGGAAGCCCTGCAAATATTCTTATATCTCAGCACTGGTCTGCCCTTTGGTCTCTTTCCGTCACTAAGTTCGCCTTATAATATTTGTTAAGGAATACGATTGTTTGCCATTCTTCCTATATGACCCGGCCACTTTAGTCTCCGGCTCCTAAGTGTTGCTATGATGGATGGAAGTGTCGCTCGTTGTAAGACATTAGAACATTGTCACTATATGTCTTTACTTGTACCATTTTGTTGTCTGAGAATTCGGCTTAGTTTTATTTTCTTACTTTTTATTATAAAATACGCTCATAATTTCTGGAGGACACAATAGGGCATTTATTAAATCAAAATTTCCTTCTCTATTCTTCCAGGTGCAAGGCCAAGTTGTCAACTTAACAATGAGCCTACAGGCTGCTGAGAAAAATCTCGGTCGATACATGTCAGAGAGTCAGATAGCTGAAGATGGTTTATCCAATTCAAAAGATGGAGTCCGAAGAAATATTAACCATTTAGAAAATGGTGCAGGCAACATGGCCCTGAACAACATTAACAATCAAAATAACGGAAATGACATGAAGTTTAACTATGACAGAGGCCCTCTTGGATTTCCTAACGATGGGCTCCCAAGATATCAACCGCAAAACGATAAATCTCCATTGTTTGCTGTAGACGATAGAAGACCACTGTTCTATGTGAACAAATCATATAATGCTCATGGCGAACAAGTAGCAGCGATGAACAATTTAGATAACGAAAATAAGCCGCTGAGTCCGTTTGAAAATGACGCTCAAAGACTGCCAGGTGATAACGTTAACCTCGCAGAGCAGATGGGGAAAACCGTCAGAAACAGAGAGAGTGAAAATAAAGCCGACATGAATTTATCTGCTCAGAGCACATCGTCTCACCAGATCGCTATCAGAGAGGGCTATTTCCGCGCTGGAACGCAACGGGATATCAGATTAGAAAGAGGAGAATCTGAGCAGGCAGAGATTTCAGAAAACAAACATTTTGCTGTAATAGTAGACAACGTGGACAAAACGAAGAATAACGTGACCAACAACAGGAGTGAGTCCGTGGATTTGGAGAAATATTTCATGGAACGGTTAAATTTATCAGAAGTTGTCCGGGGCAAACAGTACAATACTGAATATGAGCTTATACCTTTCCAGAGATTTATTTTTAATCGTATTTTTTTAGTTGATTCAGGACTGGGTAAGAGGGTAGCTGAAAAGCCAATAGGATCAAAGAAGAGAGATTTAAACGAGATTATCAACCATGCTGTTGAGACATTAAATAAGAATCGATCAGATCTGGTCAAGTATACATACAAAGACTTTATTGAAGGCTTGTACCGCTGTGATCCGGCGTCCGGCTCACATTACGAGCTGTTGTTTTCAAACAAGGATGACAGAAGTTCAAGACATTCTCGATCGTATGTAAAACTGTCAATATTTCGACCATTCGCGCCCCCATTGTCGGTGCAGCAGAGTGTTCTCAACGCAGCCACTGAATGGATCAACATCATTCTTCCATTGTCAAAACGGGTGGACACATTTCGCATCTTCATGGACCAGTTCGTCTCTGTTTGCATCAAGCAAGACAAACGTGTCTACTTGACCGTCGTCTACTTTGGCACAGATGATCTCAAAGACGTGAAGTCAATTATGGGTCACGTCGCTAAAACCTACAAGTTCCAGAACATGAAGCTTGTGACCTTGAACGAAACCTTCACTAGAGGTCGAGGTCTTCAAGTTGGAGCTCTGAGATGGAAAGGGGGCGGAGATGTTCTACTCTTTTTCTGTGACGTGGACATTGTGTTTACCTCAGACTTTCTAAAGAGATGTCGCTTGAATTCAGAACAGGGTCAGCGTGTCTACTACCCCATAGTGTTCAGCCTGTATAATCCTAAAATAGTTTACTCTTTACAAGACATGCCCATGCCTTCCTTCCAGGACCAGCTGGTCATATCCAAGAACGTCGGTTTCTGGAGAGACTTTGGTTATGGAATGGCTTGTCTATACAGATCAGACTTTCTTAAGATCAAGGGATTTGATGAGGAGATAACGGGATGGGGCGGAGAGGATGTGTTTCTATATCAGAAGTTTGTGAAGAGTGACTACTTTGTCACTCGGGCAACTGACCCCTCAATATTTCATCTCTGGCACGAGAAGTTCTGTGATCCAACGTTAAGTGCCGAGCAGTATCGAAGTTGTATTCAGTCGAAAACTCTCAATGAGGCCTCTCATGCACAATTGGGGTTGTTGGCGTTCAAAGACGAGATCGATGTTCACAGAGGAATTAGTGAGAAGAACAGACTTATAAACAAACAGTTAGGGGAAGGCAGGGGTTAGGTGCACCGCTACTGGTAATGAGGAACTACACTTACGTAATGAGGAACTACACTTACGTAATGAGGAACTACACTTACGTAATGAGGAACTACACTTAGGAACTACACTTACGTAATGAGGAACTACACTTACGCGCAGTGTGCTGGAGCATTAGTTCTACACGAAATGGAGACAACATTTGAATTAACAATGGCTTCTTTTACCAAAACTTAGAGGATTCTCTCTCTCTCTCTCTCTCTCTCTCTCTCTCTTCTCTGCCTGTTCCTTTCTTCTCTCTCTCTCTCTCTCTCTCTCTTCTCTGCCTGTTTCTCTCTTCTTTCTCTCTCTCTCTTCTCTGCCTGTTTCTCTCTTCTTTCACTCTCTCTTTCTCTCTTCTTTCTCTCTCTCTCTCTCTCTCTCTCTTCTCTGCCTGTTTCTCTCTTCTTTCTCTCTCTCTCGCTCTCTCTTCTCTGCCTGTTTCTCTCTTCTTTCTCTCGCTCTCTCTTCTCTGCCTCTTTCTCTCTCTCTCTTCTCTGCCTGTTTCTCTCTTCTTTCTCTCTCTCTCTCTTCTCTGCCTGTTTTTCTCTTCTTTCTCTCTATATCTCTTCTTTGCCTGTTTCTCTCTTCTTTCTCTCTCTCTCTCTCTCTCTTCTCTGCCTGTTTCTCTCTTCTTTCTCTCTCTATCTCTTCTTTGCCTGTTTCTCTCTTCTTTCTCTCTCTCGCTCTCTCTTCTCTGCCTCTTTCTCTCTCTCTCTTCTCTGCCTGTTTCTCTCTTCTTTCTCTGCGAATCACTCGGTTCATTTAAACACCGTCATTGCTGCTCAACGATCTGACGACTTCCTTATGGTAATAAACAAAATAATACTCAAGGGATAACTTAATGATATCATTATGTTCATAATATGCCTTTTGTATTATTGATTAGTTATTGTTTATCACAATCAGCCATTGTGCACTGCAGGCAGTTTCATAGGTGCTTAGTCTTTCTCATCATATAAACGAAGACTACGATTGTAAAAGAAAAGTCTATGTAAACAAATTTATAATTGAGTTATTGAGTTATTTGCGTGTCATTATCATTGCACTCCGATCGAGCCCATAGTTGCTGAGATCCCGTCCTCAGCAAGACCCGCAGCGTCGAGCGACTGACGACTCCAGTTCTAAAGAATTTTCACATCCTACTGATCGTTGTGGCAAGAAACAGAATTTGAGTACAACATTACCTGTTTTCAAAATAAATAAGGCTTTGAGCATAACATTATGAAGATATGGCATAATTCATTTTAGCTTAATCTTGCATCTGGATTATAGAGAATCTGAATTTAAATTATATTTCTTTCAATGTAGAAGTGACATCAGTATAACAGAAAGGTCAATGTTATTGTTCTGTGTACTTTATTGTAAGTGTGTAATTAAATGTGTTTGGAATGTTTTAGCAATTTTTGATCAAGTTTTAATCCATTTTTAACCATATGGTTCTAAAAAAATGCTGAATGTGTTATTATGTTAGTGATAATTAGTGTTATCATGTTAGTGATAATTAGTTTAATCATGTTAGTGATAATTAGTGTTATCATGCTAGTGATAATTAGTGTTATCATGTTAGTGATAATTAGTGTTATCATGTTAGTGATAATTAGTGTTATCATGTTAGTGATCATCATCATCATTATTGAGTGCCGTCTCTGCATCGAAAGTTGACTACCATGGAGCGCCATTCCACTCTGTCTCCTGCTATGATGGTGCAGGTTGTCATAGGATGACTTGTCCATCTTTTGATGTTACTCGTCCATGTTAGTCTAGGTCTGCCTCTTTTACCTTGTATTTCCTTGTATTTTCCCTTCCAATATTACTTTTATTAGGCTGTTGTGTCTTTTAACATGCTCCAAACATTTCATTTGTCTTGTTCTAATTGTGTCTAGTAGTTCTCTTTTTATTTTTAGTTGTTTTAAAAATTTATCGTTTGTTTTCTTTTTTTCCATCTAATTCTACCTATTCTTCTATAAATCCACATTTCAAAGGCTTCAATTTTCTGTTCTGTTTTCTTGTCTAATGTCCATGTTTCTGCACCATACAGGAATATTGAGAAGATGTAACATTCTGCTATTCTTAGTTTTAGTCCTGGTGTTATTTGTTTTGATGTTAGTATACTTTTCATAGCATTAAAATTACTTGTTGCCATTCCAAATCTTTTGTTTATTTCAGTTTTACATTTTCCATCACTGCTTATAGTATGTCCCAGGTAGTTGTAGCTCTGAACTGTCTCCAGATGTATTCCTTCAACTTTGATATTCAATTGTAGGTCTTGATAATTTTCTTTGTTTATGATCATAGTTTTAGTCTTTTTGATATTCATATCTAGTCCATATTTTTAGCTTGACTTGTTTATTACATTAAGTAGTTGTAGTAGATCTTTAGGATTTTCTGCTAGTAGTACAGTATCATCAGCATATCTTAGGTTATTGATTATTTTTCCATTAATGTTTAGGTCTGGCTTTTCTGTGATGTTTTTAAAGATATTTCAGTGTATAGTTGTTAGTGATAGCTAGTGTTATCATGTCAGTGATGGCTAGTGTTATCATGTCAGTGATAGCTAGTGCTATCATGTCAGTGATAGCTAGTGTTATCATATCAGTGATAGCTAGTACTATCATGTCAGTGATAGCTAGTGTTATCATGTCGGTGATGGCTAGTGTTATCATGTCAGTGATGGCTAGTGTTATCATGTCAGTGAAAGCTATTGTTATTATGTCAGTGATAGCTAGTGCTATCAAGTCAGCGATAGCTAGTGTTATCATGTCAGTGATAGCTAGCGCTATCATGCCAGTGATAGCTAGTGTTATCTCGACTAGTAATGTCGTGAACTACTTAACATTCTCGACTAGTAATGTCGTGAACTACTTAACATGTTCAAGTTTAAATCTGCGAATAACATTCCAAACTTAACGCTTGGCGCTATCATCGTGCCGGAGCCTTATTGTAAACAAACAGTCAGTCAACTGCACGTGCTGGGGTAAGTTACAAACCAAGGTGATGCGGGAAAGAGACAATGAGGATGGAGGTCAAGGCAGCGCTAGAGAAGGTCAAGGTAAACATCACATGTGGTCAAGGACGGTTGAACTTCTTGTTCACCATCTCCAGGTCAAGCCATAAATGAGGTGTGCCTCCAATTATTTCTTCTGTTCCACTGTCTGAAAGTGTGCGCCTTTGTTCCAATCGACCTTCATAAGCCATCTTTTAAACAATGCCACCTTATTTCCTCGACCGATATTCAGACCATATGCAATAATACTTACTGCAACATTATTATTCCCTGCAACATTATTACTCACTGCAACAGTATTACTCACTGCAACATTATTACTCACTGTAACAGTATTACTCACTGCAACATTATTACTCCCTGCAACATTATTACTCACTGCAACATTATTACTCACTGCAACATTACTGCTCACTGCAACATTACTGCTCACTGCATCATTACTGCTCACGGTATCATTACTTCTCATAACATTATTACTGCTCACCATTACTATTCCCTGCATCATCATTATTTACTATATCATTACTATTCCCTGCATCATCATTATTTACAATATCATTACCATTCCCTGCATCATCATTATTTACTATAGCATTACTATTCCCTGTATCATTATTTACTATATCATTACTATTCCCTGCATAATTATTTACTTTATCATTACTATTCACGGCATCATCAGTATTTACTATATCATTACTATTCCCTGCATCATTATTTACTATATCATTACTATTCCCTGCATCATTATTTACTATATCATTACTATTCCCTGCATCATTATTTACTATATCATTACTATTCACGGCATCATCAGTATTTACTATATCATTACTATTCCCTGCATCATTATTTACTATATCATTAATATTCCCTGCATCATTATTTACTATATCATTACTATTCCCTGCATCATTATTTACTAAATCATTACTATTCCCTGCATCATTATTTACAATATTATTACTATTCACGGCATCATCAGTATTTACTATATCATTACTATTCACTGCATCATCAGTATTTACTATATCATTACTATTCACTGCACCATCATTATTTACTATATCATTACTATTCACCGCATCATCAGTATTTACTATATCATTACTATTCCCTGCATCATTATTTACTATATCATTACTATTCCCTGCATCATTATTTACTATATCCTTACTATTCACTGCATCATCAGTATTTACTATATCATTACTATTCCCTGCATAATTATTTACTATATCATTACTACTCACTGCTTCATCATTATTCCATTCTTTGTCACGTTTTACTTTTCCTCGGAGACTAAACAATAATTTTCATTCTTCACTATTATAATTTTAAAAAAATTAGGCCCGGATCATCAGCAGTCAGTAGTTGTGTTCACTTTACATGGATAGGATGCCAAACATATCGCAATATTCTTTTGTTGTTTTAGACAATACATTAAATTCAACATGGCGGGCCGTATTTTGTGTTCTTTTTTAAACCATGAAACTCATCAAATATGAATACAGCGAGTCATTACTGTCATGAGATTAACCAAACAAGAATACAGCGAGTCATTACTGTTATGAGATTAACCAAACAAGAATACAGTGAGTCATTACTATCATGAGACTAACCAAACAAGAATACAGTGAGTCATTACTGTCATGAGACAAACAAAACAAGAATACAATGAGTCATTACTATCATGAGACTAACTAAACAAGAATACAGTGAGTCATTACTGTCATGAGACTAACCAAACAAGAATACAGTCAGTCATTACTGTCATGAGACTAACCAAGCAAGAATACAGTGAGGCATTACTGTTATGAGATTAACCAAACAGGAATACAGTGAGTCATTACTGTCATGAGACTAACCAAGCAAGAATACAGTGAGGCATTACTGTTATGAGATTAACCAAACAGGAATACAGTGAGTCATTACTGTCATGAGACTAACCAAACAAGAATACAGTGAGTCATTACTGTCATGAGACTAACCAAACAAGAATATAACGAGTCATTACTGTCATGAGATTAACCAAACAAGAATACAGTGAGTCGTTACTATCATAAGATTAACCAAATAAGAATACAGTGAGTCATTACTGTCATAAGATTAACCAAACAAGAATACAGTGAGTCATTACTGTCATGAGATTAACCAAGCAAGAATACAGTAAGTCATTACTGTCATGAGATTAACCAAACAAGAATACAGTGAGTCATTACTGTCAAAAGATTAACTAAACAAGAATACAGTGAGTCATTACTGTTATGAGAATAACCAAACTATAGTCCGTTCAAAAATTAATAACCACACCTGAATTAGTTTTGCGTGATAACCGCTTGTTATTTTGGTTTCAAATTTTGCATGCAATCTTAGAATATTGATGACGCATAGATTTTGGTATTTTTTATTCCACAAACACAACAGATTTTGCACATCAGCGAATTCCTTTGATCTTTTATGACGATATCACACACGTTGATTCAAATTTTAGAGTTTACAGTAATCGTGTTACATTTTCCAGTTTACTGCAATTCTTGTCAGAGGCGTATCTACATAGTGCTTAGTTGTGGGTGTTGTTCGTTATGTGTATTTGCAAACATGAATTCAATTGGTTACAATTAGTCTTGTCCTTTGGTCACCATTAGACCCCAGGACGTCCTAACTGCAGCTGGAATTGAATTCATCTTAATTTTAATCATTCCGAATCTGACGATTCCAAGAGGTTGAGAATCATTACTGGCTGGACAAATAGTAATCCATCTCGTTTCCAGTACTCATCTTCCACCCGCAGCACATGTTCAACACACTTCTTCCAGAACGGAATGTCTATTTTTGAGAGAGACTCGCGTGTCAGAACTTCAACATCACACATTTTAAATGTCCTGTTCTGTTCTGCAACTTGTCCTTTGACGTGAGCCAAGACAAGTTCGATTGGATTAAGGTGCGCATGATATGCAGGGAGTCGAAGAGAGGTGTGGCCGTATTTCTCAATGATTTTGTCAACATGGTACACCTTTTTCTTATTCGTATTCTTCACAAGTTGTAACAATTTGGGTTTTAAATATGTGTCGTCCAATTTGACATTTTCATTTGCAAGCCATGTCCTAATTTGCTCTTTTGTATTTGATGCAGTAGACACTTTGTCTTCCTCTGATACGACATTGTGGTATGATGCATTATCCATGACTATGCATGAAGGTCTTTCCAGGATTGGTAAAAGATCGTTCTCCAACCAGTGCCTGAAAATGTTTTCATTCATTTCAGTATGGTAGTCCCTACCGTCGGTACTTTTTGATTGGAAAATAAGTCCCGCATCATGGACAAGGCCGTTTTCAGTGCTTCCAGCATGCGTTAATATAATGCGCTGGCCTTTGCTGCTCGGAATTGTTCTTTTGAGTTTGCCATTTACTGACTGCCATTCTTTAGCATAGGTGTGGTGTGCGTTGACCCATGATTCGTCCAAATATACAATATCATACCGTTCACTCCGCCGCTCACTGATCTGTCTCAGGTATTTGCTTCGAGCAATGACCAAGTGTGGTTTTTCACAAATAATATTCCTGCCCCCAACAGTTTTTCTGAAAGTGAAGCCGGCTCCTCGCACAATCTTCCATAGAGTACTTTTAGAAATGTCAATATTGCAGTCTGCATGCAATTTTAATTTCAAATTCCTGAGAGTAACAAGTACATTATTAGCAAACATTTTCAATATCTCACGTTTTATGACATCCATGTCAAAGCTGTCGACTTTCCTTCTCCTTCCTTGATTGAAATGAGTGCACTCTGAGTCTTGTTTAATCCAACGAGAAAATGACGATCTATTAAGACCAAGCGCGAGTTGCGTTCGTCTCTCTGGGTCATGAATATCACAATATAAATGCCCCATCTTGGATTCCCTAAGGAAGTGCTGATATAGTAAAAAAGTAACCATTTGCATAGTTATAAATTTGCATTTCAAGCTCATTGTAATTTAGATATAAATGTTGGTATTTAAAGTCAACAAATTGTCTACTGAGTCTTCACACAATTAATAAAGATACGCCTTCCCTTCGTTAATTAATGCCAAGGCCGTGGTGCGTCATGTCGTTCAATAACAATTCAGTTTTGTGCACGGGATTTTCCTGAAGTTAGTGTTTCTGCAATAGCCAAACTATTTTACGTGAACGACCGCACCAAATTAATGTATATATCCTAAAATGGTGTCAAATTCGAACAGGGTGAATATAATATAGCATAAAGAAGAAAACTTTTCAACTAGATCAAATTTCTCAGATCAAAAAATATTTCTATAACGTCATCAATATTCTAAGATTGCATGCACAATTTGAAAGCAAAATAACAAACGGTTATCACGCAAAACTAATTCAGGTGTGATTATGAATTTTTGAACGGACTATTGAATACAGTCAGTCATTACTGTCATGAGATTAACCAAACAAGAATACAGTGAGTCATTACTGTCATGAGATTAACCAAACAAGAATACAGGGAGTCATTACTGTCATGAGACTAACCAAACAAGAATACAGTCAGTCATTACTGTCATGAGACTAACCAAACAAGAATAAAGTGAGTCATTACTGTCATGAGACTAACCAAACAAGAATACAGTGAGTCATTACTATCATGAGACTAACCAAACAAGAACACAGTGAGTCATTACTGTCATAAGACTAACCAAACAAGAATACAGTGAGTCATTACTGTCATAAGATTAATCAAGCAAGAATACAGTGAGTCATTACTGTCATGAGACTAACCAAACAAGAATACAGTGAGTCATTACTATCATGAGATTAATCAAACAAGAACACAGTGAGTCATTACTGTCATGAGACTAACCAAACAAGAATACAGTGAGTCATTACTGTCATGAGACTAACCAAACAAGAATACAGTGAGTCATTACTGTCATGAGACTAACCAAACAAGAATACAGTGAGTCATTACTGTCATAAGATTAATCAAGCAAGAATACAGTGAGTCATTACTGTCATGAGACTAACCAAACAAGAATACAGTGAGTCATTACTGTCATGAGATTAACCAAACAAGAATACAGTGAGTCAATACTGTCATGAGACTAACCAAACAAGAATACAGTGAGTCATTACTATCATGAGATTAATCAAACAAGAATACAGTGAGTCATTACTGTCATGAGACTAACCAAACAAGAAAACAGTGAGTCATTACTGTCATGAGACTAACCAAACAAGAATACAGTGAGTCATTACTGTCATGAGACTAACCAAACAAGAATACAGTGAGTCATTACTGTCATAAGATTATTCAAGCAAGAATACAGTGAGTCATTACTGTCATGAGACTAACCAAACAAGAATACAGTGAGTCATTACTATCATGAGATTAATCAAACAAGAATACAGTGAGTCATTACTGTCATGAGACTAACCAAACAAGAATACAGTGAGTCATTACTGTCATGAGACTAACCAAACAAGAATACAGTGAGTCATTACTGTCATGAGACTAACCAAACAAGAATACAGTGAGTCATTACTGTCATAAGATTATTCAAGCAAGAATACAGTGAGTCATTACTGTCATGAGACTAAACAAACAAGAATACAGTGAGTCACTACTATCATGTGACTAACCAAACAAGAATACAGTGAGTCATTACTGTCATGAGACTAACCAAACAAGAATACAGTGAGTCATTACTGTCATAAGATTAATCAAGCAAGAATACAGTGAGTCATTACTGTCATGAGACTAACCAAAGAAGAATACAGTGAGTCATTACTGTCATGAGACTAACCAAACAAGAATAGAGTGAGTCATTACTGTCATGAGACTAACTAAACAAGAATACAGTGAGTCATTACTGTCATGAGACTAACCAAACAAGAATACAGTGAGTCATTACTACCATGAGACTAACTAAACAAGAATACAGTGAGTCATTACTGTCATGAAGTTAACCAAACAAGAATACAGTGACTCATTACTATCATGAGATTAACCAAACAAGAATACAGTGAGTCATTACTATCATGAGATTAACCAAACAAGAATACAGTGAGTCATTACTGTCATAAGAATAACCAAATAAAAATAAAGCAAGTCATTACTATCATGAGACTAACCAAACACATATACAGTAAGTCATTTTTTTTTATATGGGACCCACAAAAGAGGAATGCCGTGAG